>CAJFCP010000075.1:3156144-3410160 GCA_904066005.1 Synergus itoensis | reverse complement strand
CGCGCGAATAGCAACCAATCGGATGCCGAGCGCGACACATGCGCAGTAGAGTTCGAGGCCCGCGTTGTGAGCACTGTTACCAACTGTTACTAGTTGTCGCCATTTTGAATTTTTAGAAATTCCGGGAATCGAGGCGGCAATTTTGAATTTCATAATGTCGGTAGATTATAATAATTATAGGTTATATAATTATAGATAATAATAATAATTCTATAGAAATTATGAGTTACGGGTGTTATAATCTCATAATTTTTCATTTTTTTCAATATTATAAATATATTGTAGTCTTTCTTATAATATAGAAGTGTTTTGCAAAAATAACTAGAATGTAACTATGTAAATACTAGCATCTGGTGATAAATCATACAGCTGACAGCTGTAATCTGTAAATGACAATCAGCTGGTCATTGATTTCTTCTCAAAAATAATGAAAAAACCTCATAAAACTATTTAAAAAGTAATTTAACAAATCCTCTGGCGTTTAAAAGATTTTCCTCCAATCTTCAACAATATAACAACAAGGTATTTATTTGTGTTATTATTAATAGAAGTTTTAATTATTTTGTGTAAAATGATAGTAGTTTGTTTATATATTCCAATTGAATATTATTTGTAATTGTTACTTTAATACTTTTTTGAATTATTCACAAAATTTTTTCAATCATAAATATGTAAACTGCTTACGAAAAGTTCTCTAAATGCTCGTATGTATTTCTAGAATTTGTGTTTAAATATTTAAAGGTTAGATTTTAATGGTATGTATGACATGTATACGTATTTCAAAAAAAGTTATAAGTTTTACAATCGAAATTTTTATTTTAGAGTCTACTTCCAATCAAAAAGGCAATCAAAGGCAATCATGGCGTGTGTTCCTTGCGTAGTGATACCAATTTTACTCCTAATCTTCAGATTTCTTATTCAGCCAATTTTATTAAGATTATGGAATCGTAAAAAAGAAGGTGAAGAAGGAGAGAAAAAGAATCCACCAACTTTAGTCCAGGAATGTAAACACGGAGTGTGTAAAATGGTATGGAAAGATGGCGACGACGTGATGAAAGTAGACTAAAAACCGAAATTTTAAACTTTTTTCCAACTATTCAAATGCATTTAATGAGCACATTACGTACATTTTTAATTCTATATTTCCTTTTTAGAAATTTGATGCTCGCTTAATTGTAAATACCAAAAAACAAATAGATTAAAAGTTTAGCTTCAACATAATCACAAAGCATTTGAATAAAATGTACTGCGAAAAAGATGTACCTGCAATGTTTTAATTCACAAATTTTAAACTACTGTTGTATTATTTGTATCGTAGAACAATTTATAATATTAATTCTCGCACTTGTAACATGTATAAGAAAATTTGATGTTTGTACTTTATAATCCGATTCCTTGCACTGACGTCAAACTATAAACTATGTAATTTAATTTTAATTAAAAAGGCACTATTACTACTAGCAAAAGAGAAAAAACGAGTTATGAGAAAGATGAATAAACTTTTATTACAAAGTATATGAAATTTTAATTATGAACATGGAATCTCAGTTTAATATCTAAACCTAAAAACAACATATTATGTACTTTTCTCGAAATGGAATGAAAACATTTTATCGGTAAATATAAATTTAAGAACTCTTCCAATCTCCAGCACTTTCAACATGTACGTCTCTAGGTAAAAATATAAATCGACGTAAAATATATTCAAAACCAATAAGTTAACCGATGCGTAAATTAACAGACGGTACTCTTTTGCGTTTTAAATACTGTAAAGAATCTCTGAGTACTGAAAGGAAAAGTTTTCAGAATAGTTTATGCTGCAGGACAGCTGTAGATAAATCTTTGAATTACTTATTTATTTACTTCTTTTCGCGTTAATGTACTTTCTTCAGTTCGACATCGAATATAAGCGTACTATTTCCGGGAATTACTGGTGGCGATCCTTTGTTTCCATAGCTGTAAAAAGAAGTTTAAATTAATACACATTTGATTCATTCAAATCCCCAGTAATTTATTGGTTAATAGATATCCTGAAAATGATCAGTTAATAGAAAAAATGAAAACATACCCCATAGGTGCTGGAATCGTCAAGCGTCTTTTTCCTCCAACTTTCATTCCAGCGATACCGACATCCCATCCCTTGATGACTTCACCCTTTCCAAGCTGGAATTTGAATCCTTCGCCTTGTCTAGTTTGATCAAACAGCTTTCCGTTTTTCAGCTTACCAACGTAGTAAACTGTGACGCCTCTACCGGGTTTGGCAGGTGCTCCATTTCCCAACACAAGATCTTCTACTACAACTCCACCTTCTATCGTTCTCTTTTTAGCTTGTTGGGAATTATGTTGTTCAGTTTCTGGCTTCTTCTTTTTCTGTTTACTTAAGTCCTGCTTAGCATCCTTTCCGTTGACCATTTTCTGTTTTTCATGTTTTTTGCTTAATTGATTTTGAGCTTGTTGGATTTGTTTCTGTTTTTGTTTAGATTTTTCGACTTCTGGTTCGGATTCGTCATCGCTATCATCTTCATCTTCCTCTTCTTCGTCGTCATCATCACTCTCGTCTTCATCGTCTTCAGCCTCCATATTTGTGGTCATGTCTTCCTCGTCAGTGTCGGTATCTGCTACGGACGAGTCCTCGTCATCGTTAGATTCATCTTTCTTCAGTTTTTTACTGGCTTTTTTAAGAGTCTCGACAGCGCTTCTTTTTTTTGGTTTGACCAACTGTGGAACTTCTTCCTCCTCCTCTTCCTCCTCATCTTCTTCTTCCTCCTCCATATCACCCAAATCAAGTTCTTCGTCGAGAATCAAGTAACCTGTCAAGTGCACGTGGCCGAAACCATTGCATGTGAATGCAATTTTTGTGCCTTCTTGAAAGTTCAGATCTAACGGCACTTGGAAGATTGATCCCTTTTTCAGTGTACAGAGCAAATAGTTTCGATTATCATAGCATAGCATTACTTGTACAGGCTGATCATCTGCAATTAACAAAATGTGATAAAATACATTATAAAAAAAATTATAACAAAAATTGAATTTAAGTAACACTGATTGAAAATATTAAAATACTCACTGGCTCCGGTGACATCCAAACTCGCCATAGAAAGATGAAACGAACTCTCAACGACTTGAGAGTATCGTTTATTTGGTTCCATTATCAAACCTGAAAACAAAGTTACCAAATGTATTCAGAGCTCAAATCATTCTTTTTATTTCAAATTTTATTTTAAATCAAATTAAATATCAGAGTCTTTACTTATATTTGAATTTCTCATACAATTTATAGTCACTAATTTTAAACAACTATTTATAACTCTTAAGACTAAAGAAATATTAAAAAATGTCTCCGAAAGTTCTCATTCTTTTATTAATTATAACGATTATAACTATTACAACATTTTGAACATTCATTATACTCAATTGAAATTGAACTCTAACCTCAAAATATAGTTCCGTTAAAAACGTTAAAAATTTTAGCCATAATAATTGAAATCAATAAAATGAAATCTAAATTACCGTAAAACCCAAACAAAGTGAATGTATAAACTTTTGACAAACAAATAATTACAAAACTCTGCGATCCATTTTGAGGTTACGAAAGCTACCAACAATTTTAAAACATTCAGTTTTGATTTAGCAATAACAATAGTTTCTACGAAAAATCTTTAGTAGATTTCGTGCTTGTAACAAAACTTATAATTCAACTTAAAATCAAAACTATATATGAAGTGTAAATTGAACTTCAAATTTTTCTAAATAACGGTTAGAATTGGTTGTGTCCATGTGGGTTTTCGTATTCTTTATAAAACGAATTAGAAGCACTGAGTTATCATAATTTTATTATTTGTCTAAAACCATTAAGAAATAGAACATAGTTGCATTTTTACTTTTTATTTATTAAAGAAACAAAAGAATTAGTTTGGAAAAATTCTTTATGAACCACATGGCGACGCCATACTCATTTTGCCGGCAAGTTTTTACTCATTTATCAGACAATTTTACTTACCCCAAAACATTTTGATAAAAATATGTAGTAGCTGTTAAACAAAAACAAAGAAATAACACTATAAAGGGTTTATTTTCGAACTTTTCAATAATATAAAATAGTTTACAAGACGAAAAAGATCATTCACACTGATGACTGATGTAGTGATTATAGCTGATTAGAACATGGCCTGCTGAAGCTGAACTCCCAAAGTTGGCGCTTTAAGCTACTGCGCTTGCGTTGGCTTGCCGTTGGGAGAATTTTGTCATTGGCCGCAATTTGGCGCGCAATTCAAAATCGACATTTTGAATCGCACTGTCCAATTGGAATCACCGTCTCAGACAGACTCTCGTAGAGGGGGAAGTTCCCTTCCTTTATTGAAACTTCCGGTGAATTAATTCACAAAGTTGCCACTTCCGGCAATGGCGTATAAGAAGAGAAAGTGGCGGTTTAATTTAAAATTGAAGAAATTAATATCTTCCACATGAATTCTATTATTTAAATAATATAGAAGCATGTAAATAATACAGATGCATCTATTATACATGGATTGCACGATTAAGTAATGAAAATCGTGATAGGAAATTAAAAAAAGAACCAAATAGTTAACAAAAAAATCAATATTTTAATATATCTCTTTAAAAACAATCACATCTCTTTTATCTATAACAGACCTATAATATATAAAAAACATTGTATATCTTCAACAACTTTAAAGAGTTTTTTTATTCAATTTTCATATTTTAAAAATATCGAATTACATAAATAAGCGCAAAATTCTCCCTTTCAACATTCTTCAACAGTAATATCGCATTTTGTATAATCCTCGAAGCCCATTTTATAGAAATTTGTCATTATTATTATAAATACTGTAGGCAAAGAGTATCATTGAATTCAGTTTTATTTACAATTTGCAGACCAAATATGAAAAAATCTGTGATCCAGTATTTCTTGAGACTGATCGATCATCTTTACATGTTTCCTTAATGAATTTACTTTTGATTTAAGCTTGAATCAAGGTGGGATCCTCCAGTTGCTCCTGCCGATCAAAGCTTCTGTAAGCTGAAAATAAAATAAGAATTATTAATGGTTGAACTTAGATTTCGGAATTAAACATTTCAAGATTTAAATAAATAAAAGATTAAGTTCTTACCAGAATGTCGTTCAAATGGTTTAATGAAAATAACTGTTAGCATCCCAACGATTGCCGCTCCTCCACAAACAAAAGTTAGAATATCTCTGAAATAGTTTGGACACTCCTCAGGGTTTTTACATTTTCTGAAATATTAAATTGAACATTTTATTGAAATGAAGGCAGACCTCACAGTCCCTACGGGGAAAAAAATAATGTACATAGCGTACTTTTTTTTAAGTTCAAAGAGTAACCTTTTTTTTTACAAAAATCAGATAGTTTTGCAATGTTAATATATATCTAGGTTTGCATTTGTAAATTTACTTACAAGGATTGAATAACAATAACTCCTATTCCATTGGCTAATTTGTCTGTAAAACTCATGAGTCCATATACAAAAGCACCGCCTTCTGAACAGTCGCCAATGTAATCTGCAGTTATACCTAGGCTAGTGACAAGCATAAAGGATCCCGCAGTTCCTAAAAAAAGTAATTTAATGTTCGCATTATTTAAAATTACGATGTCTAGTACTTTTAAATATATTATATGTATATAATATTCACCTAAAAGGAGGGAAAGCGGATAAATCCCGTACGAAACAAAAAATTTGCCACTGCCAAACCAAATTCCCGTACAGGCAACAAGGGCACAGAAAACTCCAAGTGAATACGCTTTTTTTCTACCGAACTTCGTATTTAAACATTCAATAATTAACGAGGCCTTAAAACTACTGAGGAACATGATTAAGGGAATGATAGCTAAAGACGTTGCTGCCATGTGCAACGTTTCGTGTAAATACAAAGGTATGTAAATTTGTGCTAGATTTACAAATAATCTGGTCGACATGTACATACTCGCAACTTTGTACATTTGAATATCTCTGAAGAGTTCAGAAATTGATCTGGTTCGTTGCTGAGAAGCACCTGGAATGATAAATAATTTAATTTTTCTCGATTCTTTAAAGTTTCTGTATGTTTTAATTACCTGTAACAGCGCCAGAAGGATCTTCCTTAACGACTACGTGAAATATTACCGAGGTAACAAAACCAACAGACATTCCAATAAGAACAATATGTTGAAACTTGTATGCATCTTTTGGTCCGATTTGATTAGTAGCAGAGTCCTCGCTTGTTATGTGCAATACAATCCAAAAAACACAGTAGACGAGAACGTTTGCGACTACAGTAAAACTGTACCTATTGAGAGAAATAAATTTAATTAAAATGAAATTCTTCATCAAAAATTTGGAAGTGACGATATATTCTAAATGAAAATTGAATCAAATTACCGTATCGCCGTCAGTTGCGTTCTTTCGTGTTCCGTTGGTGTCAGATCAGGAATCAAAGATAAATGTGATATTTGTACGGAAGCCCATCCGAATTGAAAAATAACTACGAAAGCAGCGTAGTATATTAACTGCGACCATTCGTGTGCGGTTTGACATTCAATACAAGGAGAAAATATAAATGGAAATGCGAAAATGACGCACATGGTACCTATGGAATAAGTAGTAATTGATTAAATGAACATGTTATTACCAAATCATTCAAAATAGTCATTAATAGCGTTGAAACTAGAAAAATAGTAGCGCTATAGAGCGAAAAATATCTAATTATAATATTTATTAAGTAAAATGAAGAGATCGAATTTTGATGTTAGAACTTGTGGACCCAACACCGTTAAACCATATTTATTTTTTATTCGTACCTAACAAGTGCCAAGTTTTCCTTTTTCCGTATCGACAGAACCAAAAACTGTCTGTCTGGTCGGAATGAAAACCAACAAATGGAGTTGCAAGAGCATCTGCTACTTGACCAATTAATAAAATCACTCCAGCCATAAAGGGACTAAATCCTAGAACGAGGTGAAAAAACACCAAAATGTAGCTGAACCACATAGAAGCACAAATATCGTTGAGAACATGTCCAACGCCATATGCTAATTTTATGGGTCGCGAAAGTCTTCTTATTACTTCTGTATAGTCGCTCTCTGCCGAATTTCGACTTGTCTCCATTGTGAAATTAATATATTCTAAAAAGATGAGTTTAGAATTCCAGCTCTTAATCATAGGAGTTAGAATAAGTTCCTATTTTACATTTGTGCTGCAAAAAAAAAATAGAACTATCAGTCAAATTTTCAATTCAAATTGAATCTCAATTCCATATTTTTACATGTATTGCAAACAATATAAGACTTTCAATTTTCTAAAATTAATTACAAATATGATTTTTATTTTAGAAATCTATTAAGCTTTGCATGTTATTGTTATAAATTATGTAACATTATGAATAAAACTAATTGTATAAAACTTGAATAACTAATAACAAATAATATACCTAAATAACTTTTGTAATATAATAAAGAAGCTGAATTACGAATAGAGATGAAACATTTTTAAATTAGAAACTGTTGTCACTAAATAGTTGCCAAGACTGTTTACCCTATTTACTCAACAATATTATTAATGTTATTAACTAATATGTATAACAATAGAAATCTAACCTCTTTTTCGGCTGTCACAATGAATCTGCGATGCAGCCTTCTTTTTCCTTTGTTGTTCTTTATTTTCTAAAAATATTCAGGATAACATTTTCATGTATTTCTATGTATTGACACAAATGGGTACAAAAAACGAGTTGTTGAGATATTTTTCCTCCTCTTTTCATATCAGCAACAGCATGTGCATGACGTTTAGATTATTAGTCACGAGTCACACTTTGATACAGTTGACACACATTGGAATTCCTAGTGATTGACTGCTGGTGTGGTGGTGTCTGGTGCACCTTCTATATCCTTTTTATATTCAATGTTTCTAACATTGAAAACCCTTGTTTGTATTATTCTCAAATTCTTGTATTATTTTCCATTGCATTAATCCGATTATATTAGCGTTATACATATATAATTCAACAAAAAATTGTTGTGTTAATAAATTAGACCTTATATATTTTGTAAACATTACGTAAGATCATTACAATCATTAGACAAATGACAATAATAAATTCAGAAAATTGTATCTTCTATACATGATTCAGATAAGAACAACATATTTCTCAACGCTGTTTGTGAAATTATAAAATATTTAAACTACATATGTACATAAAATTCATATACGACAAATTAACTCAGCAACTATTTTACTATTATTCAAAAAAGCCAAACATTGTTACAATATCTTAAAATTTTTCTTTATACTCTCTCCTTTCTTTCTCTTACATTCAAAACTTCACTAGGAATAGAATCCAAAATTCTACACAATAAAAATATACTCTCTTTATAAAAATCCATCAAGTTGTAAAAGCTTTTTACAAATTCTTTAACATGTAGCTAAATTCATTTTATAATATTTTAAATATGAATCAGCTCTCGCTGGATAACACCAATCTGAGAAAAATCGAATAAAAACAACCACATCTGTACAAAGAACACATTTACACAAAAGAGTCCATCAAAAAATTGCAGGCTAAATAAAATTAATATAAAAATCACGCAGGATTAGAGGGCAGACCCATCGACCAAACGTCTAACAATTTTTGATCCTGTGGTCCTGCTCCTAAGCTCACCATTAAACCTGGAAGATCTCCTCTGCAGCCTCGGCCACGCATCGCGTGGAGTACTTTCGCGATGCTGTAATCATAAAGATTCTTTATTATTAACTAAATGCAGTTATTAGGGTTTTTAAGCGAGGAAAGGAAACACTTAAATATCTCGGGACCCCCCCAATTCCATAGGAGCATTACCTAACTCATAGAGTTTAAATTCCTCTTTTTAAAAGTTGAATTTGAACTGAACCGTTTTAAATTAACGGTATGAATTAAAAATTTTAGGTATTTAATATTTTTAATAGTTTCGTATTTGCATATTGTTAATTGTCAATGTAATTTTTCCCTACAATACTTCTAGTTTCAATTTTTAAAAATCTGCTTTTTTGTACTTTGCCCATTCTTCTTGAAGAGTTCCGAAATGGGATCTTAAAACGGAATCAACGAGTTTTTCGTTCTCGATCGACTTTTCCATTTTTATCAGGAGAGTGGGAAGTTTTTGAGGCAAAACACCTGTCCATCGAATTACGTGCGACGGTGAATTTTCTACCCTGTGTTCAGGGGGAATTATATCCAGTCTGCACACATCCGCACAAGGCAACGGGACTGCGACTGTCGTATCTACTCCTAAAAATTAGGGAAAGAAAGAATGCCTAGTTTTAACTTCTTTACTTCTTTGCAAAATGAAAAGATTGAATTTTGAAGTAAAAGTTTTGAATATGTTTTAAATGCGCTTTAAAAACCTACCGATAAAATTACATATATTAGAATCCAGGTACTGAACAGCTTGCGTTTTCACCCTTCGACACGCCCTGGGTACGAGAGAGCAAAGACTATATAAAGATTCGAGAGTGAGTGACTTCGGACCCCTCACTAATACTTGAATTCCAGTTAGCACAGCGAATAAAATTTGTCGAAATTGCTCTCTTCCTAGAGTTTTTCTTAAACCACGTAAAACGGAAGTTGGGGATGTGTTAGAAACCTCGTCAAATTCAGGAACATCCAGGTCCAAGTTCAAAGTCACTGGGGACTTCGCGTTGAACAACATATAACCAATAGGCGTTTCTAAAAATATTACAAAGAATATTAAAATTAGACATTTTTCGTTCTACACAAATATTTCTATTTAAAAAATGAGTACCACTACAGAGTGAAAAAATATTAATTAAATAAAATGAGGCGATCAATTTTTGAGTTAGAACTTCGATCGAACACTCTTAAACTTATATCTGATTCAAAATTAGAAAATAGAACAATTCCAAATTCAAGATTTGCTCGTCTGTAATAACCCTGATATTTAAAAATAGAATTCGATCCAAATTTATTTAATCAAACAAACCTATGTGAGGTCCAAATTTGAAACTGATTTCTTGGTCCAGTAAACTGAAGGGCAATATTTCTACAAAGTGTCTGGCGCCTGCACTTAAAATCCACACGAGCCACATGTGAATCCTGAAAAACATTTAAAATATAAAATATTCGACGGATATATTACTTTTGAAATGTGGTGTACACTCTCTTATGAAATCATTTGAAATCTCTTGAAATATTTTTTAATTCCCTAAAATATGGTGTACACACAAAATTCAAGTGATCAACCTCTTGAAAATATGTCATTTCTTTTATTAACATTAACTTTTTTATACAATTGTTTTTAAATCTATTATTTTATTTTAATTTTTCCAGGCTCTTACCTAACATAAACGTGCTTTTCGTTAGTGATTTTACTGAGGGCTCTGGGTTGTTTGTTAGAATTCGACTGTGAACTAGGCCCATTATTAGCATTGGAAATACGAACAGCCCTCTGTGGACACTGTTCTTCTTCTTTATTATAATTTCTCTCCGCGAAATCTTGCAATTCCCGAATTACTTCCTTCAAATTGTCAATTAAAAAAGGCCACATGTTGAGAAGGAACTGTTTATCTCGCATAAAAACTATGAAACTGCACCATCTCCTGAATCCTCTTGCCTGCAAAATTTTAACGAAATAAAAGTAATGAAATTCAGAGACTGTTAAGTATTAGGACTAGCAGACTTGTTAAATTAAAATCGATAGCATGCTTTTTAAAGTAATCAATTTAAAACTGCTTTATGAACCAAATAGTGAGTTTAATCTACCAAACATGGAAAGCATGCAAGTTGAAAGCATAATTCACCTGGGCGTCCTTTAATGTGAACGTGTGGCTTAGAACATGGCCTCTGTTATCATCACCGAAATAGCACACGCCTTCTTTCCCGGGATGCACTTCGCAGCTTAAACTCCTTTGGAAAAAAAGCAATTGTATTAGGATTTTACTAAATAATATTTACAGACTTAGAATTGATAGAGTTCAAAAATCATTAAGAAAGAATAAGAAATTTGATAAGAAAATTCAAATATTCTGTGGAAGATTAATTTTTTTATCTGAAAATTTAAATATTTAGTTGAACATCCATCTTTTGCTTGAAAATTCTTCTTTTTCATTTTCGTGAAAAACGCTGGGAAACTTGCATTTAAATTATTAAAATTACCTAATACAGGCATGTCTTAGTAAATTTTCAATATCCACTACTAAAGGTTGTTGAGCCGAAAGAAAAGAAGTTCTTGTCTCATGTTCATTGCTTAAATATTTTAGATCCCCTAAGCTATGACATCCTCCGCACTCTTGTTGACTCTCGGAGCTTAAAATCGAACCTTGTCTCAAAACCTCCTTCGGTCCATAGAACTTAAGTCTCTCATCCGCATTCTGATTCTCGAAATTGCGATAAGTTTGGGTTGTGAATATTACTTTAGGCCCATGCATTTCACAGAAAGTGCAAAGAGCAATTGCTGCATTCATTTCTCTAGCTAATTCAATATTTCGCTATTCCTTGAAACTCAAGGCTGAGCGTCTATATTTTTACGCCGTTTTTTTGGTCTACTTAACATCACCTGAAACAATATTAATTTCATTACATTAAAATCAATCACGTTTTTTTTATAAATAAAAGTACATAAAAGTACAAGTGAGAAATAGAATGAAAAAATGTTTACTCTTCTAATACTTTTTGCATAAAACGAAGAGTTCAAAATCTATAAATCTACAGAGCAAAAAAAAATATGTTCTATTTTAAAATAAAACTTGTCATACACATTGTCAATACATTAAAACAAATATTCCTAACCTACACTCTACCAAAACTCTATACACATTTGAAAGGAAATTAAGGTATATGTAAATACGAATTCACATATTGTTTTTTTTTTTGTTTTGAATTGTTGGATGTTGAAAATGATTTTCGGCGTAGATTTAAAAAAGTAGAATGTTCGTTCTTGGAAAATAGCGCGGAAAATTTAATGTTAAAAGTTGATTTTTGGATTTTATGAGGTATTCAACATATGTAATTACAAATTACATTGCATTGAATAATTGTTCCGAAAATAAATAAATAAATAATAAAAATGCAAAGGTTGTAAGACTAGAGAAGAGAATCTATTAAAATTTAAATTAATTTTAATGCCATTTCATCCATAATAATAACTTATTTGAGAAATAAATTATATCTAAGTATACTTAGGTATTATTTATTATATTTAGATATTAAACATGTGAAGAACTTGCCTTTGCGCTACTTAAAATCGGCTGAAATAATGACTTCTGGGCTTTATCAGTTTCCTCCACTGATCTCTATATGGTTTCCTCACGTGACAAACAAAAATAAGACCATATAGTGATACATGACGTTTCACGATAATAACCAATAATAATGATGTCACATTTTCTCACTATTTTAGAGACTTTCTGAAACGAGACTGCGAAAGACAAAAGTGGACGAAAGCAAAAATAATATCTTTGACCAACTTTGACGAAAGGAGATTTCTTTTCGTCACAAGTTGTGATTTAGTTGTGACTTGTGACGAAAATTCTTACGACCAGTGCTCCCAACGCTTCTTCTTCTTCTTCTTTAATATAGGTAGCCTATAGGCGACCTCGTTGGCACTGTACGTGCGAATCGTATCGCTTTGTACACCTGGCCACGAACTAGTGTTGGGTTTTACCCAATGATATATCTGTAACAGTGGAATGTTCTCCCAACAGGATTATCAAGCCCCGAAGGGAGAGAAAAAATGGTGTGCGCATGCGCTCTGTGCATGCGGGCGGCATATTTGAATTTAAATTTAGGGTCTAAATTGAAATTGAAAATTTAGATTTTAAGATTAGCATCTTTTAGGAATTTGAATACGTGCGAGACGACTCGCACAGATGGATTGTTTAAAAATTGATAACTACAAAAGGGTGGAGGGCATTTTAATGATTTGGAGAGACCCTTTATTAGGGAATCTCGAATATTATTGAAACGGGGGCAGGCCCAGAGAATATGGTCCAGGTCTTCTTCAATATCAGGGTTACAGGGGCACCGATCTGAATCGATGATATTTTTGCGGAATAAGCTAGCATTGAGAGAATAGTGATTACTCCTCATGCGACAAAGAGAAACTGTCCACTCTCTTGGTGCAATGAAGGAGGCAAACCAGGGTTTTTGTCTATGTTGATAAAAACGTTGGGTGTAATGAACACCCTTGTTTTCCCCAACTTTAGAATAATAATCCCTGGTGCTGTCTAGAAAAGATTTTCGGGCGGAACTGAAGAAATCTGTGCTGGGTAAAGAAACTGGAAGAAACTGACCGGTACCAGCGGCTAACTTGGCCGCCTGGTCGGCTCGTTCATTTCCTCGAATTCCTTTATGACCGGGGATCCAAACCAATGCGGCCGTGCGGCCGAGCCCGGCCAAGGTCGCTAATCTATTTCTAATTACGAAAATGATAAAAGATTTAATTTCGCTAGGACAAACTGCTGCTATACTTTGAAGGACACTTAAGGAATCTGAAAATATGACCGATTTAATAATATTGTTTTTTATTATGTAGTCTAAGGTATACAAAATCGCGTATGCTTCGATTGTAAAAATAGTGGCAAAGTTAGAGATTTTCCAGGAAAGAGTGGTTCCAGTCGAAGGACAGACGAAGGCAAATCCAGCTGCCTCATCTATCTCCGACTTGGAACCATCTGTATAAAATTGAATGAAGTTTGGAAATTTCGAGTCTGTGAAGTCTTGAATAAGAGCCTCTGGATCTGGGCAATTCTGAACTAAGCGACCTATGCCAAACTCGACCCCAGGCTCGTAGAGATGATCGGAATAGGGGAATTCAAAATAGGGGTGGGTTTCCGAACTTCGAATCTGATGCTTAAAATTGGCAACCCTATCGTAAGCTCTAAATAGCACAAAAATGTCTCTAATGCGAAATCTATTAGTTTGGTTAGTGGAGTTCCAAAGTTCCCTGAGGCTGTCTGATAGGGAATGTTCATGAAGAGAAAATGATCTTAAGAGATATCTTTTTGCTAAATAGCAAAATCGTTTCTTTAAAGGGGATTCGCAAGTTTCAGCTAGCATAACGTTAATTGGAGTACTGTTTCTATAGCCTATGGCTAATCTGATAGCCTGATTTCTAACTTTTTCTAGTTTACTAAAAAATTTTTCGTGCTTAAATGTATAGATATGAGAGCCGTAGTCTATGCTACTTCTGATCAGTGAGTCATAAATTTTTAAAAGAATATAAGGATCCGCTCCCCACCAGACGCCCCTAAGGACCTTTAAGATGTTTAAAATTTTTCGGCATTTCTCGGTTAGATAAGCAAAGTGGGCATCAAAGGAGAACTCGAAATCCAATAGTACTCCCAAGAATCTGACTGTTTCTGATGGATAAATTGGAATATTATTTAAGTTAAAAGAAAGCAAATTATTATTGAAGTCTAGTTTCCGTTTTGAGAAGAGAACTAGTTTGGTCTTCTCTGGGCAGATCTCGAGACCCCTTCCAGCTAAAAAGTCGGAAAGAAGGTCTGCGCATCTTTGGAGAGAAGCCACACATTGTTCAGGGTTCTGGGATCTGCTAATAATAGCTATATCGTCTGCAAATTCAATTAAGGTACAATTGTTAGGGATGATAGATAATAATTTTCTTGTGTAAACTGGGAAAAGAATCGGACTGAGAATGCTTCCCTGAGGGAGCCCCACAGTGCTGGTTCTAGGACCTACTAAATCGCCGTTAATTTGGAAAAAAATATTTTTACATGCAGTGGAATCGTATACGAATCTAGCCATTGACTCGGGGATGCCGATGTCCCGTAGGTCCTCCGCCAGGATTTGCGGGATGACGCTCGGGAAGGCTCCCTTTAAATCTAAAAAAAGACCGGCTGTGACCTCCCTGTTAGCAAAGCCTTTCCAGACTTCTGCTGCTAAAATAGCCAAGTTGTCAGCGCAAGACCTGCCCTTTCTGAAACCAAATTGGGAGGGTGATAAATACCTGTTGTGTTCTAAATACCAAATTAGTCTATTATAAATTAGTTTTTCCATAAGTTTAAATAGGCAAGAGGCGAGTGAAATAGGGCGAAATTTACCAGGAGTTGATTTTGGAATGAAGATTACTAGAAAGTTGTTCCATGTAGGAGGGAATAACCCGGATCTGTATATGCTATTGTATATTAGGAGAAGGGCAGATCTTGCCTCTTCAGGGAGATGTCTGATGATATTATAGTCAATTTTATCTAGGCCAGGCGCGGATTTTTTTTTGAGCGAGGAAATAGCAATTTCCAATTCTGTTTTAGAAAAAGGAGCTTCAAGAAATTCATTGGATCTGAAATCGGAAGGGAATTTGTCATGAAAAACTGTCGGGGGGGTTTGTTCGTCTATTAAAGAGTGCAACTTGGCAATAACTTCTACGTCTGCCGAACAGGAGGCCACTGCCGGTTGAGTGAAACGATTTTTAAAACACTTGACAACTCTCCAGATTCTCGAAATAGGAGTCATTCTATCCAAGGAATCGCAGAATTTTCTGAAGGAACTTCTGCGTGCTATATTAAAGGATCGCTTGGCCTTAGCTTCCGCTTTTTTCATTTCTAAATAATTGGGATATGACTTATTTCGTCTGTACTCCCCGGTGGTTCGTTTTCTTATCTCGACGGCTTGGTCGCAAGATTCGTCCCACCAAGGGGCAGGGACGAAGGGTTTTTTATTAGGGGATCTAAATTTTTGCTGAGAGATATGTCCAGTATGGGAAGAAGGAGGACAAGCGAGAGAAACCGCATTGTCAATTCCTTCAATGAGTAAATTGTAGCCAGTGAGAGGGTTAAAAGATGATTCATTAAACGTTGCTTCATTGACTTTAATAAAATCAGATAGCTTATTAGAAAAGTAAGGCCAATCGATATTTTTTAATTTATATTTGTGTGAAAAGAAAGGGGAAATAGGGATAGAAACTCCAAGGCTTGTGACCACCGGGAAGTGATCACTCCCCATGGCGTCCTCCCGCACATCCCATGAGCAATTAGTATAAAGATTAGGGGTCACAAATGAAAGGTCCAAAACCGAAGGAGATTGGCCTGGGCGTGTAGCAAAGGTCTCCCTGCCATCGTTTAGACAAATGAAGTTGGATTGGTCTAATGAGGAGCAAAGCTCTGCACCATTGGTGCAGTTGTGGGAGCTACCCCATGAGGAGTGGTGGCTATTAAAGTCGCCTCCAATAAAGACCAAGTTAGAATTTATTGCTGAAATAGAATTAAGTAGGGTTAACCAGGTGTTGGATAGAATGACATTATCCGAAGAAGGAACTCTGTAGACCGAAACGATCAAGAGCTCCCCCTCAGAGGAGTTAATTGAAATGCTTAGAGTCTCGAGTTTGTTTTCGGCGTTGAAAATTGAAGATATTTTGGAAAAATTGATTCCTGTTCTGATGGCTATTGCAAGACCACCACCTCTATTGGAAAGTCTGTCAGCTCTAATTAGATTGAAGTTCTTTAGATTAAAATTTTTGTTGGGTTTCAGGAAAGTTTCGCTGAGTAAAAGAATGTCATAGTCGACGGACATAATTAGTAGGTCTTCCTTCTTATTCACAATTCCGCGACAATTCCATTGCATTATTTTTAAGTTTTTAATTTGTGTCATTTTGAGGTGAAATTAATGAAGTCGTAAGGGAAGAAATGCTAGTCAAGATTCGGTTAAGCAAATTTTGTTTTTCCTCTTCATTGGAGGAGCAATCAGTTGTAAGGAAAGAAATTAAGCCGGTCAGGGCCTCGATAATGCTGCCAATGATTGAGATTGCGTTATTCTCGGGGTTGGTTGTTTTAACTACTGACGTGTGAGAAGTTGGAGAATGCAAAGCAAACCCATTGGGGAGTGAACTCTGAGATCTACCGTTGTTATGGTAGGAGGAGAAGTTTGGAGTTGGTGACGACGCTTTATTGGATTTGGCAGGAATTTGAACTGGGTTATTTGTTTTGGTTCCGAAATGAGATTTCGGACGAGATACCATTTCAGAGAAAGATCGAGCTTTAGAAGGGGAGGAAGTGGGTGGTGTTTGAGCATCGTTAAGTTCTGGGTGGGTTGAAAACCTGACGGAAGAAGAAGAGTGCACGGGGGCTGGTACATTTCTGGAATTCTTCCTGGGTCGGATCGCATCTTTTGCTTCGGAAAAGGAAACACCATTTTTGGCCGCATATGCCCTGAATTCTCTCTGGAATTGGAGCTCTGGACAGTTTCTTGCATTTGGAAGGTGATCACCGCCGCAGTGAACACATTTAGGGTCATTGTTTGCCTTGGGGCAAGGATCTTGGTCGTTATGGGTGTTGGGACCACCGCATTGTTTGCACCTGGAATTGGATCTACAATTGATGCTGATATGACCGTATCTCAGGCATTTCAAGCACATCTTCACTTGAGGAATGTATACTTCCACAGTTGTAGAAACCCTGAAAAGGGCAACTCTTTCCGGAAGTGAAGTGCCTTCGAAAGTTAGGAGAACAGACGTGGATGGAGTGTATGATCTTTGGTTTGTTTCTTTGTCAATGATTTTGCGGTTGAGACGGCGAACATTCAGTACAGAAGTCCTGCCCCTCGACGAGCCCAGGAATTCCAAACTATCGCGAATTTCGTCTTCTGAAAAATCGAGAGGGATGTTCTTAATAACCCCTTGGCAGGTAACAAAGTTTGCTGGAACAAAAGCGAATAATCCCTTAGATTTAAGAGTCACGGTGTCATCCAAAAATCTATTTGCTTCTTTATATGATTTTAGAGTTACGTTTAATTTTCCGAATCCCTCACTTTCCACGTGTAAGACAGCTTCTCTGTAATGAGAGCTGAAGAACTTACCGCAGGTCATGGGGTTCAAATTTTCCTTGGCTCGTTCAGAGGTATGGTCTCGCTGGACGATGACCTTGCAAGGACCCCTGCACTTGTCGCTGTAACGGAGATGGGTAAAGGGACCTTTTTTGGCGTTAGAGCCTGTGTTTTGATTGGGATGTGTGTTTGAGTGATTGTGAGTTTGTTTATTGTTTTTTGTCTGTGTTTGTGTGTCGAATTGGTCTTCCTCACTATCGGGGAGAGGGATTGAAGCGGGGTTGGTGTCGATGTCGCGTGATTTGTGACGCTTTGTGTGAGAGGCATTCTCGGAATTATCTCCCTCGTGATCATGAGTTCGATTTCGAGATCTTACCTTACGGAATTCTCCATCGGGAGGTTGGTTGTCGTTTGTGGGATTAAACTGGAGAGATAAAAGGCCCTCCAGCCCTTGTTTTTCGCTCTCATCAAGGATGGATGTATCCATGGTGCATTCATCAAGGTTAGGTGGCCGACCACCGGTGTCTAGCACCGACCTGGAACTAGCAGCCATGACCTATATTTCCATCAGCTTAAAAAGCCGGCAAATCAAAGCTATAAAAGAAAAATTTAAAGGGGGATTTAAATGCCGCCCGCGAACACGTGGTCGCGTGCGCCGCACGGGGACCGACGCTGGTCAGTGCGATAGGGTTAGGTTTTGCCGAGCGCGAAATTAAAAGAAAATAACAAGCAACGGCTAGCCTTTTTGGGATCACTGGGATTTTAAATGATTGTCGCTCTTGACAACACTCTATTTGCTCTTCGTTCGCACTTTGAAATATCCAAAAAACGATGAAAGAAAACACCTCGATGTGCACGTAAGTACGATGCGCACCGAACTCCCTGCTCCCAACGCGGGCCCCGAACTTTACTGCGCATGTGTCGCGCTCGACATCCGATTGGTTGCTATTCACGCGCAATTCAAAATGCTAAAAAATATCATTTATTATAAATTATTGTTTATTATAAATAGTGGAATTTGAACTTATAGAAATGTTTCTTAGACCGAAATTAATCAATCTTGACAAAAAAAAATTAATTAAACGCCAATTCTGTAAATAAAAAATATCCTTTAGTACATTTTGAATTGCGCGCGAATAGCAACCAATCGGATGCCGAGCGCGACACATGCGCAGTAGAGTTCGGGGACCGCGTTGGCTGTTGGCAATACGACAGTATTGCCAGTTGGTAAAACAGAATAAATGGCGTTGCATGCTTATTTTTGTAGCGCATGCGCTTTTATGTTTTTCTAAAGTGACAGGTGGCACGGTGGCACTTGTCAAATGTCACTTATCACTTGACAGTTACACTTCTCAAAAGAAGCAGACATAAGCAAACATGGATGGAGATAGGAAAGATCCTCCCGAAGCGCAATTTATTTCTTTTCAAGACTATTCACCAATTCATCGATCAGCTGGAGCTGGCCAAGCACAATTAGACATTGGTACTTCTGGTCATCAACCTTATGGTAATTTGCCAAATGATTCAACTGGAATTGGAATGATCCAAGATCTTCAAGGAATGCCCAACACTGAAGGTTAGGATTTTATAGTTTTCTTTTAATTTTCTATATATTTGATATTACAGGCTTTTTTAATCTCAGAAGTAACGATTTCTTAATTATTTTTCCACGCAATTAAATTCATAGTTTTTATTTTTTGTACAAATTACTTTAATACTCCTCATATTCGTTTATTTAGCACAGTCTCTGATTTTATAACAAATCTTGCATATGAACAATTTCAATTAAAGGAAAAAAAGATTACTAATTAATGACGGTATATTAAAATTAAAATTCTGTTTCTAATACATAGATCTTGACCTAAAAATTAACGAAGAAATTTTTTTTCAGAGCCGAAGCAACGTAGTTTTTGGACAATAGAATATTACCAGAAGTTCTTTAATGTTAGTACACAAGATGTCGTTGAGAGAATTAAAAGATCGATGATTCCACATGGTACTGACAATTACCTCAAAACGCACATTGAGCCAAATCCAGATCTCTATGGACCATTTTGGATATGTGTTACCTTAGTATTTTCAATAGCCATAAGTGGAAATATGACAAACTATCTTCAAACCGCTAATACAGGGAAATATCATTGGAAGTATGATTTTCATGTGGTTTCGGGGGCAGCCACTTGCATATTTTTGTATGCATGGTTGCTTCCCCTTGCACTTTGGGGTGCTTTGAAATGGACCACAAGCCAACCAAGTCGGGAAGGAGAATTAATTGAAGTAAGTCATGAAGTTGAAGGCATTGGATCAAAATTTTAATATCAAAATTCGATTTCTTTATTTTACTTATCAAATAATTACATATTTTTTCGCTCTTTATCCATAATTCTATTTTAAAAATGAGAACCGCTATAGAGTAAAGAAATATCTAATATAAAATTTGTTGAATACAATGAAGAAATCAAATTTTAAAGTTAGAACTCGGTTTTATTACTCTTAAATATAAAAAATTCAAAAAAATTTAATTTTAAAGCGTTCAAACCTCCATTATGAAATGTAATCTCTGTCTTTTTGTTTTTAGGAAACACCGAGAAGTCCAGGACTTTTACAATTACTGTGCCTTTACGGCTATTCGCTTTCAATTTACATCCCAGTCACATTTCTTTGGACGATACAATTCAGTTGGTTGCAATGGGGTTTAGTAATTGCTGCAACAGTATTATCTGGTGGTGTTTTGCTTAGATCTCTCCTTCCAGTTATTGATGGTAAATAAAAGATTATTTTAGGGAAAAAAGTCGAAATTTTTGTATATATAAAAAAATATATATAAATAATCTATTAATTTCATTTTTACCTTCCAGGGAAGCATAAATACATATACATTGCCGTAATCTTGGGCTTACATCTCCTACTAGCAGCAGGTTTTATGTTATACTTCTTTCATGTGCCATCCAAAACTATAACACCAGTTCCAGAAGTCATAACACAAACAACGACAGTAGCGAGTGCCGTGACAAAAATCGCGAAAACGATTAGTGAAAAGAATATTAGCTCCAAAAATTAAAGTTTTAGACAATTTTTTGTTAAGGCTGACTAGTCTAAATGTTCCGTGGTTTGTATCTATATTCCTTCATTTAAATTACAGATGAAATATTATCTTATTTACGTGTTATTTAATAAGCTTATACTGAAATACACACTTTTTCAAAACGAAATCGCATTTGATCTATCTGTGAAATGATAAAGGATTCAATAATCGGATACCTATAAGATTTTGCTATAATATTTTATTCCTGCTCGTATTACATCAACACATGGATAATATAACTTTACGGTTTAGGTACTTATGAACAATATTCGTATATCAATTGACTAATTTTTTTATTTTTTGTATATTTTACTATATATACACACTGCGATGATTGATTGAAACCAAAAATTATAAATAACTTACAAAAATTTTAGTTTGAAAAAAATGTATAGAGCAGGCTTTTGAGCATTCAAATATCGATTAATATCTTCGAACTTCTACAACAGGGCCTAAAATATCCAATGAAAAAGCGCAGAATTTTACAAATTTGAACAAAATATGTGAAGGCATTTTACGATATTTCAAAAGAAATCAAGAGTTTATAAGTATCATGAAGATTTCACGTGATTTCAAAAATTTCAAAGAATCTTGAGAGATTTCAAGTAGTTTTAAAGACTTTTCAGAGATTCCATGTATTTTCCTTGATTTTTTAAGAATTTCAATAGATTTCATGGGATATCTAGAAATTTTTAGGTATTTCATGAAATTTCAAAAAATGACATTGGTTTTTTTCGAAATATCTCGTAAAATTGAAAACATTTTAGGCCATGTTCTACACTATAGCTAGAATTTTTATAAGTGAATGTTAAGCAATCTTTTAATTAACATTGTACCTACCTCGGATTTTAAATATCGTTTTACATGAGCTACAGGTATTTAGGTCATTCATAATTTTATAAAAGATTAGCCTAATTATAAGTAGCTTAATTAAAAGTTTGGTCCAACAAGTTGAAATCTTGAGTATCCAGATTTTTCAAAAAGCTTTTTTAAATGACACGTTAAACTAATAAAATTAAAGATAAAACACAGATAGGTGAAAAAAGTGAATTAAGATGGATTAAAGGGTTCGAAAGAAATAAAGAGGATGATATGAAAAAAATAACTACAATGGAATTTTCTCGTTCAAACGTTCCAAGAACCGACGGACAGTCGGCGCTCGCACGTCTCAATTTATTATCCACTAACATATCGTACTTGATGTTCTTGTTTAGCGCACTTTTTTTCTGTTTTTTATCCTTTTTAAATATATATAATTGTGTATTTCACGACTTCGAAAATATCACGCATCCCGAAGCTTTATTGATCACCTTAAGCATTAGTCTTTAGTGTTTGATTATATACTACAGTAATATACAGAAAACCATGGTACATTCATCGATGTGCAATTCGTTGCATTTTCGTCTCTGCCTTTCACTCATTCTATAGTCACTCCACAATTTTATCGACGAGCTGCACATCGACGGAATAATCAATTAATAACATTACAATACAATACGCTAAATTTATAATAATCAGCCCATCGGTATACTAAAATATAAATATCAAATAGACTTTATCCCCGTGCGATATCAATTAATAAATTCAAACCTCGTTTAAGTAAGTCGTCACCATTCATAAGCCTTTTCACAAATCTGGCAAGTCTCAAAAATCCATCAAGGGACTTACAATCAATTTTATTGATAAAATCCAAAACTTGTTTCGAAATTTTGTATATACAAATTGGAATTTTTTTTTTTCAAAAAAAAGTTAGAATTTTAATTTTATCGATCGATTTTTGAGAAATGGCTTTCAATTTCAAAAAATTTACACTCCTCTTTCTATAATCATTAATTAGACTTGAGACTGATTTAATTACAACTTGTAATCGATGGTCGATGGTGTCACCGCTTTTTGTCAGACATGCGTAAACTATTTCCGAGATCAAACTAATTCTACGCTTTGTACTCTGATCGATCTCTGGAATAATTTAGCGTAGATCGACTGGCGGATAATATTGTTACTAGATTATTAATCGTTATTACAATTTCTATCGTTATCAGTACTCCTATTCCTATACCGATCCCCGTGTATAAATGTTTGAGAGTGCGTCTGTAACTAATTTTAATTTCAAAAACATCTAATTTTCCCTTAATTTTTTGGTATGTATTTAAATTAGAGAGTCGAAAATTTGTCAAACATCAAACAACATTTTTTTTATTTGACGTCAATAGATATTCGAACAGATCCAAACGACAACATACAATTTTAAATTCTTCCCAATCCTTGGAGTCATCCATTTATTACGTATATTATATTTATTATTTTATTGCCTCTGAATGTTACATAACATTTCTCTAAATCCCCCTCTTCCACAGTAATAGGGCCATAACAGTTCCTCTTATCCCTGTAAAAGTGTTACACAATACATGGACGATTCCCTTCATACATTTATTAAAAGACAGAATACAACATTTCATCTCGGAAATTAAATCCCTGAGTCGTTTATCGAATTACAAATTAAATTTGAGTGTCTAGTGTTTTTTAAAGAATTGAAACTATTGTATTGGAGTCGCTAGATCATGTTCTTAAAAATTCTATACAATACCAAGTTCCCCCTTTTTATATTCAAGGTAAAGTCACCATTACGAGCAAAGTTTATAATAACGATAATCTTCCAGAAAAAGAAGCACTCACGCTTTTATTTCAATTTTGCGAAAGTGAGAGTGCTTATTATTTCCGGGAGTGACATTAGTGCCTAAATAAACGACGAAAATGTACAAAGATTTTTTTACTTGAATTTAACGCACACTGTTCATTAAGTTGCAGATAAAAGGTGACTCACTAAATTCGAACGAGAAGAATTTAGTGACTAATAATTTAAAACTAATAATAACGACAGAGGATTAATAACTACAATCGGCTAAAATGAAAATTAATATATGTATATGATACAAGTGCTTACAAATCAATAATAGTATTGATATACGTGAATATGATACATATGCCTGTATAATCGTATAGCGCAGTTTTTAGTTCTACAAATTGTAATGTATAAAACACCAGTCAGAAAGCTTTGCATTCTTTTTTCATTATTTTTAATGGAACTGTCCTGTTACAAAGGTTTAGTGTACCTAGAAAGCCTAAACGATTATTGTTTGCTAGGTCCTCTAGAAAAAAAAAGTCGCAAGATTCCTTTACCCGGACTAGAAAAAGAACAACCTGTTAATCCTGTTATGCACTCTGTGATGAAAGTGTGATCAAATTTGTGTGATAAGTAAAACAATCTACTCCTCCAATCGAAATCTCTATGTTAAGCGTTTCGAGGATTGGTTTTCGGTTCGATTAGAGAAGTCTGAAAAAATCGTAAAATTGATCTACATAATTTGAAAACGAACCCTGCGTCTTTATTTCTCGTGAATTATGCTATTTTTGACTCGACTTCAGTCAGCTTCCTCCTTAATTTTTCGAGAAATCTGACTGATTGTCTTTTTAGCGGGTACAAGGCCTAGAAAAAAGTTCTAAACAGTAACACCCTAAATGTACGATTACATTTTTCTCACTTTACCGAATACAATTCTAGGATTTTAAACGTGAAGCCCACTGTATTTTTACTCTCATTACCACAATTTGACAGTAAACGTTGATAACACTGAGAAACAGTCAGACAATATTGTACCGAGCCTATTTTTAATCTCCCGTTTACTATTCTTGTTTGAACCAGGCCGCGCGCACAAAATATTTTCTTTTGTGCTACAGTCATAAAATACACATCATATAAATAGGATACGTACGAAAATTGTATTTCGTTTACGTTAAATGGACGGTAAGCACATTTACCGAATTTTAGACATTCATTTAGACAGACCTTCTGCCACAACTTTCTGATCATCAGTCTTAAATAATAATCAGAGTTAAGTGAGACTTTTAGACTAGTGATTTAAAAAATCAGTATCAATCTATTCAATAGATTAATTCTGACAAAATTTAAAATTGAGTCAAGAGTGCCAGCCAGTGGCAAAAATGTACAAAAATATGATTGGGTTTTAATTAATGATTTTATGTAACGATGATCATACAACTCAGAACGTTTGGCCTGATTCTCACAAGAGATTCAAGATAATTGAAATCTATATTCAATCTAAACCTATGAAAACGCACGGAACACGTATCGTACTCTAATAAATCCAAAAATATGTTATTTCTCTATATGTCCATTTTCTCTCTGATACTGGATACATCTATCTCCCGTAATACATTTTACAATGATGCAATATTAATATACAAGCTATTCGTACAATACTATATGAATAATAAATCCCACTAGAGTGATTTTAGTTGCTTTTGATGCATAGCAATAAATCAACTTTTTTTGCTGAGAACTAGAGAATTTGGAAGATGCATTCATCTTTCTTTGGAGAACTTCAAATTAGTTAGTTCTTCAAATTCTAATCTAAGTCGATTTACTTCCGTTTTTACACACACCTTGTGGTGGTTCTAACACGAGCTTCGATTTGACACCCAAATCTGATCCAAAAATCCTTCAAGAGATAAAAAAAAAAAAATCCTTCAAATCTCTCAAGAGATATTATATAGGGTTACCATCTGGGTCGCGTGAAAAAGCAGGACGCTCAAAAATTTTCAAGCGATCCTTTCAAAAGAAAAAAATAAAAAAAAAAAAAAGAGAGAGAGGTCATGAAGACCTAAGCAATAAAAAAATGTATAATGTTTTATAATTGTAATTATTGTAGAAAAATAAAAATATAAAATATTTGCTCTCAAAAATCTTAGTTTCGTAAAAAAAGCAGGACATTTTGCCTATTTTCAAGAAAAAAGCAGAGGACAGCATGACAGACCTCGAAAAAGCAGGACATATCCCAGAAAATCAGGATGGATGGTAAACCCTAGAGATATTTAAAATATGTTAAAAGTCGGAAAAGAAGATAAACTTTTGAAGCGCTTATATTTCAATGGAATGTTAGTATCCACGAATTATACACACTTAAAAAACCTTGTTATCCAAAAACTATTCTATTCACAAGTTTTAAAAGAAAGTTAAAAGTACAAGTTTAAAATTAAAGACCAATTAAAAATCAAGTTGTGTGTGCCCAAACCCGAGAGATTAGACTTCATAGAGAATTTTTGAGCAGATATTAATGCTGTCATTAACGAGTCTAATTTGTCGATTCTTCACACCTTTCCCATACATTCTAAGGCTTTATGATTAAGGTATATTTTGTTATATTGTTTTTCATCATATGCACCTCTGCTTGATTTACCAAAAAATTTACAAACATTACCGCCACTTAACGACGTTATCTTAGTAAAATATCACAACTAGAACCAACAATACGGTTACAGTACTTTAATTATTATACACAGAGCATTATTAGCTTCTTTTTTATCTTTAATTAATTAGGTGTGTACTTTATAGTGTCTCATAATTTATTATGTGTCGCAAATTATTTACTGAGATAATAAACTCGTATTGGCAGACGTTCTTTTTTTACCCTGACTCATTAGATAAAGTTGAAATTGCTTTTTTAAGAAAGCCCTGTCTGTTCCCAAGAAATGGAAATGCTTTTTCATTAACGATTGAAGGACTAGCAAAACAGAAAAAAGACACGTCAGTCAACAGGAGACTTGTGGGACTGAATTTAATGAATCACTAAACTTGATTATCTACTCATATCTTAGGAGTAAAAAACTAGTAAGTGAAATTAGTTACGGCCCAAAATGTTGTATTTAGGACTGACAAACTTCACATTAATATATTTTACTTAATATAATAATACATTAATACATTCTTATATTTTCTGAGGGATTATTGACGATTTACATAAAAGTATTTCGACAAATTTTAAGGGATTTCAAAATAGTTTAGAAGAGTTCTTTTATAACTCATTGTAATCCCTTGAAATTCATAGAAAGCCCCTTCTATATTTTGGAATCAATATTTCTTTATCGACGAAGTTAAAAAAAGGTATGTTTTTAATTTTATTTTTAATGTGCAGTCCGAAATTTAAAACATTTTAGGCCTTGTAATAAGTGAAACTAACAAGTGAGTCTAATTCTTACTGAAACAAAAACTAGAGACGAAAAGAAAAGATGAATCTGCAAACTTTTAAGCGACGTATTTAGAGAAATCTATCGATATGACTAATGGTAAGAATGTAAAATTCCTCCTATGTTTTATGAACATACGTGGAAGCATATGTAAAAGTGTACACGTGGATGTTACTTAGGTACCATACGAAAAAACGTGATTTCTTGATAACACGTAACACTTACGTTGATTGTAACGTTTTCACTTTAACTTATTACCGTTATTAATAAAAGACTTTTTAGCATCAGCAAGTTACACTAAATGTATATATGTATTCATATATAATACGATTATTTGTTAAACAGGCACATCGACTTGGTTAGATAATCATAATCATTGTGTCGGATGCACAAACTTCGACTTTCTCTCCTCACGTTTGCAGAAATTCCAGCAATTTTACTTAAGTCTACTTAATTAAATTAAAATTACTACATAGAACATTAACCATCTACGAAAACTAGAATATTTCATAAGAAAGCCAAGGCGAACGAACTTCTGCAAATGAAGAGATGAGAAAAAAAGTTTGCATAGATAGTTGGAAGATTGAGAATCTCCAAACAACTAACGTTGAGGCATTATCGTTAATTGTTTATTATCAAGTAGAAGTGGAGATTTCCGTAGAGCGTGTCATTTTCTACGTAACGTATCTAAAACTTTGTAATGTTTTACAATCATTTTATACACAAAACGCATTCATCTAATATTCTGGACGCGTATCACTATAATCAAACTATCATCAACCCCGTCCATTAGAATCCATTTTGTATGAATTCTAATGGAATCTAATTTTATATTCATATATTTCAAATATTTAGCAAACAATGTCTAAGCGTCATTCCGTTAAAACTTCGAATCGATGCGCTTGCAAAACATCGACAAAAGATCAATAATAAGAAGAAGAATGAAAAACAATTCTCTAAGAATTCTATATACAAATCAATGCTACGTGCTCTGAGTCAGTGAGGAAGAACGTGATTCAAACAAATCTTTAGAACGTAATCACAAAAAATGTCTATATACAAGTACGATTCTTTGTTGCAAAGGAAAATTATTAAATCAAATAGTTATTAAAATTAAGTCTAATTTACCAAACTAATCGCGTCGTGAAGACAAGGGATTCCTTGTGTGATATCAAAAGCTTTAAGCATCTACGAATAATAAAGTCGAACGATTATTAGTTTTTACTCCCTAGAATCCAAGATCCTAATTTAACTACCATTTGTAAATAATCTTTAGGACACGATCATTGACGCATTGCGAAAATTATAAGAATCTAGAATGTACACGAGTACATTTTTGAGACAATATTCTTTTCCCTAAGAATAGATTGCGCACATAGCCTAAAACAAGGTTCTGTGGGATTGGTCGAGTAATTTGGTTACTATAAGAGTTAGACGTTGCACGATAAAGGCATAAAAGTGTATTGAATACAAAACTACCGCGATTCAAGTGTCTTGGCAATGAATTCGTTTTTCCTATTTACAAGAAATATCATAAATGAGAGTAGTATCAAACGTAATATGTAATGATGAAGGTAATGATGATTCTTCAGAATTATCAGATTCTACACTGAAAATAATCGACAGAGAAACTTATTCTGTGTAAATTTCAAAGAGAGTCTGATTCATTTCTGAAGTTGGATGAGTGCAGATGAGAATAGTAATAAATAATGTGGCTGTTCCAAAACGAATAGCTCGTCGCACAAAAAGTGTATAAAGTACATATGACTGGAACTAATTCTCAAGTCTTCAAGTTTTTTGTACAATAGAATAAAAGTGACCGTCGTGCACGCCCACTCCTTGTTTTTCTGTTCTACGAAATAGCCTAAGCAAAACGAACGAACCGTTAAAACCTCTAATACTCTTTGCTAAACGCGTTTTCACTAAAAAATACGTTAATATCCATGTTCAAACGGAAAACATGTTATAAGACTTAGAAACTAAACACTATACCTGACTGTAGAACTTAAATCACTACTGACCCGAAATTGTAAACGGTCGACAATCTTACCAACTTAAGTGGCTAAGATTCCGTTAACAAAAATTAAAAACAACTTGTGATACACGCACCTAACGTCTTATCAGAAATGCAACTTATTTGTCGTGTCAATTAATCGTGTGAACGACTAGGCCGTTCGATAGGTGCACCATCAATGTCGTAGAATTTTATTTTACATTCTACCAACTAGCAAAATTTGCCCGCGATTGGCAAAAGTTCGATCGATCCTTGTCAAGTTCGATTCTCATAAACTAAAATTATAAATACGCTACGCTTCCGTGATTCAAACCGAATTTCACTGTTTTTTTTTTGGTTCGAGAACGTCATGTTTGTTGTTGAATCTGGCTTGACTCGGCGATCGATTCATCCATTTTTTCCCGCACAATGGAAGAGTTATTAATGTCCTCTCCTTTATTTCCCCCTTTTTTACAAGCGCAGGAAGCAAATAATAGACTGTAGATACAAATTTTGTAAAGAGATACAAATGATTGAAATTTTGTAAAATTCTGTGTGAATAATTATATCAGATGATTATAAGTAGGCAGTCCAAGTGGGATCGTCGTTGCATAGGACGGATTAATATTTTAGACTTAATATTTGGATCGCAAATTCTTTGAAAATCGAAGAAAGTAAAAAGTAGCAGAGGCAGCGCACCGAATAATCCCCCTGGTTTTGAAAGCTACTTTCAAAGGTAGTAGAGATTCTCAAGTCTTTATTTGCTTCGTACGACTGTGAATTTTATCGTAGTAAGCCATAAGCCAGAAACGGAGAACAATAAAATCGCTTTTTTCTCACTTTATGCTTCGATCGTCTACTCGGTGAACCACAAACCGGATGGTTGGTAATGTTGTTTGGCCGGAGAAAGAGGGGCCAAACCGTAGACTGCAGTTGGTTGCATGTGTGCGGGCAGTGGATGTGCCGCGTGACTGGCCAGTAAAGGTCTGGCCGAGCTGTGATGAGCTGGAGGTGGCAATGCACGACTAGAATCATACAACGTTAATGGAGACGAGCTGTAAAAAAACGGATACAAATTATTAGAATGTGTCCTCAAAGCTCTAAAAGGGAGGAAGATGATTATTCTTATCTAAAACTAATCTCAAAAAATTCTATAAATCTATAAACAAATTAGAAATGATGCTTATGTCTAAAACCTGAGACTATCAGCATGCCTAGTCTAATAATTTTTTATTTTCTGCCACTTTATTGTTTACCGAAAATAAGAAATTTTAATGCACAAGTTTCATGCAATACAATTGTGATGTTACAAAACCTTCATTCAATATCAGATTTTTAAAAATCTAGAATTTTACAATATTGATTCAATTCAATTATCATTATATCTTCATATTAATCTGACAATTTTTCATTTAAAAAAATATATAAAAATATACCAACCTTTTTAAACGTTCATGAAAAGAAAAAATAACAAGCTACTTTTATTAATCAATTTCTAAAAAAAAAAAAAAAAACAAAAACAAAAAAATGCATTAATTTCAATTCAGTAATTTCAGTTTTAAAACCACTTAATAATAATCCACTCCCGAATCCTGAATAAAACCAAATGATTTCCAGTTTTTGAATGTACTAAGCATGCCAAGAGACTCGTTCATAGAAAAAAAATGCAAAACGATTTAAAAAATCTTTCAAAAAATCTACAAGGGAAGGTCTTCCATTCAGGAATATATTGCACAAGTAGAGATTTTAAAGAAGGAAGTTTGAAATATGGAATTTGACAAAATTTTAAATAACTTTAAAGGATTTTACAAAAATTTCAAAATACTATAAAAGATTTCAAGAGGTTGCAAAAATATTTCCAAAGATTAAAAGTAATTCAAAAATAATTTTATAGAATTTAATGAAATTTTAAAAGATTTCAAGTTTTCAAATAGCTTTTCAAAGATTTAAAGTGAGTTTGAACAAATTTCAAAGGATTTAAACAAAATTTCAAAAAGATACTCTACCATTTTTATTTCTCGAGAATTTTAAAACTCTATCATTGTAAGTATCCTTTGGACACGTAATGCACTTGGAAAAAAAGATTCCTGGAAGAAGTAACTACCCTCAAAAATCCATTACCTTGTAATCTAAGAGATCTAAAAACTGACTAGAGACAACTAAACTAGAGTAAGTAAATATAATAAATGGTACACACATGCATGCATCAACTAGATGTCTAGGTACCCACCCGGGTGTAAATCCCTGGTAGGTGGGCACTTGTTGCTGCTGGATAGCAGATGGAGCCTGTGAAGGCGCAGCAGTTACGTAAACTGGGGGAGGCACAGGATGGGCCCTAGAGCGAACGTGAGTGTACTCTTGGTACAAGGGTTGTCCCAGATGTTGGGTGCTTCCAACAACCGGCCCTCCTGTGGGACTTCGACCTCCACCTCCACCCCCAGGACTCAGATGGGTTGGATGCCCATGATGACTGTGGCTATGACTTGGATGGGCCGTTGAACCCACCACCTGGCTCTGCCTACACATCCCAACAAACAAAATCATCCCCGATTTAATAATTCACTTTTCATGCCTCAACGACTCAATCAGAGAAAAAGACTTTATTTTATATTTATTATAATCGAAATAGTTACTCATTTTATAAATAAAACAGACACCATTATAAGATACGTAGGATACTTTTTTGTCGCTTATAGGAACAATTTTTTGAAACTAAACGGGTAGTTTAAAAACAATCAGAGAATTTTGAAATTTGGAGAGCAAAAAAAGCTTATGGTTTTTATGTAAATTAGTTTCACAAATACCCCAAAATAATTATAAAATATTCCAGAAGGACGGATCTATAAGGTCTGCATTGTTTTAAATTGTTTATTAACGAAACCTACCAATCTCTATTTATCTCAATCAGAATTTTCAACTAGGATTGATCACTTGCAATAATTTAGTATAATTTAACCATATAATCCTTCATGTTTACGAGAAACGTACATCTGCACATATTGCTGGCAATCAATCCAGATTAATGAAACTGATTACCTCTGACCTATGAATAATTTCCAACTCGGCTCTACCCCACGAGTCATGCAATACCTACATTGGAGGGGTGACTAATTATCTTATGGTACCAATTAAACCAAGTTTGTCTTCCATTAAAATGAGTAATTTCCGCAAATCGCCGAATACAAAATTTTTATCGATTTTCTCATATCTTAGGCCATGCAATTACTTGAATTTGGCACTTGAACCTTTAAACTCATGAATAAAAAAAACTCTACATGGAACACTAATTGGAATCTCTATGGGGTCAAATAATGCGTTCGAAATAATCCAAAATTTATACTTGGTAGTATCTTCTCACCTGTACTGATGCACTGAATTCGCCACTGCCCATTTTTGGTGTTCCCGCGAATGAGCAACGGGTGGCTGAACGTACTCATGTTTATATTCGGATCGCTTGGTAGGCCATGATACTCGCTTATCTGCCCCGGTGGTGTAAACGATATGCTGTTCCTGCAGATGCGGATGGGCGCTACTTGTGGTCACGTACTGCAAGAAGTAGTCATGCATATCATAGGCATCATCCTAGAAAAACATTACCCACATAATATTAAAAATTGATCCATTATCGCAAAAATTCAATAAACGTTCCTGCTGATTTTAATAAAATAATAATTGTTTAGGTAGAAACATTATCAGAGCTGTTAGAGAATTTTAGAAACCAATGCTTTAAAAAATTTAAAGCGGTATGCATGGGCAGCGCTACCATGCATTGGAATCGACAAAAATTCGAGTCCATATTAAAAAAATTTTCAAGTCCGAAAGTTCGTGTAGCTCCGTCTATGGCGATGTGATGATGTAGAACACATATCAGTAAAAACGGATTTAGGGATCAAACCGTCTAATGGTTCAGAGTTCTTGATTTTTAATCTTGCAAGGTGTTTTATTAACGACAGCATTTGTTGTAGACACTGTCGTTTTTCAACCTGCATACCTCTAGTTCTAATTTATTCAAATTCGAATACTTTTAAAATGAAAATGTGTTCACCGCTGATTCCTAACAACCCTGATTATTCTTTTAACTTATAAATCTCCTCAAGTAAAATTGAATAACAATTTTTTTCCAATTTCAACATGCAAAAAACCGAAAATAATTGAAAATATCATTTTAATACATCAATTATCAAACCTGATAGGTAGGTGGTTCTTTGCAAGCAGGCGCATGACAGGGATGAGGAGCAATGTACTCAACACCAGGTTCTGGCTTTGTTGCTACATTGATCATATTGCACTCAGATTGTACTTTCGCCAACAGACGCTTTTTCTGTGATTGTGAGGAATAGCCAGAACTGTAAAAGAATTAATAAATTATAAATTACTTATAAATTAAAAATTATTTGACTGAATCAGATCTTACAGTAACCCTGCGAATGTTCGATCAAGGTCATTCTTTCAACATAGTATCAGTGAAAAATGTTACCTAATGTGGTGTTGTGGTTGAGGCTCATGTTTAATATGCTGCGTTGATTGTTGATGATGATGCTGAGGCAAGTGTTGATACAAGTGAGCATTGGCTCGACCTGGACTACCTTCTCCATCGCTGTCTCCGACTGTCACACAACTGATGACATTTTTACGCTGTGTTCGTTGTGACGACGAAATGTGCGAATTGCTGTGTCCGTTGATATGCGAATGACTCGTTGAATGTATGGGTTGAGTACTCTGTACAATTCTTGGTGTCGACTGTGTGCTGTAAATCGAGAAAAAAAACGGGTTTTAAAAATCTGCCACTGAAAACTAATTTCCGAGAACAAAAAAAACATTGAAAACTCTCGAATGCGACAGAGTTCTAAAATCGTAGCTCGACTAGCAAAAGGAAGATTCAACGAAAAAACGAATAGGTCTCAAAGTCCCTATGGGAAAATTAGTTTTATATAAATTAGTTTTACAAATATTCAAAATAATCCCAAAATTGGGATTCATTTGAAAAGAAAAAATTGATCCAAAATGAATTTTCAATTAAATATTGAGATTTTTTACAAAACAAGAGATTATTTTTAACCAAATAAAAAGGGAAAGGGACATTAGGGACTTCTGCTGAATATAGCGGATAATAGAGGATGTAGGGATCAGTCTGTGAGGCCTGAAATGATGTCTCTAAAAAAGCAAAATCGGCATGAAACTCTGTCGCATGCGAATGGATGAGGCAATGCTTGAAAAAGGAATTATTGAGTTGTTAGTCGATAGGTGGATAAATCTCACACCAAGCTCCACAACCAGATCAAGCTGCGTTTCACATTAATGGGTTTGTTTCCTGCATGAATTATCCAGTAAGTAAAAGGTCTGCTCATTGTCAGAAAAGGACGATTAGCGGTACTGGCAGAGGTGACAGTGAATTGGTTACTTGTGAGTGGGGAGTTACTTTGAAAACATTTATGTGTACATATATGCAAGTGTATGAATTCAGAGCCGGACTTGAGCAGACCCACGATACCAACAATGAACCAAGAAGTGCTAGTGTGCGTCCGGTTATTGTTTTAATGTACCTTCGAATGACATCCTCACGGACTGGTCGTCCGTCGCCAGACAGGCGAGGTGCCAAACCTTGACAGGCTCCGCACTGACGATCTCCGCAGCTGTCAATGACATTTGTATATGATTCTAGTAGTATTTCAAAGCTGACGACGCATCAATTAATTCACACATTTTCTTCGACTCATTGAAAAAATTAATTCTTATTTTTGATACCAGTTATGAGTTATAAATATTATAACAAAACAAGCAGACGTCGATAAGTGGAATACTCTTAGCTCAACTGGAAATTTCAATGAATCTTAAATTAAAGGCGTTGGATAATCGCTAATAGCCTACACATTCCAGAAAACGTAGAAAATACTTTGCTCAATAAATATCTACTTCAAATATTTTTTAAGTAAGATGTTTTCTAAGTTTTTTAGAATTTGGAATTTGGAAAAAAACACCGGAAATTTCTGCAAGATAAGTTTAGTGTTTACAGTAAAAGAAGTCTCAAACTCTCAGACTTTCAAAGATATTTTTAAACAGTTTAATGTAGAACACATATGAGTAAAAGCAGTTTCATGTTTCAAACCGTCTAATGGTTCAGAGTTCTTGATTTTGAGATTTGAGATCTTGCATGATGTATTATTAACAACGATAGCAATTATTGAAAAAACACTCTCGTTTCTCAATCTACAGATATATAACACTTTAAAATTCAACGATTTCAATTCATTTTATTTACATTCTAGTATACAAATTTTTGTATCTCTCTTATCAGGGTGTCTACTCATTTTCATTTTCATTTTTCACCAAATTCTTGATTATTTCCAGGTTGCAAATTTTAATCCTTTAATAGAAGAACAAATAAAAATCGATTGTGGTATTTTATCATTGTTAATTATATTTATATAAAGTATTTTTAAAAAATCATGAGTTAATCACGTTTTATACTTTAATTGCTATTAGCAAAATTTCTAGAAGTAGTAAAAAAAATATTTCACGTACCATTTACCAGGAGATTCGTCTTCGCTGTCACTGATCGTGATGACAGAAACAGCAGGCGAAGGAGTATCATGTATCGTGATGGTTTGTTGTCTGGCATAGGATACTTGAGGGTGTTCATTGGTATGATTGGTGCTATGTTTTCCAGAATGGTGATGCGACTGTAACACTGGCTGCTGCTGCCAATGACCATTCGACGGCGAATGGCGCCTCATATTGCTCGGAGGGGTGCTTTCCTTCACCCTTTTCTTCACAGGACTCAATTGTTGAGTCTCCTTTTTATGTTCATGTCTATGCTGCGACTGTTGTGGCACTGCGAGGTGATGCTGATGATGTTTTGTCACACTACGTTTGCCCCAGTTTTGTGATGGATGATCCACTAAAGTACTAGTGTTGTAGACTTCCGCAACGGGGAACACTGGGCGCTGATCCTTCCCCAAAACAAAAGAGATTAGTTTGATTGCATTTAACATAATTTGATCGGATCGATTGAGTAATAAATTGCAACTAATCGTACCTGTAAAATGGCAGAACTATCGACAATAAGGGGCCTTCCCCAATCGCCAGCATCGCTAAGAAGTGGTTGTTGGATAGTTGCATGCTGAGGTGGTAACTGTTGCCAAGAAGGCACAATCGCTGCCATTTGTCGACTGCCTCCAGGCCAAGAAGTCTGTACAGCATTTGTTAGCAACATTTGTCGACCAGTTTCTACCATAGAAACTGGTACCGCTGCGTACTGTTGTTGAGCAGCAGCTGCCGCTGCTGCAACTGCTTGTTGAGAAATAATAGAGGGTTGGATTTGTAAGGGAGCTTGTTGTGCTTGTGGTGGCTAGAAAAAATAAAGCAGAATTAAATTAAATACACCTAATTAAATTTTCAAAAGTTTTTCATGTTCAATGTTTTTCATCTTAAAGATAATTCAAGACTTTTACCAACCTGAGCAACAACAACGTGCTTTGCAGGACTCGGCATCGTTTGGTAACCAGGAGGTGGACAAAGAATCCCCGAAACCAGCTGATGCGGGAAATCGTGAACTCCAGTCCTTCCACCATTTGATCCGCCAGAGGAACCATTGTACTGCGTTGCTCTACGACTACTGTTGCTATATATCTGATACTATCAAAATAATAAAATTAAATTAGCACAGAAAACATTAAATGAAACATCAACCTCTTTTTTATTAGAGAATAACTTACGAGGTTGTCGTATCCAGTCTGCGCAGTACGATGTTCCCGAACCAGTCTTTGGACCTGATTGGTCAACTGGTTGTTGAATGTGAGAGTCACTGCACTACCATTAGTTGTCGGCACGAAATTCGCAACCAAAGAAGTTGGAGGTGGAGGTTGTGGAGCTGGTGGAGCTTGATGATGCGCTGGAGTAGCGGTAAAATCACCAGCTCGTCTACAAACTTCCATCATTTGAACAGAAGCCTTCACATTATTACAATGTGCATAATCCATTAAGTGCGCCAGTGTCACAAACGCATGGTTCAATGCCTCCCCAGGTGTTATTCGGCGCTCCTGAAAACGAGTCATTATATTTTCCGAAACGAAAAAAGGAACTACAATCATTTAGTTAAATCTTCTACTATTTCCATAATGAATTAGGTATTACTACCTGGTCCATGGTAAGCATCCTCTTCAGGAGGTCAATGAATTCTCTCCGATCAGCTTTTTCTGCCAAAAGCTCCCCGCCTTCCAAATCGGTCGGTACATTAACCTGGCCAATATCGTCGAGACAGTTGAAGATGTACTTTCTTGCCTCTTTTGATTTGATTCCCGTTTCGGCCTCATGCTCTTCTGGCGTTTTCAATCTCCAAAATGGATAGGTACCTAAAAATTAAATTCATCATTAAAGATAGAATTCACATTTAGAAAACTAGAATGTCATGTCTCTTAAAATCCCTACAAATACATTTAAATGCTTGGAACACAAGCAATTCAGCGTATTTTTTCACTGGACTCGTCAAATCAAGCCAATAAAAAAGCCTTCGACTCAATCATATGAATATATAACCAATCATATGAAATGTTGACAAATACAAATCCAGCCAATAGATGAAGCAAGAATCTGACTTCATCCGGTATGATTCGAGACATTTCGAGTTTATAGAAGCACTTCCAATATACTCGCAACCTCTATTTTATGATAGAATATTAATGATAAGATTGATAAAGGAATGGCGACTTACTTTCCTGATCCCTATAGAAGAATTTAGTAGTTTTGCTAGCGTTCGTCAGCATGTGTTCAGTTGGTAAACCCTGCGTTTGACTGATGTATCGAATCTGGTCGTACTCTGAACTTCCAGGATACAAAGGCCAGCCCAAAAACAATTCTGCAACGACACAGCCGAGCGACCACATGTCTATCGCTTCACAAAATGGAAGTCCAAGAATGATTTCAGGCGCGCGGTAGTATCGCGATTGCAGGTAAGTGTTACAGATGGCTTTCGAAACATGCGAAGCAGAGCCAAAATCAATTACTTTCACACGATAGGGCTGCCTCACTGGGTCTACCAGCATGATGTTTTCCGGCTTGAGATCCGCGTGAATTAAACCCAATTGCTGCAATATAATAGACGATGATAAAACCTGCTTTCAAATCATAAAAGTAAAATAAATTTTAAAGAAAAATAGATACCTTGAGCTTGAGCAATGCAGTAAGAACTTGTTGCAAAATCGGCCTAATGTACTTAAGAGGTAGAGGGGAGAATTTGTTTTGCTTGAGAAAATCATAGAGGTTCTGCTCCAACATTTCGAATACTAAACAAGTGTGCGACTTATGTTGAAAACATTCGTAGGCGCGCACAAAGTTGAACTCATCCGCATTTTCCTGACTGAGTCGTGACAGGATGGAGACCTGAAAATATTTGTAAAATATTAGCATTTAGAAAGATAATAAATCAATATCCTTTAGAAATTTATTATAATTCGGTGAAAAACTCACCTCAATTTGACCTTGGCGCGCATAGGAAGGATGATTTTTTAGAATTTTGATTGCTACTATCTCGTTTGTCCCCTTCTTCCAACATTTCACGACCTGAAAACAAAAAATTTGAAATTTTAAAAATGGTTCACAGTTCTTAAATTTAATTTTACATTTGTGTATCTTTTAAAATCCTTTAAAATATTTAAAGGAAATCTTGGAAACTTTTGACATTTTTTCAAATATCTTGAAGTCTTTTTAAATATTAAAAATTTTTAAATCTGGTATTCAAAATTCGAGTTATAAACCCTTCGAATTAAAAAAATTTCGGTTTAAAAAAAAAAAAATTCCCAACTATATTCTGGTCAATGAACTATCTGGAACTTACTTGTCCAAACGTGCCTCGACCAAGGAATTCGAGGACTTCGTACTGGTTGGTCATGGAATAAAGAACTTCATGCTGCACCAGTTGATAATCCCCATCTCCTTGGGGATTGCTGCCTCCTCCACCATTCCCCGTATTTGTCACTTGTTTATTATGTGACGTCATCGTGCTTGGTTGCTTATGCTGCTGCTGTTGTTGTTGCTGCTGCAGTTGCTGCTGTTGTTGTTGCTGAGTGTGATGCTGAGAGACTACAGTGTTGCCTGCTGTGTTGTTCGTGTTGGCGGTGTGAACCGCCAAGTCTTCACCATTACCCTCCCTCGACCAAGATTTTCTCTGTAAGAATAAACATTAAATTAAAAAATAAATCAACTGGACGCATCCAAAAGATAAAGTTCTATCTCGTATAAATTTTGGTGATGCTAAAGTTACAACCTCATGACGCGAAGCAGATTCGAATCAAATAATCCATCATCAAGTGAACAAATCCATCATCATCGACGGAATCGATAAATCATTCCGACAAGATCCGGAGGTTCTTTCAATTTTTCCAACTTTCCTGAAGTTTTCGTCAAGTGCAGAAAACACTTGTCTAGAAATATTCACTAAGGACTTCAGCAACATACTGAAAGTACGTGCTTCCGGAAATCACGTATCGTGAGGGGAAATCCCTGAGCATCAAACTGTATCTGGATATGAAATATGAAAACGAAGCCTTGAATGGAATCAATAATCTACTACTACACCTGCGAGTGTTATCTACACTCATAAGTGCTATCTGTCTCTAGGTTACCTCGATGAGTACAATTTATGTTCGCACTAGAGAACCCCTGAGTTTCTTAAATTTTTTAGCAACTCTGATCTCTTATCTCGATAAGACTTCGTGTTTCTGGTACCACAATCTTAAATTTGAATTCTTATCTCAAAATCAATTGTCGTGTTTCTGAAACTTTGTCTCTACACTCAGACTTTTGGTGGAAGAACTGTTATCACTCAAATCATTTTACTAGCATTTAGAGTCGAATGGAAACTTTTGCAGAGATAAATGATATTCAGGATTTTAAAGTTTCAAAATCACTTGAAATATCCTGAAATTTCTTCAAAACTCTTCAAATTCATTAAATCATTGGAACTGTATCTCAAAGTTTTTCGAATTCTTTTGAGACCTATTTAAATTCCTAGAAATAATTAGAGATTTTCTGAAATTTCTAGAAATCTCTTAAAGTTCCTTGAAATACTTTTAAAGATTTTAAACTTACTTGAAAATGCTTAAACTCTTGAAATCCCTTGAAAATCTTTCAGTGTTTTTAAATTTCTAAAGATTAAAATTCTTTAAAATTCTTTGGAATTCTTTAAAATTGTTAAAACTCTCACTTAGAGATTTCGGTTTTATTCTATTTTAAAAAAGCTTATTTGATATAATCGCAATTTTATGATAGGAATAAAAGTCACTTAAGTGGATATATTGGTGGATTAAGCATTTTCTTGGAATGGTAAAAAAGCGGTACACTCTCGTAGTTCCAAGGAAATAACGAAGCGACAAGGCTGTAATGTTAGTCGAAATCGAAATATCAAGTAACATTTGTTATCTCTTTAATGCCTCGAGTACAAAAAATATATCGTATTGCATAAATCCAATACTAAAATAGAATATCATATTATTCAAACATTGAGCAAGTTTCTCAATGCTTGAAATTTAAAATTATTCAGAAATAGGGGCAAATTTTTCAAAATGGGGTCAACGAGAAAATATAGAGAAAAGAAGCGAGGATTAATTGAAGATAAGAAGCCTTAAAAACGTATCTAGATCAAGACTCGTATATATGAACTATTGCTTAAATGAAGCTGAACTCGAAACAGAATAATCGTTTCTTTAAACATTGATTTAACAATTGTGTTTTTCCTCTTACATAAAAGTTGACTTAGTAATGGATTTTTCCTGCAGTCGAACTGCTTCTCCTTTCTTATTTTCTCAGCCTGTTTAGCAGAAACATCGAAAATGGAACATCAACAATAAGTTAGACGTAACAACTGGAGAGGGTCAATCTGCAGCTGAGCTCGCTGCATGTAAGTGTAAGGTCGACTGCACCCGGCTTAGGTTTCTGTAGTTTTCTACGACCTTGTTCAATCAGAAGTACATATTTTTATTCGATTCTACTGCAATAATGACGTTCCATTAAATATGTCAGACTCACTCAGAGTATAAATAAATAAACTTTTATTGCGTCGCGTCATGCGTTCCCTAAAAATAAGTTTCGATCTCTATGTTCTAATTTCCAATTAAAAAAATTCAATTTTATTCTCTGGACCAAAGTCCAGATCTCGTTGAAACAATAAATAGAAAACGGTATCATGGGTGTCGATTCCACGAACAACTGAAACAAAACAATCAGGGTGACTACTAATTTTCACCCACAAAATTCCTGGTTATTTCCCGGTTGCAAATAAATCTAAATATAAACACAAATAAAATATCTTTTTTCTATCCTGTAAAATTCCACGAAATTTACACTCAAAATTCGAGTGATTAACCCCTCCTAATTCCATTCTCCTCCTAAACAATTCCCAGTTACTTCTTGATTTTCCCGGTTAGTAGACAGAGACACTCTGCGAGACTCATTGGAGAATTTCAGTTTCAATGGAACTTTCAATTCCAGCAGAACGTACCTTCTGGCCGCAACGTTGTTGGTACGAATCTAGGAGTTTGACCGTAGAAGTGCGCACCAAAGATTGTTGGATGGGACTACTCTTCTGTAGCGCATTATTGTGCAGCGAGTTGAAAGCGGTGTTGGTACCGCTAACGGAATATCGTTGCAATCCAGGATTGTCCAATTGGTAGTCGCTGGTCGATTGGACCAAGGCGTGCTGGATGACCGGCTGGTTCACGTTGTAATCCAACTTGCGCTTCTTGCTGTGATGGTGAGCGATGTTGTTACCGCTGCTGCTGTTGACGCTGCTCGTCTGTTGAGTTTGGATGAACATGTCACACATTCCCTTCAAAACAGAAATAGAAACCAACATTAGAAACTTCCGAGACAACTGACTTCTATACAGACTACTAAAACAAGGTATCTTTCTTTCTCTAAGTTCTCCAACTTGTCTAGATCACAGACCAAGAAGAAAAGACTATAAATCACTAAAAAAACCTGTTATCGATTATAAAAATCGTTTTAAAACTTTTAAGACTGAGAATGTGGCATTCTAATATCACGTGCTTAATAAATTTCTTTTGCAGATACAGAGGACAATGGCAGCGTTATCGCTTTATTCGATATTGGTATATGAAAATCAGCACCTCCTGAGAGACACAGAGCAAGATATGCACATATGTAATTTCAATGAGTGTGTAATTCATTTTCATTCACTTAAATTGAGCCCCTATTCTGGGTGGTCACTCAAATTTCAGGAAAAAATTCAAGGTTTTCTCGTCCTGAATTGTATTATGATCGGTGGACCTTCAAAGTTTTGTAAAATTAATTACATATTCAATATTAATTGAGTACCAATGTTAATTATGAGAAGGATTAAAGATTTTGAAGTTCCAAGGTAAAATTTATATTTCAGTAAGATTTCAAAGATATTTTTAAGAATTTCAAAAGATTTTACGGAATTTTAAGGAATACCAAGAGATTTAAAAAATTTTAAAGTATGATTGTATGATAATATGAATTGAAATCTATTTTTTTTGTCCTGGCAAGTTTTAACACTTTATTTTTTTGCCGAGGTTAGCAAATTCTCCTTGAATTCATATCTCCCTTGGCAGGAGATATGAAGGAAGTTCAATCTACCTCGACGGAGATGAGCACTGCAGTGCTTAATGAAGTTAGAAGATTAGCGCGTACCGGAAAATGGCGGACGGCACATTAATAACATTGAAACGGAAAAGTGACAGAGTTAATAACCAAAAGAAAAAAGTAACTTTAAAGTGAAATTTTCTCTTATGAAAATTATAAATTTGAAAGAGGTAGATTTTGGTATCAATAGTACAATAAATTCAATTGAGATAATGTAAGAGAAGATTAATTTTGAAAGCTCTTCTTTGTTCCATTCTAAAGAAACCGGCGGCAATGAAACATTATTAATAGGCTTCATTTTCCAACTAACAAGTCAGTTCAAGCAAAAATCCTCTTTCATTAAGTATAAAAATTTAAATGTTAGCCAAGTCTTTGTTCGACAATATTCCCTGTTACGTGCGCTGTTCGATTTTCTGAGGAATTTCAAGCTTGGTAAACTTTGTAAATATCTTATACGATAGCGTCCACTGACGGCTTGGAAGTGAAGAAACTCGGCAAACAGACTTGGCCTAAAATGTGCTTCGACATGCGAGAAATAAACTTTATCGTGGTTATCAATCGATAATTGGCCTGGCTTTAAAATCTAGTTCGGCAAGAACTTAAGTTTTTCATTCAATTCGATTATTAATGGCTAGTCAAAATTAGCACGCCACGCGCGTTTTTAATTATGTTTTTTTAAGTAACTTACTTTATTAATGCTAATTTTCTATTAAAATTAAAATAATATAAATATTTTTCCAAAATTGTTCACAATATCACTTTAAATCTTTTCAAACTTCATGAAAACTCTTGAAATCCTTTTAAATTCCGTGACAAACTTTGAAATCCCTTAAAGTTCCACGAAAGATTTTAAATTCACCATCTAATTCTGAACTTTAAAATGATTCTTTCAGTCATAATTTTCAGTTCAAATTTATACAATATTTAAAACTTTTTCAGTGGGAATAAGTAAATTTTTCACTGTACTTTTTGATTTTGGACGACACAAAATATAAAAAATATATAAAAATATTTTAGGCTCTGATTTTAATTATAGTATATTATAATTTAAATGTTTTTGCAGTTAGGATACGAGTGAATTTGCATAATGATTCATAGAAAGTAGGTCGCAAATATGTGGGAAGAATGATCCTGAATCACAACCGTTGCTTCTCATAAAATATGTGCGATATAGATAAGAAGTGAAATTTGCAGTTTCCTTCACGCTATCGACCTTTTCTTTACGTGTTTTCATTGAGCTCAGTGAATCTTGTTGTGCAGAGTAATTTTTCAGTTGGGTGCTTCTCTCGACTCAATAAATTCATTTCATCTGATTTCCGAGTAATGAAAAGTCCCCCCATATCTACTCACATAATTATTGCCTACTGATGCTAAAAGAACAGCAAGTCTTTCAACATTTAGTTGAGCACATATTTGCCTCTCAATTATTGTTACCTCAGAGTGAAAATAATTTCCTCCTTTATGTTTCGGTTACTAACGTCATCGACAGAAGTAGACCAAATTTTAAACATAAATTCAGAACGATAAGTTTAGTGATCAGCTAAAACTCTAGGTATAATTTGACGTTGAACTTCCAGAAATTGATTTCCTTGTAAAATTAATAGCAACTCTGAAGGATGATTGACTGAGAAATATTAAATTACACAAATTTCTCCTCTTGAAAGACTAGGAGGTGTCATATTAAAACGTCAGAAGTCGTAATTTACTGTTCCGTAGATCGTGCGTGCACTATTTCTGAAGCACTACATATAATTAGAGCACATCACATCTCTGCACATGGCTTGAGGCTAAGAAGAGAACTTAAAAACAAAAAATGAAAATTTTATACGCATTCAAAGATCTAGCAAAAGCTAAATTAATAGGAAATAAACTGAGACGTTAGAACATCTTTAATTATTAATATATTAATAATAAAGTATGAATTTTGTCTTTCTGCCTCTTCACATTGAAGCTTTTTCTTATAGCGTGTTATAGTTAATTTTATTTAACACATTATAGAAGATGTCCAACGATTTCGAAGAATTATTAATCGTCAGAAATTCCTTATAATCCGTTCAAGTATCTAAAAATAATTCCAAATCTTTTTAAAATTACTGAAATATTTTGAAATTAGTGTTTCTTTATAAACGAAATTAAAATATATAATATATCTTAGAAACTCGAATAATTTTGTAAAATTGTTAAAGAATGAGATAATGAAGTTAATAAAGGTCAGTCAACGATGGCCATAAACTAAAGAAACTTGTAATTGAACAGGACATGTGTCTACGTGGAATGGAACGCGTGACATTCTCTTGTACCCTTTCAGCAATGAATAGTTGGATACTTTTTCTCCCATCTTGCATTTAAATCCCGCACAATGTGTCTGTAAACATCTTTGCGTCGCATTTTTTATATACCAGAGATTCCAATCTCTAGTTTCTGCTTTCAAAGAATAAAACTGATTCTACGAAAGACCTTAGATTAAATAGGTCTTGAAAAGTAAAAAATTGAAATTAGAGCTCAAAAGATGACAGGAACTACTTGAGTCTATAGAGTTAATTACAAAGCAATTTGAAATCTATATCGACAACTTTTCCGACACGCAAGTCCGTAGTTATAGGTAAATTACCTCTGAGTGACTCACACTGGACATTTAATCGATGAGTATAGTAGTAGAATCCAGCAGACCATATGCGAATCTAAAGAAATCCTCTGTTGGAATCTCAAAGAATTTTAAGAAATTTGAGATTTCAAGGATTTTCTAAAACTACTACTATACTATACTATTACCATACTACTATATTATAAAATCTATTGAATTTTATAAAATCTGTTGAATTCTTTGAAATAATTAGAAATAACTTGACATATGTTGAAGTCTCTTAAAACTATTAAAATACCCAGATTTTAAAAATACAATTGGAAACAAGGTTTCGATTATGAGAACAAATTTTGCTCCCTGATAATCACGTGAATTTAACAATTATTGGTATAAGTTGTAAAAGGAAAACATAATATATACATGATACATTAGTTAAAATAGTTACGAGAATACGAGCACGTACACCTGATGATAATGTAATATTTTACTTCATTCCAAGTAGTGAAGTGAAAAGGTCTTGAAAATAAAAGTTTAAGTGATGACTGTACATTGTATAAATTGGATAATAAAGAATAAGAATCGCATGTGGTTTTGTCATGAAGCTACAATTCCGATTAAATAATAAAGACATTAGTAATTGCCTTCATTTTGCGCATGTGCTCAATCATTTCAAAATATCTAATAAGAATAATATTAGAATTGCTTTTGTTTTCGAGAAGTACCTTCTATGAGAAGATAAGTACTTACGTTTGCCGGAATATCGTCAGGAGTATCATTTTCAGGTGCTGAAAAATGATTGTTGATGTCGACATATTCATTATACGATGTGTTAACACTTTGATTATAATTATACTCCTTGTTTTCATTGTTTGGATCGCTGCACACGCCACTAATAACCTCAGTATGCAACTTTTCTGGCGAAGAATTACTACAATCTGAGTCTGAGACTACTAAAATTTCCTCCATGGTCTTCAGTTTGCGAAAGCCGAAACGTAACTGAAGGAAAGCACAATATACAAACTTGAGAAAAGACCGAACTGTCCTCAGTGAGAGTGAAAATCCATTTAAGATGTAACCCTCACAAACTCCCATTGCCTTGAAGCTTGAATAGTTGTAAATAGTTACCATAGCAATAAACACCGAGGCAAAGAAGGGAGAGCTTGGTCCCAAATATAAATTTGGGGACAATCCAGTTGTTTGGATTGTCGAAATATGTTATCGGGTACATAATCAACGAACAGGTAATAGGTAATTGGCCCCAATAATCCCAGAGAGTGGAGAAGTACTCACGGATTTCAAGAAACGGTCAACTGAAAACTATAAGCAACCTTTTTGTTAAGCCCTGGCTTAGGTTTAAAATCCATAGGATATGATTTACAAGGAGAAGTATCTCAAGTCAGTCTATAGTCTAATTAGTGAAAGGTGTGAAATTAAAGCCGGAGATTTTTCAGTTGAAGTAATAACCGGTAGTATTTACACCGTGTATGTGGGGGGTCCAATCTTTTTTGTTCAGAGGCGCCACCAAATAGAAACCCTTCCTCGAACCCGCCCCCTATATTCAAATTTATCTGAAAAGCTGCTTTACTGCAGTTCGAGGCAGCAAATCAGCAAACCTTAAAGATTTTGATAAATGTTTGAATTTTCTAAGATTTTCGAACCAAACTTCAACTACATATGTAGGATGATACGAACTTGAGTTACAAATTTAAGGAAATTAATAACATTATTCTGAGTAATGTTATCAATTTTCATAAGTTGGCAATAAAACTAAATCCGAGACTAAATCCAAAAACAAGTCTGACAATATTTCCTCATTCCTTTATTTCTTGCTAGTTTTAGTTTTTCTCCGAATTTAAATTTAAATCAAATCTTTCTGTTTAGATTTTAAAGATTTTAAATTGTTACCTCTAAAGTCTTTCAAATAAATTTGAAGTAAAGAAAAAGAACTTTTTATAAATCGCATATTTTATTGTTTTCTTAATAGGCAGTTAAATGATAATATAAAAAAAAAATGTAGAACACATATCAGTAAAAACGGTTTTATGAATCAAACCGTCTAATGGTTCAGAGTTCTTAGCTTTTAATTTTGCATGGTTTATTATTAATAACGACAGAATCTATTAAACAGATAATCTCGTTTCTCAACCTGCATTTTATAACATGTATTTTGAAAAATAAATATATTCTTTTTTTAACTTCGCTCAGAATCGAACCCCAGTCTCTCGATTACGAGTCGACTGCTCTAACCCCTGAGCTATAGAAGAATCAAGAGGTATCTGTATTTTCATCATATCGTCACCAACCTGATTATAATAGAGATAACTTTTAATTAAAAACTTTTACAATGAAAAAAAAAAACCGAGCCAAAAATTTCCTATCGATTAAATTAAAATCTCTCAATAAAAACTGATCAAGACTAGTTGCTGAAAAGCACTTAAAACTTGGAAAAAAAAAGTCTTATAAATGGATTTTGCCACTGATCCGGTGCCTCTGCTTTAGAAAAACCCTCGAATGAAACAGGAAAGCCGAAGGCTGTTAAGAACTTAAGAAATTAATGAATTTAAAGCCCTGCTTTCGCCTGGAAAAAGAGTTCCCGTCACGATTGGTGGGGGGGGGGGGGGGTAAAAAGTGACCCCGTTCTTCTAGAATGAAACTCGAGGTCGACCGTAACGAAAGAATCGTCTCAAGACTTTTCTCAAGGAAGAAGCTTGGAAGAAGCATCAACGAAGTGCAAAAAGCAATACGAATGCGGTCCCGCCAATCTCGGAAAGGAGATTATTAATATCAAGTTAAGAAGATTTATATTTTATCCTTACAATATATTCCTCAAAAGTAACCAAAGAACTTTCAAATCAAAGAATAGAATTCTGGAAAATACTATACTTTCCAGAGTTTAGTATTTTTATTAAAAAAGAAAAAACACATTATACCTTAAAATAGTTAACGAGGTTTTTCGGTTCAGTAATAAGCGAAATCGTGTAGATGATGTAATAGCGTGAATTTCTTGAAAGCAAGCCTGCTTCGTTTGAAAAAATACTGTAAATTCTAAAGCTGTTTCGTATTTTGTTTTAAACATGATAAGCGATAGAATAAAAAATGACTAGCTTTGTAAAAAGAAAAAGAGAATTTTTTGAGCCGACTTTAACTCTTCCTGCTATTTATCGTTTCTTGTTTCGTTAAATTTTGTTTGAATTAAAAGGGTCTTGTGTAACTCTTGCATTTCAAAAGCAATTATGATGGCGATAGTCGCGTATCTGGATAAACGAGAGAGGTCAAAATAATCACAATCGCTGCGTAATGAAATTTCGTTGGAGTATTTCCCCACCAGTTTTCCGACTGAAAAAATGTGAATCACTTCCTGAAATTGCTTTCCAAAATCAGTTTAACAACGAGATAAAGTTTCCGATTAAGTTGATTCGAGTAGTGAATAATGGTTCTGTGTTAGTAACTACGAGATCGAGTACCTGAATCAGTTTGATGTGACAGAGAATCTAGTGTTGCTGAGAATAATCAATACAGCTAGTGTGAATCTCTCTGGTGTTCTGTTTAATATATAAATGATTAAAATTATATAACCTTTTTGTTATATTCGAGAAAAAACTGGCTTTTAGAACATTGGTTTAATTATTCCCCATTTATTGTGAATCATCTCTAAAATGTGTTTTAGGAATTTTAATGGATTTCGTGGAATTTGAAAAATATTAAGACTTTAAATTTAAAGAATTTCATGGAATTTTAAGAGGTTTTAGGAGAATTCAAAAGATCGCAAATGTTAGTAAAGTTTAAAACGACTATTTATGGTGGAGGTAAAAGTAGAAAATATAGAATAGAATTTAAAAGTTGTAAAATGTCCCAAGGCAGATGGAAACTTTAAATTTAAAGCCTGACATGGCAGAAAGTTTTCATTTTTATTTCTCATCAGCGATGGGCAGGTAGACCTTTCACGACGAGGAATTTGGAGCTGATGTTACTTGGAATATGAAGGAAAGAAACCAGCAGGTCAAAACACGAGTGGGAAAATAGAAGAGGAATATGAAATAAAAAAAAGGCGGAAAGAAAGAAAAGCTTGAAGAGGACTTCGTAGATAAAAGGAGATGCTCGGAGAAGTTCTGGAAGTGGTGCTCAACTCGAGTTTTGAGAAACTTCCACCAGTCTAACGAAACCCATCAACCTTTCATGGGGAAGTTCTCTCGAGAATTCAGAGGAAAGACAATTTTCATTTCATCGAATTTGCTATGTCAGTCTTTAATTTAAGAAAAAAGAATATCCTCGAAAGACTTGATAAACTTCGATCGTTATTAAAAAAAAAAAATATTAATATTAATATAAAGTATAAACTGAAATAAAAAAATATTGTCTCATTTCCTCGTAAAATCCATTTCTTCGTATAACAAAAGAAAGTACTTTATGATCAATGATCCTGAAAGCGATAAATCAAGGCTAACCCTCCATATTTTTCCTTGCATGTGGACACAAATCGATAATTTACGTATCATTGTAAAGAATTGCGACTAAAATGGAAAAATGTTGACTCATCCTGTAATACTATCTTGATTGAAAAAGTAATTACTAACTGTAATAATGTCTTTTTCCATTCAAATATTTAAGACACGGTAGTAAATCACTTTAATTATATATACCTTTTGAAAACCTTGAGAATAACATTTTTTAGTTTTTGAAACAAAAGTCCATAAATAATCTTGCGTTGCAAAATACATTTGCAATAAAATAGGTGAATATTTTAGCAAATTTCAAAATCGTCAGACGTCGTCAAAATTGTTTCTTTGCTTACACTGGCAGAGCATTTCGAAATGTTCTGCATCTGCACGAATATCGGGTTTCAGTCTACCTCAAGCGCTAAATAACATGCTCGAGGGGAGTAAGCTTCCTAATGCAGCAACTAATTCCCACGTTTGTAATTTTAGAGACTAAATTCCCATCTGGACTTTGAAAATTTTTGATTTCAATTATGTTGCTTGATTTAATCTTTAAATAATAAAATCAATTTCAAGGAAAGCGGCGAGAACTTTAATTGAACCATGCCTGCAGCTTAGTTTCCTGTCTTTTTAATATATATTTAAATATATTCCATCAGAAAAGTTGCTCTCGAGGTCAATTTCTTAAGTTGTTTTAAAGGAAACATATTTTCTAAATGCTTTCCCAGGCTTTTTTTTTTCCCTGTTATTGTGAATTTTACATAAATATAAATTGAATAAAGAAATTAATTTCCAATTGAATATTTAAATTATTAATAAAAAACGTAAATTTTCAACCAAATAAAAGACGAAAGGGGGAATTTTGTTTTCGAAAACAAAGGAGAAACGACGAATTTAAAAAAAAAAAAGAGGGAAAGACAGAGGAATAGCGAATAAGTGAAAGAATGTAAAGTCTGTGGGATCTGCTTTCCTCTCTCACGTCTTCGAGCTATGTACTAAAGTTCAACGTAAAACAATAATCCTTCGAAACGATTGTTTCAATGCAAAAAGTGAGACGATGAACATTGCATTTATACTCCAGAGAGTGAAAGCTATTTAAAATTCGCAAGAAAGGCAGTTTATTTGACGCAAAACGTCGGTGTCGTTCGATTCGACCAAGTAATCACTTTTGTCTCGCAAAAATACCTCAAAATAACACGCAACCGACGACCTGTTTCATAAGCGTTAACTAAATCTGTGCTTTTTTTGAAAATGAAATTGGAAATTCAGTACAATCTGACTATGAAGATCTATAAGAATCTAAAATCAATCAAGCCTGCAAAAATAAAAGCGACAATCAAAAATGAAAACTATGTGTATACTCGGTATTTTCAGCTAAAAACCATTTTTGCATAAAATCAAGAACCGAGTTTTAAGACTCGCCGAATGGCTTCTATAAAGACGACAAAAATTATCCTTGCTGTTGGTTTTGAACGTTTTACAAGCTACAACTTTTCTCGCCGGTTCCACTATTATCAGCAACATTAGATACAAAGTAACTTGTTGAAAGAAGTGATTCACATCCGTGGAACTCTTGCTAGCCTCGCAGACTCTCTACCACGCCTACGTGCAAAAGATAGTTTGCCAAAGACCTCAAACACATCCGACGGACTCCCGCTTTTTTGACGCCAGAAAACATTTTACGACTTTCAAAAATAATTTTCCTACATTTAGATATCAGATCTGAAACAAGAAAACAATTTCAGTTGACTCTAATAAATGAGATGGAGGAAAAAAGGCCACACTTTTATAACAAATAAATTGTGTTTTGGCCTCAGATAATAGAATGTTCTATTATTTCTTTTCTACTTGTTTGTGAAGTTGTGTTGCGTCAGTCAGTGGGTCGTACGAGCCACGTGTGTATGTATAATATAAAACCGCGAATCAAAACATATTTTATCTACAAAGTTGCTTGCGCTATCCGCAGAAGAAATTGTTTTTCGGAAAAATTAAATGTAGCATACGTCACCTAATGAAAATCTTACCGCGGTTTGTAGGCCGGTCAGAGGTCCGGTCAGTTTCGGTCACTATCTCTATCCTTTTTCAACTTTTGTCCGTCCTTGTCTTTTAGACTGTTGTGAGACGAGCCTAAAAACTGTTTCTCTGCTCTGATCTGCTCTTCTGAAAAAATCGAGTCCACAATATTTGTATCATTAACGGGAAACATGTTGCATTCGGAGAAATTTAGAATTTAGTACATGATCTACTCGAAGGAACGAAACTTTGGAAACCTCGAAACTTTTAAATCATTGCAAATTTATTTGGTTGAAGAAGTTCTGAACGTTTAAATGAAACTTACAATTATTGTAAGGTTCATTTAATTTCGCGCCAGAATTACGAATGGATTTAAGGATATTTCTGGCGCGAAATTCAAACGGAAGGACTTTCCTTTTTCAGTATTTTCAGCCTCGTTTACATTTTCCTTGTGATACTTGTGATAATTTTTTAAATTTTATTTTGAAATTTTAGCTTAAAAAATTGCTTCTATCAACTTGAAGTCTAGAAGTGAATGTATAATTTTAAGGATATAAAATGAGTTCACAAATATTTCAAAATATATTCTCCAAGAGTTTTTAAGTGGCCTCAAAGAAATTCGAAAGATTTAACAGATTTTAAAGAAATCAAAAACATTTGTTATATTTTGAAATTTATTTAAAATTGCTTAAAATTACTTGAAGCCTCTTGAAATCCTTTAAAATACTTGAAATACTAAAAAATTTCTTTAAATTACTTGAAAATCCTTAAACTTTTGAAGTGAGAATACTAGCTTCACCCGGTGTGTCTCATTTTGAGACTTCGCGTTTATAGAAGCAATTTCGATATAGTTGAAATCTCTTTTAGGAAAAGATAATAGATTCTCTTGACTGAAGTTTGATCTCTAGAACGAAAATAAAATTTTCCTGCGGCGTCTTATTTCTGACTGTTTCTGACTTAGAAATGTCGACTTCTTCGATGTGAAGGAGGCGGAAAGACTTTATCGTTTGTTTTTTAAATTCAGTTTTTCCATCGTTTCGCAACTCCAATTGTCGTTCATTGCAGAAAGGCAGAGAATAACTAACTACAGACTACTGCGCATGTGCACTCGTTCGAAGATCCTGTTTCGCTAGGCGACATCATTCTCCTTATCCAAGTTCTACTTTTACAAGCTTACTTTCAACAGCTTAGCTTTAATTGAAAGGCAAAAAAGGAAAAAGAGACAGAGTAAATCGTGCAGTATCTGTTCTGTTTAAGATTTTCAACAATTCCCACTATAACTTCTGTTATAATAATTTCCTTGATGAATCTGAAGAAGCTGAGGAAGTCCATTCAAATAGCATGCAAATTATAACAGAATATCTTGTGATTTTCAAGGCAATTTTTATCACTGAAATTTCAATGCATGCTTTTTAAGGGTGAGTGGTAATAAGGGTCAATCAAAATGATCCAAGAAACAGAGCCTATCTTCATACCAGATTCATACTCACAATTTTAATATATGCGTAGAGATTTTAAAAGGGGAAAAGCTTGAGCTTGTTTTTCGAATTTTTCATCGGCCTTAAAAATAATCAGATAATGTTCCATGTATGTGAGTTGATAAACAGCAACGTGTCTCTCTTTACAATTTACAAAACTGCATCATGTTCAGTTCTAAACATGCAACATTTTTCACATGACATGATTAATTTCATTCAACTATGAAATATTACTAAAGTAAATATTCCTAAATACAGTTTTACGAGATTGTAAATTGCTAAATCTGACGAGTGAAGCTTTAAAAGGAAGCATAGCTCTGAAAGTTTATAGCAATTATTCCAATGCTGTAAATTACAATTGCTATCATAATTCTGACTAATTGTACACATTAACGAGACTATTTTATATAAAGTTTTCAAAAAATCTTTGTAAATATATTGAAATCTTTCAAATATTGTTACGTCTTTTTAATGTTTCTTTAAATCGCTTTAAATCCTCGGAAGTCTTTTTGAAATCTTGAAATCTTTGGTTTTTTGCATTATTAATCCTTAAATTATAAAATTCTCGAATATTCTTGTCCTTGAAAACGTTTTCTGGAATAATTTCTTCCTTAATTTTTAATTTTATAAATTAGCAGTTAATATCAGTAATTCAAGTTTATATAAACCGAGTTTTATCCTAGAGTAATAATTCATGAGATCGCATGAATAAATTGAATTATCTTAAGTCTTATTTTGTATCTTTAAAGACCTTTTAACCGGAATTACCAAGATAGAAATAACTCGTGCCCCATTCGTCCAAATCCTGCTTTATTCGTTTTTACTTCGTTATCGTTTATTTTTTCAATATTTGGATATTTCCATTGCTTTATCGTCTTCAGTCAGCGGAATTTTTTTGAAAAAAAATACCTTCTTTGATCAAAGTTCAAGGTTCGCATGAGAAACTTCTATTGAAGAGAAATCAACCCTTAGCTCAATAAAATATCAAACTTCGCGTTTGGCAAGATTCTATAACAAGGATTGATTTAGCCGTCCTTGCAAAATTTTCACGAGGCCAGAAAATAATTTTCAATAAACTCGCTTCAAACTTAGCTACTACAATTTCTCTTATCTTTTCTATAGTATTTTAGAAAAATTTAATTTTCGAGACAATTTCTTGACTTTCTGGTTAAGTTTCTCTTGTGAGACTTGAGATTATAAACGAAAGAGTGAGTGGACAAGTTATTCTAATCACGTGAGTCACTATCTGAGTCTTGAAGATCAAAAGTTACGTCAAGTCAGTAGTCCGCTTTGCGGAATGAATCTTCATGTTGAGCAGCTGACGCACATTTAACATTAACAAATTCCCGTTACGAATTCTCCAACGGCTCAACTCCTAACATCCAGTCCGACAAGTAATTTCTAGATCTTTCGTCCAAGATGCACTAAAAGTTTTGAACATTCAAATGAACGAAATAATTCTTCTTAATTCTACTTTATTCAGAAATCAATACAAAAATTAGTTCATTTGAAGATTCAGAACTTCAACCAGTGTCCCGGGATCGATCGCTACTATCGTTAGAAGTGTTTCGAGAGTGGTCTTCGACCTTTTGCTCCAAGACTTCAAGATGAATTTCGCGTGATGACACAGTTCCAATTTCCAGACGATACACATCATCGAGTCGTTAAGACTGGGTTCATCGACTCTTCTCATAAAAATGTCCAACGGATGAGTAAATATATGTATCAAAAAATGCATAGATAGAGTTTTACAGGATAGAGTTTTACAATTCTCGAGAGCAAAAAATACGAGAATATTCTAAGTTTCGAGAATTTTGCGAGAATGTTAGATTTTTTTTAATTAAATTTTTATTTTTTACTAGCATAATTTTATCCGGTTTTGTCCGGAATTGGAAAAGTATTTCAAGGGATTTCAGGAGAATTTAAGAAATTTCAAGAGTTTTTAACAGATTTACAAAAGATTTAAAGGATTATAAAGAATTTCAAGTGATTTCAAGAAAGTTTAAGGATTTTCAAGACATTTTAATACATTTCAAGTGACTTTAAGGAATTTGAAGTTATGTATTTGAAATTTCGTCAAATTTTCGTCAAAATCTCTTGAAAAATATTGAAAATATTGGAAATTTTCAATTCTTTTGAAATTTTTGACGTTAATTTTTAAATTATAAAATTCTCGAATATTCTCGTTCCCGAGAACATTTTCCGGGGAACCTTCTTTAAAAGCTCTACCACAGGATCAGAAAATTTGCCAGTGTGAGAAAATTTGCGAGCAAAGGGGGTACTTTTTCAAGATAGGGCTGAGTGACAATGAAAATAAAAAGAATCGATAGAAGGGGATGCTTTGGAGGCTTGGGTTTTAGTTTCGAGTGAAACCTCTTTCGAACGGTCGTGCCACGTTACGCATTCAAAGCCAAGCATACTTTTACATGGAGGTTAAGCCTCATAGCCAGCAGGTCGCAGCTGCCAACGGGCCTTGCGAATTTATAAAGCGTTCTCGGTTCTCGCTTCATACGTGACTGTACAGGCGAAAGTGCAGACGGGGAGAGAAATACGTATGATGCATAAAGGACAATGAAGAGAGATAGCAGTACGAGGCAGATAGAGACAGATTTGTGAGCAGGAACTGGAGATATAGGCTGACAAAAATAAAAACATCTAATAAAAAAAGGAACTGGCGTTATCGAAACTTTCCAAAGACAATAAAAGAAAACTCCCTACTCTTGAGTTGAAAGGTCTTCGAATTTTAATTTTGCAAGCGTTCAATGTTCGCAAAAATATTTCAGAAATACATATCTCAGAAGAAATTCTCACGAGATATTTCAAAATATTCTCGTTCTCGAAAAAATTAGGCAGCAGAGGAAATCTGGATGGTATTGACACTCCACTCGTTTCACGTCATCCGTTATTACGTGCTTTCGAAAGCAGGAGAACCTCGGAAAGTTAAAATGGAAGCCGAAAAGCAAAAAAAACAAAGATAAATTTAAGCAAGATATATTCAGAAATATATTTAACTTCAGATAATTTTCCACTGTAGATTCTGTGGACTTTTTAAATCAAGGTCTGCACGCTTATGAATTTCAATTTTTGTTTTCAAGTATTACATTATAATCAGTAATCATTATTATCATTATCATCATTATCATTACACCATTATTGTTTCTAGATGGCTCTATTATCTTCTACGGTTGCAGGCTCTGTCCATAAATGGCTGAATTTATAACGGAGAATATTTTAATATAAAAAAAATCACCTTGAGTTGATTCAAAGTGTGATAAGATCTTTTGTAATAATAAAAGACTTCCCCTTGTCAAGGCGAAGTTTTGTAATAAAATTATTCTGCAACTGAGCCTGCTTATAAAAAAGTCTAAGAATTTTATTCAGGTTTCCTTCTTCCTTTAAAAGTAGCGTATTTTATTTTTAAAAATATGCTCTGGAGTACAAAAGAATAAAAATTTCAGTGTAAATTAAATTGGTTATCGATCTGAATTTAATTCTAGCTTCTAGAGAACAATTTAACAAGGCAATGACAATGATAAGTAACCATTAAATTATTATAGTACATCATCAATCATTGATAATAAAGGTACGTTCCATTTAAAGAGAAAGCAATGGATTCATTCATTCATTCCCTGACGAATGAGCGTCTGCGTTTCTGAATTCTTTCAGAATTTTAGATTCTGCCCAAGATTTGATTAGAAAGTTTAATAACTTAAATTCATGGCAAATGAAATAATTTCATGAATTTCAGAAAGTTTTAAAGAATCAAACAAATTTTTTATTAGAATATTTCAATTTTGGATTTTCAGTCCTGTCATGTAAGACTTCCAATTACGTCCCTGGCCAACTGAAACGCCTTTTCAACAACAGCTGTGTGCAATTACCAAGTCGACCATTGGAAAATTAAGAACCTGTCCTTCCTTTCACGTGAACCAAAGTAATTTAAGTTTATCTTCGCAAACAATAAAACCCTTGTTCAGACTTTTCAAAATAAATCAAGCAGAATATTTGAGTCGGACACTTTTTAACTGCCAAGTTTTTGAGGGAAAACCAGCTCTGGATTGCCAACTTTTGTTTTACTGCAGTGTTTGTGGCCCAAATATAGGCCAGTGACTTCAAAAGTTGAGTCGGTATTATTTGTTTTCGAATGATTCGTCTATGTAATTTAAAGGTTAATTTGGACCAACAATTTTAGGAAGTGAAATCCTTTGAAACCATTACATTTGAAATTCTTTGCAATTTTGTAAAATTCCATCAATTTTTTTTTTAAATTCCTGGAAATTTTCCGAAATCACCCTCTAAAAACATAAATTACATTTGAATATGAACTGGAATCGATTAAAGGAAGAGGGAGAGCCTGGCGATTAATTAAACCCTTCAATTAATTAGTGCTCTAGTTCTAACAGCTGGTATATAGCTGCAATATTATTTATTAACGACCAGGAGCTGTGCAAGAAAATTTTTCTCTAATATTACAAAATGTTTTTTCTACGAAATTACATTAGCCTAGTCGGCTTCACATCCGGTCGCGAGTGGCTAAGTTTACTTTGGCATTGAGTGTCGAGTGGAGTGCCGACGATCGCGTTTCGAAAAAAAACCTATAGTCAAACTCTTACATGTCATTACCTGTAACAAAATCAATCTAAAAAATTAGAGCAAAACCAAAAAATTATTGTTAAACAACACCGAAATAAACTTTCCAACGGTTGAAACTTAAATGTGGATTGGTAATTAGGTATCATGGTGCCTTGCACGCTATGGCAATAGATAATTATCATTAGGTAGCGGTCATGCAGCCTAGGAAATGCGTATTTGAATTACGACCTAACGTAACGATCGCTAGTTGCAGCCTTACGTGCAATGCAAGTGTATAAATCGTTCTTTCAATGGTTTAATTTTCGGAAAATAAGGACCAAATGGAAAAAGGGGATTAAAGTAAAGGGCAAACGTTTATCAACGTTCCAATTTCAAATTATTCAATTCGAAATGTAAAAACTTAAAATTGGCCAAGAAATAAGGTTTTCCATTTTATAAACTGGACATTTTAATGAATAAAACTTAAAAGCTTAAAACTGCGCAATTTTTACTGCTTTCAGTTTCAAATTTCAGATTTTTAAATTATTTTCCTCTGAAATTTCAAACGCCCTTAAATTCAAATTATTCCAATGTGATAGTTGTTTAAATATCAAGGTTTGCATTCCAAAATTCTACATTTTCAATGTTTCAACTTTCAATTGCTCCATTTCAAAATCTCCCAGTAATTGCAAATTACTGAATTTAACAGTTTCAAATTGAAACATGTCAGGTTTTGAATGATCCAATTTAAAATTATTCATTCAAAAATGACTTTCTATAGTTTCAATCTGAAATTATTCCTTTCAATTTAAAATTCTTGAACATTAAGTTCTGAGAACTTAAATGAATGAAAACTAATTAAATTCATTTTCAAACTGAAAATCCGGATTAAAATATGTATTTTATAATTTGAAAAAAACAGCCATGCAGTGTTTGAAAAACTCTAATTTAATTCATGCAATTGAACGTTCTTCAGATGTGCTTCCAAAATTTAAATGCCTTATTTTCGAACAGGCGATTTAAATTTATTAAGTAACACTAGGCTCCAATTTGAAATATAAATTAAATTTATAATATCTCTCCGCAGTGGCAGAGAGATATTATAAAAAAAATAAATCTAAAAATAAAAAGTGACAGGCGAGACGACGACTGTTGGAAATTTTCGGTGGCCATTTTCTTCCTATTGTTATGATTGTTGAAAAATGAATCGGAATTTTAACAATAAAAAACTTTCCGTTAATGTGATTCTAACAATACCTACAGGATTTGAGGGGGAAATATGGGTTGGTCCCAAGAAGTAGGCACTGGGCAGTGGCAAACATGTGGAAATAAGTTTGCCGACAAGGATTGTTTTTAAAATTACCTCTCGCTCCTCGGCCAGGGTCCCTCTCTTTAAGTTCGAGCTTGGTATTGTGGCACGATCATTTTTTTAGTTTCGGACTTTTGCAGCCTCCAGTCGAGCCGCGATTTCGTCCGTTGATCGCTCGGCTCAGCGACACCCAGCCATCTTGTGCCGCCTGGTCTCTTATCACTTCTCACTTTTCACGCACCACACGACCTGACATTTGCACTTCCTGACACGACCAAACATTTGCACATTTGCACACTTGCCCTTCCGGGACACACAGTTTCCCAAGGGTAAACACGAGTATTTACCCCCAATTTTGCGATGATCTACACATCTCTCGCTCCTCTTCGCGCAAAGCACGTCCACAATCGAGGAATCGCTCGGGCTCGACTGGCTGCCACTGGCTCATACGCAGTGGCCCCAACTGGAGCTACGTACTCTACTGCGCATGCGTTGCACTCGGTATCTGATTGGTTGCTATTCGCGCGTAATTTGAAATGTATAATATTTTTTAGTATTTCAAATTGCGCGCGAATAGCAACCAATCAGGTATCGAGTGCGACGCATGCGCGGTAGAGTACTGAGCTCGAGTTGGGGCCACTGCCGGCGCTCGGTGTGCACATCAGGGCCGTGTTCTGAGGGAGCATAAAAAAATAATAAAAAAGGAATTTGATTATGATTGGCAGCCCAGAGGGCAAGGAATTTCGGTGCAAGAGGAGATACAGAGACGATTTCTATGGGAATGGGGGCCCTTTGAGGCTGCAGGTGTAGTCGAGGAGATGAATTTTTGCTATTGGAAATTCGAGTTGGCTGTGAGAACCTTTGCTACAGGTTTGAACGTTGCAAATGGATTTTTCAATATTTTGCACATTTGCATATAAGCACTTTTAGAAACCTGTATGTTACGTAGCTGTACCGTAACAATTACATTTGAATTAATCTTGAAACATTTCTAAATATTTCAAAAATTTTGAAATAATTTCTAATCAAACAATTTCAAAAGATTTTATGGGATTCTTACAATTTCGAATGTTTCAAAGATTTCAATGAATTGAAAAAGTTTCCAAAGGACTTTAAGACATTTCGAGGAAATTTTAAACATTTTAAGGGATTTCAGAAGACTACAAGTGATTATAAACGATTTTAAAGGATTGCAAACAATTTTATGTAATCTTTCAATCTTTGAAATATCAATGGGATTTCAAAGAAATACAATTTCTTCAAAAATTAATTAATTAAATACTAACAAGTTATTAATTTTAAGAGTGAAGGCAGCTTAATAAAAACTCCTGTGCACTCCCATCTGGTACGATGCCTCCCATCCAAGTAAAACCAAGTTGAGTGCTGCTTAACTTCAGTGATTGAACGAGGTGCATTAAACTGTTCCATCTGCCCAAGTGGACACAATAATGGTTCTAATTGAAATGCTTTTGAATTGTACCAATTTTCAAAGTAATAATTTGAGATTCTTTAATTTTGAAGATTTTAATTTAAAATCAGGTAGTTTTTATTAACCACATGCTGCTTTTTTTAACAAAGAGTTTATTTTAAATGAATGTTTAAAAGAAAGGCTTTATTTGTTGAATTTGTGCAATTGTATGGTTTTAATTAAAACAATTATTTTAAATCCATGATGAGCGAGAGATGATGAATTTCAAAATTCAATTTTACATCAATTTAATTTCAACTTCAATTTAATTTCAACTTCAATTTAATATCAAATTCAGATTTCCATCCATAATGTTATTTCTCTCATGTTGCAGTAAACATTTAATATTTGAGAGAGAAATTATACCGAATTTACAACGCCTGTAAAATGGGGGATCAGATTCAGAGTTTGCAGCGAACAATTTATGAAATATTGATGCCCTTTTGCCTTTTCAAACTAGGCATTATAAGAGGTTCACTCATTTAGTTTATTCCTCTTGGTGAAGGGAATTCACGCCCCCTTTGTTCAGAGAGAGACAATGAAATCTTCCCTCTTTATATAATTTATTCCACCCACACCTGGAAATCCTAGTCTGGCACGACTCTGATTACTTTCAGCAGAAGTAATTAATAATTGGCAACTATACAGGATTATTTCTCTACAATTCTCTGCATATAAAGGATACTTAAAATAATAATACGTCCGAGTTATTAAAAATTAATACGCAAATTTAATATAGAAAGAGAAGCGAGGTTCGCTTTTTTTTTACAAAAGTATAAAAATAGGGAGCGACTGTTCGAGTTGAATATACGTACTTTTTTTAATTCGGAACATGATGTCTGGCACGTGAATCGAATTTCAAAATAGCAGTGGACGTTCGTAACATAAAAATGGAAGAATTAATTAAGGATTAATTCATAAACTATAAAAACGTGAAAATCTCCTCGAGGCTCTTAATTACAATATATAATTAAAATATAATTTTGCTTGGAAAGAAGACAATAATAATTATTAGTATATACAAGAAGGAATCAATTATTATTGTGAAAGGGAAGAGAAACGCGCAATAATTCTTTCGGTAAGATTGCGCAATTTTAGAGAACTCAGGAAATGAAAAGAACTAAAAACAATATTGATTGCATTATACTTATTTTGCAATACATAAGTATTACTTATAAAATTATTCACTATTTTTATAAAGAAATAAGAAATCATCCTCTTGGTAGTTATAGTTCCATAGTACATAAATAAAAATGAAAAACAACACCTAAATTTCCATTTTTTTCGCGTTTAAGTAAAAATACCTCTAACCTTGCTTAAATTGTCAGAAAAATCGACAGGCCGATTTCTTATTCTCGCACGCGATTTATTCCTGTAAACTTGAGATTACGTGGTGGCAACGTTTTCCAAGATTGCGCAACACATTGAAAGAAATATTGCGTGTTGCTTCTCTATAGAATCGATCGTTTTCGGTATAAGACTTTTATCAGGCTTAAGCTATTTCTGAGGACAAACAAGACTTCAGGCGTTATTCCTTCTTTTTCTAATGCTGGAATGTATAGAAGAAAGAGATAAAAAATTCGGAATTAGAATGGAGATTGGAAAGTCAAAGATAGAGATAAAGCAATATTAAATTCACAAACGACCTTTTTCTGCCTGCAAACATCAATCTGTATTCAAATTTTTCAGTCTTGTTCAAACATCTCTTAGAAGTGTTTTAATCTTTTGCCCTTTGTAAAACATTTTTAACAAGCATTATTATACGCGCACAAGAAAACATTGAATTGATAATTAAAGATATGCAAAACAAAATTTCCATTCCAATTTAAAATTGTACAATTTGTAGACCTTCAAATTTTTGAGATTACAATAAATTTCAAAAGATTTCATTGGAACATGAAAACTTGAAACATTTCATTGCATACTATTTTCAATTTTTTCGCCCTGATATTTTAAACTTTACAACCTTTAAAATCTGTTAAATCTCTTGAAACCTATTTATGTAATTTAATCTTTTGCAATCTCTTAAAATATTTTTAATGAATTAAATTAAATTATTGAAGATTAAGACATTTTAAGATAACGTTTTAAAAAATTATTATAAGCATAAATTATTGACACGACATGATGGTAGATTTAAATTTTAAAATCTCAGGTGATGGTCAGTCCATGGACTGACCACCACCTGACAACCATAAGGGCAGCGGTTCTCCGATTTTATAATTCAAATCAGGAAACCCGACGACAATATATTACGGTACTGGCAGGTCTTCGACTGGAACTACTATGGTTAGTATCTGACTATTATAGTCACAGGATGTTTCCATATACCTTTGCCTTCAAAAATTTACAGTCGGTGCTTAACAAGAAGAGGGTGCATTCAAAATAGAAGACCCACCAATAATCTCTTGACGATTTTGCTAAGCTCAATACTAAAGCTACAAATCTGAAGCCTCCAAGTCTCCAACCACCTCCACATTCACATTTTTTCCGAGGGTGGAGAAATTCTAAGAAAAAGAACTCAGAAGTCATCAAAATGTTTTCTAAAATACATTTAGGTAGGTTTAGGTTTTGAAATTTTAGGTCTAAGAATACATATTTGGGTTCTTGGGACTATAAATTTTGCCAGAATAATAAAAATATCGAAAGATTACAAATCCAGAAACTGAGCTTCTTAACCGAGTTCAAGGTCTTCAAATTCCAATTTTTGTATAAGTAATCTATAAGCTTTCAAGTTGGAAAGTTATTTTTTCAAGATGAGTCAGCCTTTTATAGCGTGATGGGTTAATATCGCACCTTTTATATATGTTCTGTTAGCGTGACGCATGTTTGTTTCCAATAGAGAAATAATTTCATTATTACGATAATCAAAAAGATCTTTTTCTTTAAAAAATATTTGTAACTTCGAAGTCATCAAATATAAATTACTTTGTATTTTTCACCGAGTTTTTATGTAACAAAACAGTTTTTCATTAATTCTATGATTGAAAGTTTAATTTTCCCACTTGAATTATTAAATTTGTAATAAATTTGTATTAAATTTTGAAATCTCTCTTGAAATTCCTTGAAATTCTTTAAGATGTCTTCATATCTTTGAAATCTTGTGAAATCTCTTGAAAATCATTTGAAATTCTTTTGAATTACTTATTAAAATCGAGTTTATAAAAGTAGTTTCGATAAGAAATTGAGGATCCTGTAATTTTTAAGGAATTCATTCATTTTACCAGGAATATTTCTCCAAGTCCGAAATATTATAAGCATCGACCATTTTGGTGCATGAGGGGCAAATCGGGTGGGCGAAAAAGGGCGAAGACCCCGCAGGGCAAGGGAGATCCCACCCGGTCGCGGTCACTAAATATAGCTATAGAATAAAATAAATATATAGCTATATAAAATCCACTGTAGATGTAAATTGTAGACCGTAATAGACTTTTGCATATAGCTACAATATAACACTATAGAGTTGAGACTGGTTGCTGGTAACTTCGATTGATGCGAAGCTTAATAAAATTGTTACATCGACCTACACGTGGATTAAAATACAGCATTTTTGCCTCTGTGAAAAAAAGCCTGTCGACAACCAGGCCAACGTATAAACCGAATAAGGGTAGGGGAGAAAGTTGAGAAGGTCGGCTTCCTTTGTGGCTGGGGCCAAAATAACAAAATTCAATTTTTAGAGCCCTATTCTTTTATGAGATACTTTGTTATTGATCTCAATGATAAAAAAACATTTTCAAAAATAACGGTCCCGATTTTATATAAAAACTAGCAGTAGCGTATCCTGGGGTTTTCAGAGATTTCAAGTATTTTAATGAATATTATAAATATATTATATATAAATATGTAATAAATAATTAAAATAGTTTCGAGGGTATAATGAAAATTTTAGAACAGAAAATTGTGAGTAGTTGGATAAATATTGTACAATTTAGAGTGAGCTATAAGACTTTTCGTCTCGCTTTTCGTAAGAGAAGGATAATGAGATAATTTCTTGGGAAACCAGAAAGTGTGCTTTTAATAAAAGCCTTAAAAGGTAGATATTTTCGCATTTTCTCCTTTATATTTATCCAAGAGAGTGTACGAGCAAATGGAGAAGACTTGATTAAACTGGAAAGGACTTTCCATTCCTTTTCCGTGTAAATAGGCAGTGGTGCAATTTCCTCTCTGAATTACGCTTCCTAGAGATCTAGGATCTTCAATATACTCGATGGCCATCTAGCCTTGACGTAATAGCGATATATTCGATTCGCAAGACTCTATGGACTGTGGACCTTCGAGTCTTGATACAATTTATAATTTCTGATGTAGAAACTTTCGCACATGTCACGCATATTCACTCAGTTTTCATCCTTGATCAAAAATGTATGCTTTCAAATTTTATAAAGGATTATCATCAAATATTCAATGATTCTAGAAACATTAGTCGAAAAAATTAAAATGCCAACTACACTGTAGATTTTATATGTACAGCATAAAAATTGGATTTTGAACAGCTTCGAAACGTGAATTCTATTTTCACGAGAGATAAATGCACGAACCTTTGTTTAAACATGTACCGTTTACCTTTTTGACATAATTAATGTTCATATCCTCAAAAAGGTCAATATTTATGCGACCCAGTGAGCAGACTGTAGGCGATCTATCGTGAAAATAATCAGCTTACATTTACAATATGTGAACACACACATCAAGCAACGTCAATGTCGGATCTCGGTATATGTGAAGACATGGAAATGCAAGATGTACTCACACAGTCGTATTAAATTGAGAAGAAAAACATGGAAATGGAAAAGACAGTCTGACATAAAGGGAAATATATTGAAAAGGGATTATCTTCGTCCCTGATCAAATTTCTAGCAGATACACAACATGTGTACTGAGAAACTTTTTCCCATTGAAATCAATTTGAACTTAAGAACAGTTAAAACTGAATATTGACTAAAAAATATTCGTTCGAATTCGACACACTTTTTGCAGTAATGTCCAGGGCCGTTCGAGACTCGAGACTTCAAGAAGCGAGCCTTCGAAAACAGTTTCAAAGACGTACTTTCACATTTCCTCGGTGGTGGTACGGTGCGACACCGAAAATATACTCGCCGGCATTGAAAGTTGAAACCGGGATATAAGAGTCTACTTCTAAGATTTCATAGATTTTGGCCTCTTGGGTTTTTTTTTTTTTTTTTTTTGACAAATGCCACACATTTCAGAAAAACGGATGTCTTTCCACAGTTGCTTCACTGAGAAAACAGTTTGGTTTGACCAACAAAAATTTTGTTGGCTCAACAAAATAATTTTGTTGTTATTTGTGCAACCAAACTGTTTTGTTGAGCCAACAAAATTTTTTTGTTGAGCTGTTTTGTTGGCTCAACAAAACTGTTTTGTTGGCCTAACAAAACTATTTTGTTGACTCAACAAAATTCGTTGGTTAGCCTAAAAAAATAATTTTGTTGGTATACCATATATGTATATATATTATTCAGATGAAAAAATACTTTTTATATTCTCAAAACCCAAATTAAATATAAGAAAGAACCGATTTGTATGAGAAAGTCATTTATACTAATTCATAAGTAACATCGGAATGAATTAGTGAATAAATTTTTCTTGCAAATCAGTTATTTCTTATGAATGATTCCGGGATATGAAAATATATAAGTATTTTGATCTGATTTAAAAAATAATTTTATGTGATTCAAAGGTATGAAATAAAAATTATAAAATATGTAAAACACAGATAAACATTTATTTTTAAAGCTCATGACATTGAGAACGTGGTGAGAGTACCTAAACATTTATTATATATATTAGTAATCCCAGTTTACAAACGACTCTCCTTCGAATTTATAGGTTAAAATTTTAAATTGCTTGACATATACTTATTTTTGAAGGTGTCGTTTAGGCATTTTAAGCCCCAGTCTTGTAGAATTTTTCTCACTTCTTTATCTGCCATTATTTTTATTTCAATAATTACAATTCAAAGAACGAAACACATATCGAAAGAAAAACACCAAAGCGCACAGAACAACGTCATCCGCAGTCATCCGCCATATTAAGCATATGAACGAGTTCGCGTTTCTGATACGCATGCGTGGTCTCGTATCTAATTAGACTAACCAAATAGTTTTGTTGGCTCAACAAAACTTTGTTTAGGTCAACAAAAACAGACTCAACAAACAAATTTTGTGTTACCAACAGAATATTTTGTTGGCCCAACAAAATAATTTTGTGTTAACAACCAAAATTTTGCTAAGGCAACAAAAACTGTTCAACAAAACGTTTTTGTTGTAATAACTAAATCTTTTTTCTCAGTGTTGAAAGCTGAGTTCGGAGAAAATTGTTCCGCGATATAAATTATTACAAATTACAATTTCTTATTCTGAACGAGCTCTGAAGCATAAATCAGAGCCGTAATTATGAATTGTTCACGATGCTGACTGCGGTTTTTTATTCAGACCTAATATGTATACGAAAAGGGGGAAAAGCATGCAGGATCAAAGGAGCGTCGTCAATAAAAGAGGGAGAACTTATATGAAGAAGATTGACGAACGATTGGTCTGAGTGAAAGCGAGACTAGCAAATTGTTATAGTCGTAATTGATAACAATTTGTTTTCATGTCGCCTATATCGCCCTGGAGTTGGGGACACTGAACCGATTCCAAGTCCAACCAGAATTCTTGTAAATTAATTTAATGACAAACTAACAGTAATTACCATGTTTCAGTGTGTTGTAACCCGTTATAATAAGGAATTAAACGCTACATTACGTTTTATATATAGATATATTTCCCAATCTCTAGGTAAAAAAATGAAAAAGCAGGAGATTGGACATTACAATGGCGCTCGCCTGCGGTAGCTCATTTTGAGCTTGGAATTGCTTATCGGATCGAGCCGATAAGTTGCTGGTACGATAGCTTCTGAATTCTGAAGTTGAACACATGCTAGGGGAGCCAAAATTATGTAAGTGTGCGGACCTCCTGTGAGGGTTTCCAAGTGTCTGTCTGCTTCCCAAGCTGCCATTTGGAATTTGAATGTACGCATAATTGGATAGTGTTTGTGTTATCAACACAAATACACCCATGCACATACATTTGTCGACACACATACAAATTCACATTGACATGCATTTGTAACACAGACTTGCGGAAGCGATGACCCCACTCACGACCGTAATCTCGAAATCGCACGTGTGGATATATGCAGTATACACAATGTTACTTTTATCTTTTGTTTTATAACCATACTGGAAAACTACCAACGGTATATTCCCCTGAAAAAAGCAAGGGCTGTGTTCAGTCTCTTTTTTCCCTCAACAATAAATTTCTTTTTAGACATTTTAGCAGATCTTGAATAAGGAAAAAATCTAAATCATCAAATGCTACGTGTTGTGTAACAGTGTAAATAAAGTCCGATACACGTCACTAATCGTGACATAAAATTGAACACATTATGTGTTTATCGTTCTTGAAATGAGAATATTGAATAATAAGTATATACTTCATATGTCAAATAATCCGTGATGCTTAAGACAGAGACAGCAGTTCGTACGGAAAACGTATGCAGCTTTTATGTATTCTAACAGATTTTCCTTGAAAAAGGAAATCTAATATGTGAATTAGGTATATGTGGAATTATGGACGTAATAAAAAGTAATGACGCTCGCATAATGCGACGTGCATATAACAAATAGTAATTTCAAACATTGGAATTCTCTACGCGAAATACCACGTGCGTAAAAGCTGTATTAAAAGTACGATTAAAGACGCATAAACTCGACAATTTCGACGTGATTGTCGAGTTTTGACCACCGTGTATGTGATACTGTGTTTGCTCTCTCGCTTATGTGGCTACGCGGCTCAGTGTCAAATGTTGAGGTGCACACACGTGTATACGCAATTCTACATGCCGGGTCCACGACCGGCATAACATGCGATGTGCATATGTGAGGTTATCGATTATCGATTCGAATGTAAATAGCAACGGATGATAAATTCATCGGGAGCAGGGCTACACCTCCCACAGTCTATACGATATATTATATTTCCCCTATATATCCTATATCCTCCTATATACTATATTGTCCCATATATACCTATATAGTTATACAATATACAGTGTATATTTACAATATACAATATACATTGCCCTGCACTGTCATCCCTTTACATTGAGGGTTTTACGCGGTCCCGGGGAAATACGACACTTGCGATTTCGTGTATTTAGAATATGTGGCCGTCACGAGGAACTTCTAAATTTATATGTTGAGAACTGGAATTTTCCATAGAGTTGAGAGGTAGATCGAATGTTCAAATGATGGAACAAAGCTCCGAGAATCCCTCCTGAGTCTTTCAATATCAAAGACTATAATAACGTTATTATACGCATACATTGTCGCCCTTATAATGCTGTGTTTGTGTATTGAACATTGAAATAACGAAAACCTTTTAAGTTTAAAATCCCTTATTTAGAATCTCTCAAAATATCTAACATTCCGTGGAATCCCTTAAACCCGGAAATTTTTTATAATCTTATGAAATTCTTAGAAATATTCTAAGAACTCTTAAATAAACCATAAAAGCTATAGAATATAGCAAAAATAACATAGTTAGTATAAATGTCAAACTGAAATAACCAACGTAACCATTTTTCTTGATTTCAAATGTCATTCGTCAGTACATAAAAAATGATTAATAAAACAAAAGAATTCAAACACCAATGTAAACGAATTGGAAATTTCAGTGTGAATGGACGGGCAGAATATACATTGAAGTAAACGTACTTTATTATACGGAAGATATTACAATTTTTAAAGGAATTGATTCACAGTGTATAAACTATTATGCTTGAAATTTGAAATTCAAAGCTTTGAAATGTAAAGTTACTCGAATTCTATAAGTAATCATCTTCAAATTTGTTAGTTCAATCGATTAAGTTTAAAAGCCTATACATATAAGTAAATTATATACCTTGAATTGAAAAGAATTCGAATTGGAAACCATTTATATGTAAATTATCTAACACTTGAAGGGGCTTACAATTAAAGACCATTTTAAATTACGATTTGAATTTAAGAGTTCGTAAAATCGAAAAGTGTTTTTATGAGAATTTTAAATTGTCTAAGCTAGATTCTAATTCTAAGTAGACTTTCTCTTAGTACAGAGGCACATAAATGAAGGTAGCGATGCGTTTAACGTTATACAACGAGGTCAGCGGTGCCTGTCACTTCTCTTGTTCTCCCTTTGATAACTAATTTATTCTAACGAATAAAAAACTATTTTATAGACAAATTAAATGGCCAGAAAAAATCTACCAAGAATGTCCTATTTATTTTACCTGTCATATTGTAATCCAGCTAGATCTGTAAAGATATATTGCCATTTTAGAACTTTTCTTTTGATGAGAATCAGACATTTATTATTTATATTATTGAGAAAGTTGATTTATTGCCAGCAGTTTAAAAATTCATTATTTCCTGTTATTCTCAATGCTTATTTTTTCCCTTGGATTTCCTGTGATAAAATCCATAATTTCAAATAAATAAATGAAATTAAAATAATGCAAGAATCTGGTAAATTATATGTAACAGATTATTATAAGAATAATTATAATATTGTGTGGAAGAGTAAATTATATTTTTTAAAATATCCAAGAACCACATGTTGTTGAAGAGGAAACCTTCCCTTTTAACTGTTGGCTTTCAATAAGTTTCTCCATATTGCCGCTGAGGCAGCAGCTGACGCTTACCGACATCAATTTTGTTTTATTATCAATCATTTGTTATATTATTGTTTGTTTAAACTTTTTAAAAAATTTTTAAATGCTTATTCATTCAAAAGTATTTTTTAATTCAAAACCACTTATTAAAATTGACTTTTTTCAGTTTAGAGAGATGAAAACTATAAATTATGCAATTACTTATTAATTATAATTTCTCTCCTGAGTAGCAAAATTTCAGCACAATTAAATTTAATTAGATAACTACGACTTATTTTTATACAGTGAAAATTGGTCACTAGATTATTAAAATTTTCACCGAGTAATTTGACTGAAATTAGGGACTTGTAAAGATTAGTTTCATCTATTTTATTTATACTCATAATCTTATGTTAATAATTATTAACATAAGATTATGAGTCTCGTTCTTGGTATATAGACCACTTTTTTTTTGTGTGCCTGTATAATGCTAGGCAAACTAGATTATAAATTACTATACGATTATATGTATAATTTGAAAGAGACTATGATTAGATTCAGCTAATTATGAATTATTATTGCCACTAATGAAACAATATTTGGATTTCGGTCATAAAGAAATGCTATCATTTTAGTGTATTTGTTAGTCAAGAAGTTGAGAAAGTTTCAAGTGTAGATCATTTAAAAAGTTTCAAATATTCGTCATAACATTTTATTGCTCCACTCCTTTGTGTCAAAGTTGAAAAATTCACAAAAAGGCAATTAAAAGGTTCAATTTTAACTGATTTTATGATAAAATATGAAATCTAGGATAATATCTAAACCAGTTGAAATTACCCTTCGCTACGGGGGCTTTTGGCCAGGATATTTTGATCCTCCCTACATTTCCATGATAATATGGTTATTTAGTTTGCATTTAATATTTCAATACTGGGATATTACTGTCAGACCTAAAACTCTAATAACTGTGATGAGTTTTGGTAGTGATTTTGCGGTCACTTCATTATTCTACATCAAGTTCGCCATCATCTGGAGTAAACGTCGGTAAGATTTGCACAAATTTTGAGTGATAAAAATTTTTGTTCATAAATAAATAATAATAATTAAATTAAAAGAATTGTGAGGGAGATGGTGGCCGAAATTTTGGCAGATTGGGAAAAAGCCAAAGAAGAGAATGTAAAACGAATTATGGCTAGCAAACAGAGATTCGTTCATGGATTTTTCGTCTTTATAATTTGTACTTATTCAGCCCCTGCAAGTTTCTTTATCATGTCATCTATTTTATCATATAGTTCTGCGAAATTCATTGAGGAAAGAGAGTTTTTTGTACATGCAAACTTTCCATTCAAAAGCAAGGTTTCTCCAATTTTCGAGTTAATATGTTGTGTACAGTTTATCTCAATGAGTTCGTTCATTGTCGGAGCTGGATTGGTAAACTCTCTATATATACTTATGGTAATTCACTAATACTACTACTAATAATAAGTATTATTAGATATTATATCATATAAATTAGTAAATATTCGATTAATTTAATTAATTTTGCAGATACTTCATGCTAGTGCTAGACTTGAGATCATAACAGAGGAAATCAGTCAATTTTCATCATTAAACGCAAACGGAACAGATAATAGAGGACTTTTTGAGTCAATAAAAAATGTTGTAAATGCCTACCAGGAAGTATTGAGCTTTTGTATAAAAGCCGAAGATGTATTTTCATATCAAATTTTGATAGAAGTTATATTTAGTACACTATTGTTATGCTTTACAGGATACATGTCCATAACGGTGAGAAATTAATTTAATATCAATTTATATCCTACAATCATTGCAATACAAGTAATTAAAAACAATTTTGAATTATTTCTGAGCACAGCTTGTTCAACAAGATGTCGATATATTCATCATACTAAAGTTTGTACTGTTCCTTTCTTTGCCTTTAAGCGAAATGGCCTATTATTGCTACGCTGGCGAGTTCCTTCGTACAAAGGTTTATTAAATTATTCTTGAAATAAGATAACGCAAGTATGAGAAACTTTTCAATATAAAGATTAATGATTCATTTTTTTTCTATATTTTAGAGTGAATCAATTCAAAATGCATTATATGACTGTGAATGGTATAATATGCAGTCCACAACTGCTAAGTCTATATTATTTATAATGATCAGATCTCAAAAACCGATAGCAATTACAGCAGGAAAATTCATGGAGATGTCAGTCAGTAACTATGCCAATGTAAGAAATTCAGATATTTTATAATGCACAACTGTAGTTTGATTTTATTTAGTTTTAACAATATTTATAAGCAATTAATAGATTGATACTTATTTTCTTTACAGATTTTAAAAGCTTCCATATCTTATTTATCTGTGTTATTAACAGTGGGAGAGAAAAAGAATATATCTTGACTATAATAATATATAATATTATATGCATCTCTCATATACAGTTAATAAATATTGAAACTGGATTCGTCTTCACAAAAATGTTTCACTCATAATTATATGCAGCTCTTGAGGTTTACAATAAAATGAACGGTAGCTTTATTGAAATTGCAGACAATTTGTCCATTGTTAAAAATAACCATCTCTCATGTCAAGTTCCTCTCTTTGCTGATAATAACTGACGTACTTTGATTTAGCCTCGCATAATCAGAACCATAGGTGAAGCATGCATTGCTGAATGCTTACGTGCGACCATTATTCTGTGTTTTACTATCGCAAACTACAGGTGCAGCTTGCCACAATGGACAATGAACAAAACTTTTGCTCTGCTCACGTTTCAACATTATTTCTACCCATTATTAGTAACAAGCAAGTATGCTTGCATTGACAATTGAAAGTCCAGAAACAAAAAATCCATATAATACTTCCATGAAGCAATATGTCATTTGAAGAACAATTGAACACATTCCATAACTTTTTATAACTACGTACTAGCATTATTATACTCGCGATAAAGCGCGCGAGAATCGAGAAATATTGTTTTGCCTTGAAATTATTTAAAATTCTACGACAATATGTATTTGAAATCCCTTAAAATTTCATGGAAAACTTTTAATATCCAACGTAACCATTTTTTTTTATTTTAAATACCAACTAACATAAACAATTATTAATAAAACAAAAGAATTCAAAAACCAATGGAAACACATCAAGTTCAATGGACGGACAGAAATACATTATGAAGCTATAACGTACTTTATTATATAGATTTGGTTCATTTCGAAGAAGGTTACGTCTGAGTAAATCTTGAGATATGAGATATTGGTGGTTTGATAGCACGTGGGATGACATACGACTTGTATATGCCATAAGGCCCAAGGAAATTTGAAACATAAGGTGAATGTCAATTCCCACGAAGCCTTGAAACTGCACATGGGCCTGATAGCCAATCACGCGTAGGAGGCTTAAATTTCGAGAATTCGATAGCTCAATTCGACCAGCATACGTGTACTCGATCAACAAAATATAAACCATATGGTTCACGGTGCCCCCAGCATGGAACTAATAGGCTACCTTTGCACCCGGAAGACCCTGGAACCTGGGTGATGCAGACGCAGACAACAGGCCTTCTTCTTGAGTTTAACCAGCAACGAGTAAGCACCCTTGGAATCGATTTACAGCCTCAACACATTTTCTAAGTGGTAATATTAAACTGTGAAATCAACTATGAAATCGCTAAACCAACAACTATTACCCCTAATTCTCAAAACGGGGGAAGAGAAAGGCCTCTTAATATCGAGCTTAATATAGTATTTAAACACATTAACATGTTCTTTAATTTTGAAATATATTCTTTTGTATATTACATATATAAAGAGATCGTTTTGAACATAATCCGATATGGTCTGACATAGCTTGGCATGGCTTGACATACTGGCTTGACCTTTCTTTATGAAAGAAAAGTTTGAAAAGGTTGATGAAGGAAAAGAAAGAAAAATAGCCCCGACATTGAGTGTCCCATTTCCGTGTCTAGAATTCTAGATTCCTCATTGTGCAATCTTCTCGAATGAAACCAAACAAGGGACCTATACGCGTGCCACTCGATCGGCTCTTTTTTCCATACCCTTGATGCGGAAGCTATAACACCTTGAAGTTTTGAGCAGGAAGCTAGCTTTCGAAGGATTCCATCGAATGTCGCTACTCGCTAGCACTTCCTGTCGAGCCAACGGAAAACAGAATTGGCGCGAAGAGACGTTCGTTGCAGTTTTACGGAACATAAATTTTCCCACTTGCAATAAACGTGTGCAGCAGAATGAGTTAAGCACTATGGAGACGAAGAAAAATGGTTTGTGGGGTGAGACTTCGTTTCAGGGTCAAGCGGAAGCTAATTGCATGAGAAATTTATTTCTCTGGTAGACAAAGACCAAGTCTGGCTTCCGAATTACCTGTAAAGATTTATTTTCGGTCAAAATCTTTTTTTTAACTATTATTATTATGTCGTATATTATTCGACTTTGTGTAATGTTTTTCTTACCCTTCACGTAAGGATAGGTGTAGTTACAATTTTGTACAAGAGGGAGTCGTATACTTATGAAAAATCCACTTTGCATAAATTATATTACTTTTTAATGGAAAGGAATAGGCGTGGCGTTTAGTTTAGGTTCGAAGAAATAAAATTATTGATGGAGGTAAAGAAAATGGGTTTCATAGAGCTTATTATGGTTGTAAAAATGCGATTAGTAATCAACAGAGCGAATTAAGTGTTATCTTTATGAAGGTAAGATTCATATCATTTCATCTTAAATTGTACATTAAGTTTATGGTTTCTTAATGCTACAAAATATAGCATTTCAGTTAAGATTTTAAGATATATATAATAATTTAAGATAATATTACGTAACTAATAGTTTTTTAATTTAAAAGTGACTGAGTTTACATCTTCCTAGTTTTCAAACGAGAATCGCGATGAATATTGAAAAAATTACGATGGTAACCTGATAATCTGATAAATAGGTACATAAATTATAAAAACTGTAGAATATGGCAAAAAGAATTGAAAAGAATATAGTTAGCATAAATGTCAAGCTGAAATCACCAAGGTAACCTTTCCGTTGATTTCAAATGTCATATGTCAGTAATGTGAACAATTACTAATAAATTAATGTGAATGGATGGATAGAATATATAATTAACCCAATATTTTGCCGAACACAAATTTCCGTTCCAAAAATGAAAAGTTATTATTACGTTATTATAATCACTAAGGTAAATAAGAAATTCCCATTCTTTCTATTCAGTTTTCGAAAGTCTTTTCAAAGGTTGCTTACACCTACGTGCTCAAGCATTAATATTACTGCCTATCGGCTTCGTGCAATTAAATCGGCGCCTATCGAAAGTGCAAAATCGTTTGCAGGATAAATGTTTCCCCACACCACTGCGACCTTGTAATAGAAATAGAAAAGTGAAGATTTAGTGCCGCAAAAGAGAGCTAAAATCCACAGAGAGGAAAATTTCACAGCTGCTGAAGAAAGCCCCATTAGTGTCTCATGACATTTTTGCTTACTAAAGAAAAGCTAGACCCTAGTTTGCCTCTGTCGTTATAAGTTTCCCTTTAGAAAATCACTCCCTCGTTAACTAAAAATAGCTAATTGCTTGACAGTTTCTGAACTGTAAAATTCGTCCAACAGTCGCTTTCCTATATAATTAGAGTTTAAGCATAGAATAATGATAATGGATTCTTATTTTCAAGCTCCAATGCTTCCTAATTATGTACCTCTAAGTCTCATTCAGAAATCAAATTTTAATTAATACTATCTCAATCGAATTATGTATGATTTAAACTCTTAATCACATGCCCAACATTCTTTTGTACAAGATATACGTTAATCAGACAAAAAATACGTTTTATCCACAGCTGCGAATTTTCCACGTTTCCCTCAATAATCACCTTAACCATTCTAAATTTTGTGAAATTTTTTTCCTAAAAAACTGCCAGATTTCGTAATTCAATATCAAATCATTTCCCCGATGGTTGAGTAAAAAAGTGGAAATCATTGAGGAGGAAATGAGCGACGAGACAGCTGCATATGAAAATGTGTGTTTGCCTGACAACATTTTTATCTCGCGATCTTGACACGCGTCGAGTCAATGGTCGATAACGATGGTGATCAGGGGGGTCCCCGGAAGAGATTTTGATCGCTTAAGATCGATTTTCCACGATCGACCATCTGTTTCCACGTATCGAATGCCACCAACCCCTTCGCAGACGTTTCATAGACGAACGGCTAGCCACAATGCCGCAATGGGAATTGGGAATGGGCACTGCCAAAAACACGCACAATGCGAACCAATTTTGCCTCGTCATTCTTTTTTCATTCGAGACTCCCTCCTCCGATTGCGCTATGTTACATTGTATCTGGACACAAATTTTCTCTGCTTATCGCGCGTGCCATCTTCCACATTACGTCTCCATTCATTACGAAAACCCCCTCTGGAGAAACGAATTTCTCGTTTAACGATGAAACTTGGAGTCATAGCGTGTCGACCTAATGAGCCGAGGATCAAAAAACTCACCCCTATTTTTCAGCCAAGATATTCATCTCTAAAGTTACCTTAACAAATTTACTGGTCATTTAAGAATTAAAGATGAGCATTCACTCAATCTGAATTAGTTACATTTTTTTAAATTCGAAAAAATCCCTTGAAATCATTGAAAATCTCTTGAAATCTATAGAACTGAAAATTCTTTATAATCCTTTAAAATCCCCAGAAGATTGAGAGTACAGATTTAAAATTGGAATTGAAACTTCCCACACACACTGTTAATTAAATCCTGCATTAAATTAATTTGGGTCGTGAGAGTTTAGGATTTATTGAAATTCCCACAAATCCGAGCCAAAGGGAACAGGAAATAGAAATATTTTCACCCCCTTTGGTTTCCCGTAGATCGAGGACGTTATACATAATGTATGCTCACTGCGTGTCAATGTCCGTTGTCCATAAAGCGTGACAAGCGAGTCAAAAGGAAAGGAAAAAGAAATTTCCATACATTTCGCACGCTTCCTGCGTAACCGTCGAATCAATCCTTTCATTGGCAAGGAAATTAGATCTTTTCACAATTTCAGAAAAAAAATTTTTTATATCATAAAGCCCAAGAAGACTTTAAAGAATTCTATGTTTTTCAATCTTCCCTCGCAATTTTTAGTACCATTTCAGTAATTTTATATGAATTAATTTGAATAGAGATTTAAATATTTTAGGAAAATTAAGAACCTTTTTTTTACGAAAAGTAGTTTTAGTTCTGAAGTTCCGGATGTGGAAGGATATGCACGTGTGCACGAAGGGCCCCTTGTATTACAAAGGAGAAGAAAGTGAGGCTTTAGCAACGCTTATGAATGAAGTCAAGTACCGTGTAATCACGATGATACGCCGGTGACCACGTCTTAGTGTATTTGCGACACTACTTGTAAAACAGTTCGAGATTAACAGGTATGAGAAGGAAATATGTACATGAATATGAATATGTAGGCTCAAAAATTATCCAATCATAAAACCTGCTTCTATAAACTTTAAGTCTCGAAGGATATAAGGGAAGGATATTTTTAAGAATATAAAATGAATTCAAAAACTAATATCTGTTTTATACATTTTTCAGTTAATTTCCTAACTCAGAATTGACAATCTTCTCTTAAAAATGGTAAAAAAAAGCACACCTGCTTAGAACCAACACAGACCTTCTGGTTAACATAAATTAGATAACTATAACTAATAATAGCTCTTTTCATTTCCGATCCCCCCACTTAGTTTAGCATTTGTAGAAATTAAATGGTAGTCAATTGACTCGCAGACCGTTTTGTAGGACTCGAAGTTGTCAACTCTCACAAAGGGGTAATATATAATATAATTGCAGCTATGATTTCGAACCGGCTTGAAATAAGCATTTCCATCCCCCTTTCAACATGCACATAGGAGTCATTATGTGTAATACATAAGTAGAGTGAATGTACGGACGTTCACTCGGAAAAGTAGAAATTTCAAACAGAAACCCTTTTAGGTCTGCGGGGGGTGGGGTTGCGGTTTTGGAACCCATAATTTTACGTTACGAAAGCAAGGGCATAAATTTTTGTAAAGCATAGGAAGCGGTTGCACCCACATCACGTGTTCTCTATTACGTTATCTGCTTTTTTCTTAAACGTCGGCCTTTTGTTGACCATGCTTGCAGCTGTCTAACCGATCCATTTTTTTCAGGCTATGCGTAATCTCGAAAGCATATTGTTCTTTAATTAATCGACGATTAGGAGCAAATTGCTCGAAAAATGTTGAGGCGAGTCTATTTTTAAAAGAGATAAATAGCTTTTTAATGGAATGATAAAACTATATTTTAAAAGCGAAATTTGGCAAGGACAAAGCTATTCTATCGACAATTTAAAAGAAAATATTTAGAAATTTAAGTGTGTCCTATCATAAAAGAGAGGAATTATGTATGTACTAAGAATTTCAAGAGAATTCAAAAGATTTTCAAGATTTTCATAAGGAATTTCAGAATTTAGATTAGAATTAAGATATTCCTGAAATTTTTAAAAATTATCATGACAAAGGCGCGCACATGATATTTTAGTATTAAAAAATTATATGTGTAAAATAAGAGCGTGAAAATTTATTTATTTTATGCGTAGTTTTAGTAAACGACCCTGTTTGAGGTATCCCATTGTAAATTCAAATAAAGATAAGAATTAACACTGTAACGAGGGAATAGAAGTGGGGGTTGCAATAATTAGCTTTCGAAGACCAAGTTTGCATTTCCGAAGTTAAATGCGTGACTAGGTTTTCAGTTTCTTTAAATTGTCCAGACCTGTCACATCGATTTTGGGTCAAGGCTATTTTCTTGAACTACACTTTATACTTTCCCTATTTTGCGGTCAAAATAAGTTTTAATGTTGCCAAAATAGAAGTGTAGTTATAACTATCGCGTGTTTTGCTTTATATATTATAATATTACATAATATTAAGTGTGTCAGTGATAAGGTTCTACGATAAAATGATTTCCACGCACTGTAAGATTATCTTCTTATTAATTGCATTCTCTGCAATTGAGCAAGGTAATGTGAAACTAGATTCTACCTCTTATCCACAAATAATCTGTTAAAATGTTTATACAATTTATAGGATGAATTTAAAACCTAATGTGACCCTATTATATTATTTTAGCTTAGTTATATGCATAGAAAATTCATATTAAATTATTTTTACTCTTCTTTTTTGCTTCATACTTGAGCTATTACACTAGAAAATATTTTTTAATACATTACGTCCTCGACAATCACGTACTGTGATAAGCATATACGAATATGAAAAAATATAATTTTCTACTGCTGCGTATACAAGTTTCGCATATCTTTTTTCGAAGGCTTTCAACTTTAGTTTATCTGCATAATTGCGGGAAAGAATGTAGAGCATTATCGCCCACATTTTTGCAAAAATACAAAAATATTTCCTTACGAAAGTTGAATTTAGATTTTTATGGCATTTATATTAATTTTTTGCAGCTTTTGTTTTTGCTGAAAATACTACTTCCGAGGCAAAAGCACCAATAAATTCCGATACAACAACATCAACAATAGCTACTACTTCGAAGCCAATATTTTCTAAAACTACCTCTGCTCCTGTAAAATCAAATAATTTGAGTATTAAAACAACAGTCCCGTCTGTCGTATCGTCACCAGAATCAAGTTTAAATGACACAGAAGAACCTGTCCAATTTCTAATAGTGGATGAAGATGAACTATTGCTGACTGATGAACTTGAAGTCTTAAAGACGAATTTCCACTATGTTATTTATGATGAGACGACTGGGGTTCCTTGCATCCTGACAAAAATGGGAATTAATCTAACTGTGCCTTACGAAACAGACAATAATACTGTAAGTTTCATTTGTTAAATAATTGATGAAAAGTTTTTTAAATACCACAGACGTCACAATACCTATTGTCATTAAAAAAGGTGAAAGGGTGATTTTTTGTAAAAATAAATGAGAAATAGGTGACAAGAAATTTTAAAAAACTTAAACCAACAAAACGGAAATACCACCATTTTTTTAGATAGCTACAACGACTATAGCAGTTCCTTTGGATGCAAATGCAACTGGTACTTGCGAAGAAAATTTATCTCTTATAACATTGGCATGGCAAGAAACAGACGTTTTGCAGGAAACTATTTCTGATGGCGAAAACTCTCTTACTATGAGATTTAAAAAGGATGGCGACATATTTTATGTCCAATATTTGGTTGTCTCAATTGTTTTGGACATTATTAATTTTCCAAATGCCACGGGTTCGTAAGCATTTGAATTCACTTTTTTTCGAAACTAAAAAATCATTAAATATGTCGGTTGAAATACGAAATACTAGTCATTTTTTGAATTTTTAACAGGTTCAACAGTCTCAGGAAACAGTTCCTATGATTTAAAATTATTCCCAGCACCTGTGCAGTTAGGAATGCATGTTTGCAATGAAACGAAAGATGTGCAAGCCGATCCGATTTTGGTGCAGTTCCACGATATATCTATAATTGCATTCAATAATGAGACTGATTTTTCGGGAAAACTAGGTAAATATTTCTGTTTTTACTAATTTTTATGTTAATTACCAAAAATCTGTACATATTTAATTCCATGAAATGGGCGTTTTCTTATCAAATATATAATTATCGAATTTTTTTTATCTTTGTGGTATTTTTCAGAAGCGTACTGTGCTTCTGAGGATAAAGATACAGAAACTGATGGGAATGTAGCTATTGGAGCGATTGTAGGAGGTGTTTTAGGAGGTATCGTTCTCCTCGGAATCATCATATTTATTGTCTTGAAACGTTCAATTCGAAATTCGTCTTCATGGAACATCTTGCGTAAAACAAAAATTCATGATGGGTGCTAATAAAAATCTAAACTCTTAGAAACAGTTTTTAATCCATAATTTCCTTGTGATCGAAATTTGAATTAAATTACGAGCTAATTGTGTAATGAACGAAATATACGAAATTAATAAATTTTCATTGAGTGTTTAAAGCTTTTTGGCGGAAACTGTGTGACAAAAGAACATTAAAACACGAAAATAGTACGGATCTCTGATGGTTGCATATGGCACTGGGAATATGTTCAACAATCATCCGGATTAAAAAATACTCGTTGCATCCCTTTATATTATCGTCACGGATACGCCCACCCCAATTACCCTGTTAGTTACTATAAACTCCAGTACTTATGACATCTGCACGATCGTGTGAATCTTCCGCCCTAAAAACATCATGAAACTTAAAATATCAATGTCCATTGCATGATGGTACTCTTTAATGAAAGAAACGTGAGAGTTCATTAAAAACGGTTCCAAATAACTTACATAATAGTATTTTTGAAAGATATGATATTTTTTCTAAGCCAAAGCGCGCGAAAAACATTGTGTTTTGTCAATAAAAGATATCAAGAAATAATAATATTTTTAAATTTTGTAAACGACTTCAATACAGAATACATTATCAAGCCAACGTAATTTATTATACTATAGATTATTTCATCCAAATTTAAAAAGAAATAGGAATGTTTAGAAATCTAGTTTAAATAGACCTCGACTATTTTTCGAGAAACCATGATAACCACGTTTGAAATTCAAATCACAACAAAGAAACACAATCGGTTATCTTAATTCCCATGTATACTGTATACATATTTCGATGATTTCAGGATAGGATCGCTACCCCGTGTTATGATAATTGATATCATAGATTGGAAAACATCTGCTGTTTGATACCAGATCCAGGTGTTAAATGAAGGGATAGTCATGTAATATATTTTGTTCATCACTTTCATTTTGTAAATGACGAACATATTACGTGAATCGATTCCGGTTCCGCTACTTTAATTAATAAAGTTAATAAATGAGTTTCATGTTCGCAATGTTCAACAAAATACGTTATCTTCCCTCATTCCATTTAAAAATGGCATCTACACATTATATTCGTTTGAGAAATGGTAAAAAAAAAGCGTCTGATGTTATCAGGATTATGTAATTTTTCTATTCTGAAGTCGGAAGTAAAAATGTATGTTCTATCTGAATTTTTTCCAAGATATGAGATCTACGATTCTCTCTTTTCTGATTTCACAATTCAAATTTTTTGTCAAAACATGTTAAAAAGTAGAAATTCGTGGTCCGATCTTGATAGTTAAAATACGTTAGTGAAAAATGTACAGATGTTTTAAAATAAAAAGTGAATTTCTCACGGTGATTATCGGATATCGTTTTTTTAATTCAGCGTCACGGCTCATCGATTTCGAGGACGGTTAAACAACCAATATAAGCAATTGGCTTATCATTTTTTTAATTTGCTTCCCACGGGGGTCGGAAATACGATACACATCACGCGAACATTCACCCTCAATTTATTTCAGCCAATTTACGACTTGTGAAATGAATATTGCCCTAAATGTCAAAAGATTATTGCACATAAATACTGCACATGTTGCATTCAACTAATGATAATTAAAGTTTTATATTTTTATCACTTAAATTGTTCAAAAGATAAATAATACTCGGAAAATCGAACGTATAAATAAAGAGATTTAAAATCGGATTTAAATGTGTTGATTTATATCTAAATGACACGACGGGCGATCTTTAGAAAAAGTTATTTAAGATATCCTGGGACGTGCCAATCGTTAACTTCTGGTCAGATCTATCGGGGAAAGTTAAATGGTTCTTTCTTTAGAACCAAGTATTAGGGTTTTGGCCTCGAATTTGGCAAAGTAGCAAAACTCACCAGGGGTGCTAGGATTAGCTGTTTGCTCGAACTTTTTGATATTGAGCAAAGGCCAGCTTTGTTATGCAATTTCTTTGACGTATCAATCATTTCCCCTTGGAGGCTATTAGTTAAAATTGCATGGTTTTCTCATTTTGTACTGGAAATTGTAATTCAGATAAATGGCTATGCCATTCCACTTTCTATTAGTTTTTGACATTTTGATCTTAAATTAACATACTTATTCAACTCAGACCATAAAATTTTAAGTATTAAGACGTCCCTGTTTCAACTTCAGTTAGAAGATGAATAATGCACATTCTGTTATTTATAGTCACATCTTAAAAAAAAAAAAGATCCAATAACCTCATTTCTGTTTTTTCTCAAAATTACCCTACGATTTTCAACTTTCGCAATCTCGCCATTCATCTCTAAACCGTTCATTTTGCAAACTTTTCTAGGAATCAAACTCTAACGTATAAATGGGAACCAGAAAGTGAACATCAGCTGTTAGAATTTCATGGAGCTACAGCTTGCGCCCGCGTACCTTTAACTTTTAAAGGTCCCGAATCTCATTATGGTTTTGGGTTGTAGTTGTAGTTGATGTAGCTGTGGTGGATGGATGGGGTCTTTTTGGACCTTACATGGGGTATACATATAATGAGACCCCAGTAAGGTGTGCCTACCGGTCCGGGACACGTGAGCATCATGGGAAAATGGGGAGGATGGTTCTCAAGGTCCTCCTACTCTTCAAATCTAAACGTTAGGGGGTGCAAGTGTATTTTTCTTTCATCTCCTCACGAAGGAGATATAAGAAATGCAGGTTGCATGACCATGTAATCCCCAGAATTGGAAAAAATCATGAACCTTATTCAACAATTTTTTCCACCTTTTTCAATAAGGGGTTTAGTTTTGTGGTTTAGTGTGTTTACTGAATTTTTAAACTCATTTTCGAATTTAGATCGGTCAGTAAGAAATCAGCTTTCTTGCCAAGAAAACTTTTTAGAAATAAAGGGTGCTTGCAAATTCATGGAAACGAATTGAATAATGAATGGAAAGAAGAGTCACGCTGAGGCACGCGACATTTTCTCCGCCCATATACGTTTCAAAGGATCTTGGTTTGGTTTTTTTTTAAATTCGGAGCTATTTATAAGACCAGAAGCTTCCAAGTGAAGAACTTTACATCTCGAGGCAAATACCCAACCCCAGGATTTTATGGTCATCCTATTTCCATAACTCATTTCCATTTTATTATTTAGAGAAATATAATTTCAACATGTAAACATTGCATTCATCTGTTATTCGAGCATAATATAAACTTGGTCCCTTTTCTTTGAGATTTTTTCCATCAAAAAGACTTTTGAAACTTTCACACCTTATCTTCTTCCCAGTGAAGAGTGTTTATCTTTCGCGAGCGATATGGAGAAGGGATATTTGCTCTTGCTTATGCTTTTCCGTTTTTCACCTTGTTCTCTTCAAGTCTGAAAGGAATGCCGACCACAGAGTGTTTCGGAACATGTATAGACGCAGATGGGATTCTGTTTAATGAAGTCTGGCCACGGACCGAGGTTGCACCTGCCACTTTCAAAGCATCCAGAGTTCGACCGTTACAGACCAGAGGCTCCCGCCAAGAAACTGGCGGGAATCATGCAATTCGAAGCCCGCGAAATCCTTAAGTCAAGAAGGTTACTTCATTAGTATAAGAGGTGTTTTCTAGAGACCAAGGAAGCGCGATAATCGAAGCCCTTCAATCTTCAGCGGAAGTAGGACCATTTTAAGGGTTGATCTATCTACCCCAATTCCTCGGATTCCCTCCTTCATACACGGCTGCTCCCCAAATCGGATTTCGACTTCCTTTTCGAATATTAAGCACCCTCTTTTTAAGGACTCTGTGTTGTAGGAGTTCTTTTGGAATGCTTAACAAGTTAATATAAAGAACTAAAGCGAGCCAAAGTTTGATATGTTCAATTTTTTTATGCTGGCATGATTAGGAAGTACGATATTTTTACACTTATTTTTGCAACCTATCTATATTTTAGATTTTATGTATATTTTAAGTTAGAAGAAGATAAATTGAAAAAAATGTTCAGTACTTGCTGTATCATAATTTGAAAATTCCACATTTGGCCGTTACGGGCGTGGATTGCCAGCGTGATTTAAACGTTTCAGTTTCCTCTACTACCTATATCCACCCCCGATCATGAAACGTGAGAAGTATCTTGGTTGCTGATGATTTTTAAATGCCTCTATAGGGTTCCAGGGTTTTTAAATGCCTTCCAACTGGTGTTGGATCTCAAAATAGGTTAATCTTTTTTTTCCAGCGACAATTGGTAATAAATTGAAGTAAAATGACTTTTATTTCCTGCGAGACCAGTTATTTAAAAAATACTTCCACTAAACATTAAAGTTAACAAGTTCCTAGATTTATTATATCAATTTTCTTTTCAACCATTAGGACTTCCTTAAATAGGTTTCTAAAAGTACAACTCAATCTACAAATAATTATACTCCGAAGTTAACATTTATCATATTTCTTTTTGCCCTCTTTGTTCAAAATGCATCGGACGGTTTGACGGTTGGGATTTGGGCACCCCGACATTAAAACGTTCGAATTTCCACCCCCGCTTGGGAAATACGAGAAGCGTCGATGCCTGGGTTTCTTTAGAGCCTAAAAAGATGAGCGGGCGGTTTTCTCTTGATTTAATTACTTTCGGCATCTGGCGATGCTGAACTCGAGCCAGAGTCGAGTTATTGAGTCTATCGGTACTATAGTACCTAACGTATCTCTATGTTCTATGATCTGTGAGGATTTCCTCCAGGACTAACCGTCGAATTCACCTACACCCCCAAGAACACGATCTCGCGAAACAAGGGCACGTAAGGCAAGGCGTGACGGAGTGTTTTTCGTTCTTTTACTATTTCTTTTACGTTCCAGCTGCCTGCAAAGGTACCACCCTCCACCTCCTCTCATCCTTCAACCTTGAAGCTTGAATCCTTCTCCGGACTCCATGATAGCCGTTCGAGATAGAAGACCGGTAGAATTCGAACGCTTCAGCAGAAGAGGGGGTGGAACAGCTGTTCTTTCGAAAAGGGAGTCTGTTGTGGCTTGGCAGATATTTAAAGACACTCCTGTTTCCAAGCAGAACTTCTAGTTTCCATCAACCTCAACGAATTTCATTCAAGAATCGGTCTGTTTTGCGTGAGGCCAAGTATCATAATGTCACTCTCCACAGGGGGGTGAGAAATTTTCAATAAAGTCAGGAAGTTATGTCAGGGGCACAACTTTTGAAATCTATCTATTTTTTGCAAAAGAGTTCCAGTCATCACAATACATATTGTCATATCTGTGATTATGTTGATGATTATTATAAAGAATTTCCAGATTAGAATTTAAGGGTTTCTAAAGATTTCAAGAGATTTTCAATGATTTGGAGGGATCACAATAAAATTTTAACGCGGAATTTTGCACATCCCCAGTACTTGGCTTATTTTCCGAAGCTAGAGAGGAAGTGTTTTATTTCTGCTTCCGGTTTTTTTAAATAAGTAGGGGATGGCTGTTGCAGACGATCGTTTTTTAGGGGGAGTATTTATCCATAAATCTTCCACTGGGGAAAGGGCCTTTCTATTTTCAATATGTTCCACTTTCATAATTTATAGTTTTTGATTTCCAGATAGACATTACATACCTACATTTATTAGATGTTATATGTTATATGTTATACTTTCTACCCCCTTTTCCATTCCCAAAAAAAAGAGGGAATTTTTTTCGAGAGTTGCATCAATGTTCTTTTGAAATATTGATCGTTAACCCGAAATATACTCTGAACACTTTTGCGGGGTGCACATATTTTTTAATATGCAAAAAAAAAATGATTTGAAAGCTGGAATTTCGGTTGCTAAAATACAAAAAAAGATTTTCCGTTGATTTTCTATTTAGGGCCGCTATTGACAATAAATCAGAAATTTAATCGGATATTTAATTAAGAACCTATTCAAAAATCACATCCCTTTATTAAAAAACTCGATCTTCCCATTTTTGATAATCCCATTTTTTATCTTTGCTTTTATAAACGCACAGATAAAAGTTCACTGCCGGAAAAAAAAAATTCGGATTAAAAAAAGAGGGGAGTTGACTGATTAATTGCAAAGACGGAGCTTCGCTGCGGGAGTTAAGGGTTAATTGCTCAATAATTTCTTGTTAAGACCTACTATGAAAAATTTCCTTGAAATATACAGTTATTAACTCGACAATTATTTCCCAACAAATCGGCTTTTCGTATTTTCAAACCAAGTCGATCATAAATTTTATCCTAAAGTCTCGTTAAACTCTTCCTGATTATAAAGACCTGAAAACATACTCCATGAAAATATCTACACTTAAAATTGTTTAAAATCGTTTATAAATTTTACCGATTCATAATTCTAGTGGATAAATTTTTAAATATATATTTCAATATATTTAGCCGTAAAAATCGGCAGCTGAGGAGAGCAGAGCAAAGACGTCGAGAGTAAAGAAGATAAAGAAAGTGAAAGAGAGCCAGGAAAAAAAATAAAAATTGAAACTTTACCCTTTAGGCGACCGAGTTTGAAGCACCTGGTAGCATCTGCTTATACGCCAACGAACGAAAACGCATTTACTCGCAATTGCCAGTGAATACCGATTGCCATTGTTCTTTTTTCAATTACATTCGCTGAACTGGGTTCAAGAGAACTCTAGAAAATAGGAGACTTAAATTAAAATGATGATCTACAATCTCAGCGGCCTCTTTGAATCCGCGCCCATCCGAAGTAATGAAACTACCGCCAAAGACGATCCTGTCGGCACTCCTTCGTCCTTCAATAGCTTTAAATTAAACGTTCTGGGCGGTAAATTGCTATTCACTTTCAACATGCAGGTACGCGATTCAGGAAATATCAGTGAGGAAAATGAGATATAATCCAATTAGGACCTATAATTCTATCGGAAGATAAGAACAGATCCTCGCTCCAAACATCCACTTATGAGATTCTGCATAAAAAGTTGCAGAAATGTACACATCGCTTCTAAAAACATTGCGATAGAGTTTTACAGTTTCTTTTTATAAATGTATGTCAATATGTGCAAATAGCATAGAAATCGGTGTTTATTCACTACAAGGGGAATTGAGTGCAGGGTAAAATGCACGCATTTCAAGAATGCGAATACCCATGCTGCTGTGTAAAACCTGTGCATCGAGGCATGTAAAGTATGGGCACCATAGAGAAAAATAGTCGATAAATTCCGTGAGAACACCATGATTACAGTAAGGAGGAAAAGAATCCTTCTATGTACTTTCACAGTTCGTTTGATTTACAAGTTTTATCGGACAGCAGCAAGAACTTCAAGCCTTTACTGATGCTTATTAAAATAGGATTCAAAATAAAGATCAAGCGTGAATCTTCATCAAGTAAACAGAGTAACTACTATGTGGGAATTTCAGAAAAATCGGAAATCGTCCAGAAGTCGAAATGGATGCGGGAAAAGCAAGAAAAATGCGAGAAATGTCGGGGAATTTGGCGGGAAAAAATTAATCGACTTTCTATTCATCAAACAAAACAAAAATTAATGTTTGTTATAACTTGATTTGGCTCCGAGAAGCTGGACACGAAACTTCTGAAAGTTGGCAACTTTCTTTCACGATCCTTTCTTGTCGGAAACGAAAAGGCGAACGTTGGCCAGCGAATGCTTTCTTACCTGCAGGAGCCGTTAAAAATATCGCACCTACGCACCTGGGACGAGTACGTGGATTTAAATACCCATAGGCAGATGTGTCATGGTGTGTTAGAAACTTTTGCTAGTAGATACGAACCCTTTCCGAACATTTGTATAACCATCGTTATACAGAATAGGAATAACGTCAAGGTGGATTGTGATTTCAAATACCGGCACTTGGAGTAAGGATGGACATACCTACACACAGATATGTAGTTATGGGGTACAAAAATATAGAAAATTGGGTAGCTTGCCCAATAAGCAAAGGGTGCTAGGTCCAGTGCTGATATATTACATCGCGATGACGAAGCAGCAGCTGCTTAAATGCAGATGCCGATTTTCGAAATCGTTCGATTGTTCGATGATTTAAAAGGTCTTTCATCAATTTGGGTTGAGTCAATCCGAATTTCATCAAGAGGCTATCCTATTTCTTAAAATTATACATCAAAATGTGCTACTTCTATACTGAGATCCCTTTTGTAAATTTATATGACGCAATCCCATATGGAACAAAACAACTGAAATCGCAGGTGTTTATAGACAAAAGTTTAAATGTGTAGGCTCTACACAAGAGTCAATTTATTATATACATCTGTTTTTTTGATATATAATACCTTGTGTGAATCAGTAGATATCGTAAGTGGGTCAAAGTAACACCTGAAATCTCAGAGATCAAGAAATATAGTAGATTAGATTTACTATCTATCAGTATCTACTATCTATCTATAGATCTTCTATACATCCTATTCTAAAAAGATCATACGTATCGAATATCGAAAAGTGTAACGCTGAAATGCGTGGACCCGATTCCTTATTGGTCAATACAGTTCGTGACGCGTTGTATATCGATAATCGCGGGCGACGCGGGAAATTTTAAATCTTTATATTGTACAAAATCGCTTAAATTAAAAATAAAGTCAACCCGCGCGCGGAAGCGCGCGTTCGGTCTTGTATATGTAATAAAGTACGTTGGCTTCATAATGTATTCTGTCCGTCCATTCACAATGAAGCTCGAAAATGAATCGAAGCCACAATATATAAAGTGTAGATAATTTATTAAATTGATATCATTCTAATTTCTCAAAACTTGAGTTTATAAATTAGTTTCAGGTTACTTCTCGAGACATGCAAAAGAAAGTTTACAAATATAATGAAGACCACCATCCTCGAATTCGCATGGCATTAAATATTCTCAGATATAAAGTGTAACGATTTCTGAGATTTGTTTCTGTTATATTCAGAGATATGTTAATATCACGGTTCGGAGGACACGGAATAATAACTTCAAACTTCTGCCTGTCTTTATTCTGCTTATCGCAACAGCACTTTGCTTTTGTAACCATGAAGAGTATATGTGCGAGGAGGAAAGAGAGCATCCTGTGTTAAATGCTCCCCTTGGCACAATTTTTATGGTGCGAGTAAACTAGCTCAATTACCTACGTCACTTCTCATCTTTCCGTGTGCAAACAACACGGAAAAAATGGATATTCGAACTTCATATCTAGATAGTTAAAAATTGAATATTACATACAAATATATTCATTCTAAACATTTAAATATTCATCCCAGTCTGATTATCTCGTTATTCAAACTTAGTATCTAGAAGATACTTATAATATCTTAGATTTCTGCAACCTAGTAGTTCATTATCCAAGATATTAACGTTAAATATGTGCCATTCTAATATCGAGTGTGTACAATTGCAAAACATGTTCCCTCTTCATAAAAAATCGTATAGACTCGAGATTCCAAAACGATCGTTACCTAACGACATGGCATTAAAACCTCATTATAGAGGAGATTTGCCCAAAATCCAGGTTTGTTTTTTAATCCTCTGAATCAGAGTCTCCTCACAGACGAAAGGTGGGAACTACGACCTCCCCCGGCGACCGTTACAGATCCTCGAACCGGCAACTTCCTCATAAAAACGATATCGATATCCGTTACGGCTTTCGAAATTTACCAATGAGGAGTTGAGCCCTCCTCTCGATTATTTCCGGTCCCGACTCCCTAGAGCGGAACTCAATCTCGTTGAGGGGACGTGACGTCACTGCTGACTGCCCTCCAAGTTTGAATCAGGAGGATTCACTCTGCGGGGGTTCACCAGGATGTATAGTTAATGCCCACGACTTTGACCCCGCCGAAGACGATTACCGTGATAATTTTCCGTGTCCTGAACTCGATAACGAGGAACCTGCAGGTGTTGCTAGATTGCTACCACTACATTTTGTATCGACGAGGTTCAATTTCCGCCTGCGTGTTTCCTCCCGAGAGCGGAAAAATGAGAACTTAATTGACCACGAGCTCAAAGGGGTTCAACTGTCAGAAACTATGATATGGGAATATTAATTTTGCGGGGGGTAACGGTCTTTATGTGCAATTAATAAAATCATTAGTAGTAGTATAGTATAATAATAATAATAATATATATGATTATTAATTTTGATAGTAAATTAATTCCAGATTAGCTTAAAAATCTTTTCTAGCTAGTTTCCAATAAACAGCTAAGGTAAATGAATAATAAATAAATCCTCCTGTCCAGGACAATTTTCGTTCTCCAATGAACATTTTGTTAAGTACCTACCTCTTCATTTGTGGTTTTATATATGGAATGATTTGTGTAAATTTGAGCCTGGGAACTACTTTTTTTCGAGAGAAGAAGAAATTGGAATTTGACTTCACTTCCTTTTCTGTCATTTTTGTCTTTTTGGTCCCTATTTAGCGGTAGGATACTTTGATGTTTTCGCGGCGATCGGTTCATCGTGGGAGTCGAGATGAATCACCGGAGTTGAGTCATGAATTAAATCCTTTGTCTCATTCTCAGAGTTTCTTCAAATCTTTATCGAATCCGATCACTGATAGGACCCTGAGAGTATTATTTATTAATATTATTGACTTTTCGCAGATATTTTTATACAAAGCGTATACAAAAATAACTGTAAAATTCAAAGTCTGAGGATTAATCAGGATTTTGAACAACAATTATTCCGGTTCTCGGTCACGATGGTCACGAACCGTCCACCTGTGCATGATTGCGAGCAAACATGTATGTATTATCTGCCCGCATGATGCGTTCACAAAGCTTGAAGCTTTTTTTGTAACGGTCAAACTTACCCCCGTATGAGCACTGTGATAGAGCCGACAGGCACTTTTCGAGCCCTCGTTTTAACGACCGTGAAAGCGCAAGGTGTACTAGGTTCTTTGTATAATACAATATAGAAATATACAATTGTTAACAGTTGTATGTACATATGTGGCTAATTGAAGCCATCAATTCAGTGTAATGAAGCTTAAGATTAATGAAAAGAATGTGAAAAGAGTTGAGTGTTTTGATTTAAAAGCAACACGCTTGGATTGAGTTGAAAAATAAACTGTATAGAGTAACGTATGTAATTTCAAGAAAGACCATCAATTCATATCGCTTCTATTGAAAACAATAGAAACAGTTGTGCAATGCGATTCTTTGAATAATTCATTCATCTAACGATAAATAAAAACTCCTTAAGAAGATGAACAATGGAAAAGAAAATTCTAAAGTGTTTTGAAATAAAAACGTTGTTTTTTTTTACTACAAAAGCAATATTTACAAATGAGGAATAGGAAGTAGGTCAAAGGCTAGTGCCTTGAATTTTAATGAGTGTAGTAGTATAGAAATTGTATACAGTACGTGTACACGAAAGACGCGCGTAAAATGTTACCTACATTCTCAATGCCCAGTAACCTCAGTAATTCTTGTTGATTCAAGGTTTTTGTCCCGTTATAGGGGTACCTTTATATAGTGAATATTTTATGCTTTTATATTTAACCAATCTACATCGAGCATATATATGTTATTGATGATGAAAGAAAAATAATGTTTTTCATAGAAAAAATATGCTTATTAGCTGGAATTAATCAGAAGTGATTTATCTGATTTTAAAAAAATGCCCTTCTTTCTTTGATAATGACTATGACGAACTAACATATATCTCGAACATCCGCCGAAATTATATGGCCGCATGCACAATATTTTGGCTTCAATTGCCAGAGCATAATAAAGAGGAAGCCATCGAGACGATGCTTTTTAAAACGAATAATTTAATATATAATACGATACTATAACATCATTATTCGCGCACGCTACAACATGCAAAGAGCATTGCATTGTTAATCAAAGATATATTTAAAAACATAATTTTTAAATTTTGGAAGCAAGTTTCATTTGAAAATTTTCAGGATCGCGCAACAGATATATATTGAAAATAATAATGACAAGCCTTGAAATCACTTACAATTCTTAAAAATGTCTTATAAAAAATTCTTCTTGAATTAAAGAAACTTTCTTTGAATCAAAGAAATTGTAGTAACCTAGTAACAGTCAAAGAAACATTTCTTTAAATCAAACAAATTCTTTTTGAATTAAACAAACAGTTTCTTTATATTAAAATAATTCAAAATAAACTTTGCTTGAATTAAATAAAATTAGTTTAAAAGAAAGTTTTCCTTAATATAAATAAATTTTTACTCTGAGTTATTAAAATAGAAGTTTTAATTTAAACCAAGTTTTTTCCTGAGTGTAGGAAATCTTTTTAAAAACATAAAAATCTCTTGAAATCCTATTATAAATCTTATAAACTTCTTGAATTTCCTTAAAACTCCACAACATTTAAAATCCCTTACTGTCCAAAAAAATTCTTAAAAATTCCTTCACATTCAAGAAAATCTTTTAATAATCTCTTGAGAACGCTTAAAATTCCAAAAAATATTTCACAAAAATATTTCACGAAATCCCTTACAATAAAAGTGCATAAATCGATATATTAACAAATAATAAGAATAAAAAATAATTAAGTTAATTTAGAAACTGCAACCTGCTACAGGTTCAGGCAGGTGTTATTCTCCATAGCTTATTTGCAATAATCTTTTTTCTCTGACGACAAACGCGGCAAGTGTAATCATTCAAAGGTCGAGAGTCCCGCTAAAAATATTCCGCCGCGCATGCGTCTTACGAAAAGACCTCCAATTGGTCCTTTTAATTTCAAACATCGGCGTCCAACGGTCGCTCGAACACGCGATCATTCTCCTTCGAATCCCTCCTAAAATTTTGCATCTCTCTCTAAGCGTCTGAAATAATTCTAGAATAAACTCGCTATTTTTCTTCTCTCCTTCCCGCCACCTCCCTCTATATTTCTTATAGACTCAAGATTAAAAATATTTGAATCGAACCAAGATGTTCCTAATCTTTTTGATTCTATTGATAGAATATAATTCAATTCGTGATCGCTCTGTACGGCATGCTACTTAAGAAAAGAGAAATGAAAAGAGAGAAAAATTCCTTGCCTTCGGTTCTCTTATCAGGGGTGTAATATCCTCACAGAAAACCCTTCATCAACTCAATTATTTCTTCTTTTGTAAATTAAAATTTTTTTTTATACTAAAAAGGGTAAAAAGATTTTTGAAGCATAAAAATATTGGCTTGTTAACTTTTACTGAGCTTTTTTTTTTAACTTTTACTGAGCTTTTTTTCATCTTGATTAAAAATTTTCTCCACTTTAAAATATTGATCGATCAGTGTCCAAACTCTGAATTTTGTATCTAACAGAATGAAAATCTGATTCAATGTCAATAAAATTAATATAATACATAATTACTAAAATTAATACATTATAAAGAATAATAAAAAGAATAAAATAAAGCCTTAAAAAATGTCTGCAATTTTGAAGCTGTAAAGGAACCACACAGTATTTAAAATAACAAAAAATTCCAAACTTATGAGACAAATTTAATTATCGTTTCTTTTTTTTTTTAATATCGCAAATTTAATACACACGGCCCTGGTTTATGAACACATTAGCATAATACGTTGGCCAGAAAGGACTTTGGCGCCCGTTTTCCTACGCATACTTTTAGCGCACCAATAAGATTCAAACTTAAAATCCATGGAAGGGACGACCTCGTGGTTGTGAACGGCTCTCTAGCATTATTCTCGAAGCAGAAGTCGACTGACTTTCCTCAGAAGAGGTTCACCGAAAAGTGCTTTGGTTTCTGATACCTATTTCGAAATATCAATCACGAGTGAAAAAAGTACACGTGTCAGTTCTACTTTTCGGTTCTCGAATTTCAATCGACTTTCAAAGTGTAAATTTGCCCGGAAAATCCACGTTTTTGTTCAAGTATCAAAAAACGCGCCAACTGTTCAAAATTTTTTTTTCTGATCAAGTGGCCCCGGTTTTTCGAAAGGACTAAAAGGCCGCCAAAATTGGGAAAATGTTGACAGCGGCGGCGGCCACACGTTTCCACGATTTGAACTTGACGGTTTTGCCGCAGATTCCAAAAAAACTTCCACGTTGTCTTTTCGGACGAGCAAATCCCGCTGATACTGAAAATCTTCTAAAAGAGGCTTTGGATGTGGAAAGATCGAGATTTCAAGCCAGATGGGGAGTGGATTCAACTGAGGATAACGAGAAGGAAAATTTACTCCCAAGGCGGGAGATGTTCGAGAGGACCCCGAAGAAACATACTGTTAGACAAGCAAGCATGCATGGTGAGTGGAAATTTTAATTTCTAAATTCCGAAATTATCTAAATCTATAGTCAATATCTGTTTTATCTTCTAGAAAGATAAGATTTGCCACTTAGCATTGCTTATTAGGCCCTTAAACCTCGTGGGCGTCTTTTAGGCGCGTCATATACATAACATAGCGTCACTCTGAAAAATTAGACAAGTATTTCGTCACCTTGTCTTGACTAGTTATTACAAAGTATTTTTCGCGATTGAATATTTCCCTGGTTTTTCGATGAAAAATTTATTTTGATAATATTATTATATTTAAGACATTTTTCGAGACTTCGATTATTGGTCGAAAAAGTCCAGAAGGTTGAGGAATTTATCTTGTAATTTGGATTATTTGTTGAAACTATCATCGGTTTTCACTTTCTAACTAGGATTGTTTATTTTTTTCTTCAATTTCTAAAGCACAAATTTATTTTCCTCCATAGTCTAGAAATTAATATTCTTCAATTTAACAACATTATCAAACCTGCTTTATAAGTAAAGGTATTAAACTAATATCAGTAAAGAACCCACGAATTGCCAAAAAAAAGCCGAAAAAACCTGCATTTTTTAGTTTCTTATTTCTAACTATTTGCACTCAACTTTAATATTCCAAAATTCGAAAAAAAAAAGTATTAAAATTTTTAAAAGAAGAAATAAATACATAAATAATCTGAAGTTTAATCTGAAATTCAACAGCTAGAAAGAGGAAAAAAATTCCTCAATAGACTTCTAATGTGTGAACTTCTAAACTTCCAAAGGAAACCTTGACTTCTTTTTTGAAGGTCTCTGAACCCGCACAAATGTCTGTTGACAGAAGTGAACAGTTTGGGGTCCGAAATTGGTAAATCTTCTTTTGGTGAAGTAGAAGTTTCGTCATCTTGTGGGCGACACCAATCATTAGAATCACTTTTCAGACTTTCTAAGAACGGCAAACGCCAACCTGCCGGTTTTGGCGGGAAATAGTCGAGAAGAACAAGAAGTTCTACGGGGAATCGTCACACAGGCGCAGGCGAGTCGCGTGGCCTGAACCTGTTTTTCTTTGTCTACCTCTTTGCCCTCTCTCTCTTTCCTATTCTCTGCCCCCTTTTGCCTCTCTCGGATCTCTCTTTTCTCTCTTCGATGCTCGACGTATGTACCACCACTTCGCTTCTCGTCTTACGCTTAATCCAAAACCTTCGGTCAAGTAGCTACCGTTCCCTCTATAAAAACCTCATGCCTATTTAAGCCAAAGACACCACAAGGCCATTTCTATAGATTTTTTTTCCAATCTTCAAAGTAGGAAATTGACAAAAGTTCGTTCAAACGAAAAAAAAGTTAGATTCATTGTTACAACTGTATTTTAAAATATCTGTTATGTTAATATTATTTAAAATTTGTTGGTTTCCAATTTAAATCTTTCAAAATTCATATTTTAAAAGTTTCTCATTCGTAAATACTTTGCTGCTACAATTCGAAATTATCTTTTATCTTCTTTAAATTGGGCAGCACAAGGCAAGCTTGCATCTCGCAATAAGAATGCAGGAGCAAGAAGCAGAGTAGTGCATATATATTGAACAGCCATAAGAAAGTCTGGTCAGAAATGACTCATGTTTGTGAATCACGCAAAGGGCTATGGAAAGTATACCTATATCTCATACGCGTAAAGGGCCCTGACTCATCCGTGGGCTCCACTTTTTAAGAGCAACCGGAACTTACGATCGCATTCCTCGCATATCTTTCGATAATTCTGCAACCTTCCAGTTCTAGATTTTTTACGAGATTTTTAAATTCACGGGTTCTGATTTGTTGCGCCTTGTGCGAGAGTCAACGGTTTCTTGGTCTCAAGATTTGTCGGAGATAGGGGCGTCGATAAAATCGGGAATCCCAAGCCAACGACGTCTCTAAATTAGACACATCCTGTGATTCCTCCAGGAAGTCAAATCGGTGGGAATCCTTTCAGATTTATGAACTACATACATCCTACATATTACTCGAAATATTTCTGCTATAAATCAATTTATATTCATAGAGCTTTGAGAAATATGAGGAATAATTTCCATAGTAAATTGTCATGCTCGTAAATCATATTCTCGTTTAATGAGTGATAAATGACAGAGTTTACGGTCGGAGACATAGAAAATTACCGAGTGGACGGTTTTTTTCCCTTTCCGGGCAGTTTACTTTGACTCTTTAGAGTTTAACTCCCACACGAAGAAGCAAAGTCTCACAATATTCACAGCTTGGTGCACTTATAGCGCGGGTTCGGACCCTTGAAAATCAACCGACCGAAACAATGCACGAGCCCTTTCGCGACACCTGTTTTGCCCTTTACTTGGACTCGCTCGAACGTCTTTTCCCACGATTAAATCAGGCACCCTGGACATACAACACGCGATACGAGCCCGGGACCTTGAGAAGGCCGTGCAACACCTGTTCGAGGCCTTTGGAAGAATTTGCCGCTCGAAATATTGTCAATTGCACCTTCAACGGCTAAAATGAGAGAAAATCCCCGATCCATCTCCATTATGAGGGTGGGCTTCAGAATTTAGATATTCTCCACATTTATACGGGTCTGCAGGGTCGCACACAAAAATTATTAAGTATTTTAGAAAGTTTTCATCCCTGTCTTAATATTTAGGGGATTTACATAATTTCAAAATCACCTTTTCCTATTTGCATATTTTCCTCATTTTCAGTTTACACAATTTTTTTACAGTCCCAAGTTTCGACTGGGAAAAAGTTTCCCCTGGGCCCCTAGTCCCCTCGGATTTTCCCTCGGGAATTCCAATCCGTCTCTATTTTCAAACCCTGAGGGTCGCATAAAATTTATTCACATCATAAAAGTCAGTCGTGCTGAAGGAAAACGCTTTGAAAATCGGTTTTTATTTGCCCCGGGGAAAAAAAAAACCTTTTGAGTGTCACTCGACTGACTTTTTATCTGTGGGAACGAGATCGAGAAAAAGGGATTTTCGTAATCCTTACTGATGTGTGAGAATATATTTTTATACAGATAAAAATTGAATGATCGGTTTTTAGGAAGATGTAATTATTTTTATAGGCTTGTTTGTCCCATAAGTTTTAATGACCAAAGACTATTAAGCCCTTTGGGCAATTTTCGGAATGGGTTGAGAAAGTTACACCCGCCAATATTTTGTTGAAGATACTTTTATCGCGCTTTTAATGCGGTTAGACTTATGAGGGCAAAAAGCGGTTAAAATATTTTGCCCGGGGTATCTCAGACAATCGTTTCTTCCGATTATGGTCAGGAGGTTGACGATAATACGCACTCTCTCAAGCATAAAAATAATATTCGATGATCGCTTCACGCAGATCGTCCTGGTGAAGATCTTCACTGAAGAGAAATAACGATTCTCACTGAGTCAGTCGTAAAAAGTTAACTTCTCTCGCAAGCGTTCGTTTTTATGCGGATTCCTCGAATGGAAAGAACAATTTTTTAAGCTCTAGAGCCAATAATTAGATCCCATGAATATCAACTCACGGTTTGTTTTCATTCCTGTATACTCTCCATGCAATTCACAATTGGAAAATCGGTTGTTACGTATGGTTTAAAAAATTATTCTTCTGAAGTTCTTCTTCTTAACCCTTGTCCCTTACGCTGTAAACGGGAGTCCGTGAGACTCAAGGGGGTTTTTTCATTTGTTAAAGTGATAGAGAAAATCTGGCAAAATTTATACATCATTAGATGTATAAATTCTTTTAAATCTTTAGAAATAAATGAATTTTTTTTTTTGAATTTACTCAAATCATTGGAATCTTCTGAAATCCCTTGAAATTTATAAAAATTCATTAAAATCCCCTAAAAAATGTTTAAACAGCAGTTTTTATACTTCTAGTACCACAAATATGTATCTTTGTTCAATACTTATATATAATTCATTTAGTTCTAGTCAGTAAATTTCCCTGGGCATAAATATAGATTTCGCTTCGCTATTTCTTCGACTTAGTGACCCTATTTTTGCGCAGTGCTTTTACACGAAGAAAAGACGAGAATTTTATCGATTTTAATTTTCCTTCTTTATCTTCGCCCCAGCGACTTACCGGTGCGTAAATCGAGGGTGAACAAAGGAGTCGATCTCGATTCACGCTATCGTTTCTTTAAGTGAAAGAAGTACATTGTTATGTTGGAGACAAGGCGAATGGAAAAACTTGTTGCTTGTGTAGAGAAGGTTTTGTTGATGTGGCCGTTTGCAAGAGGGCACGACTTTCCAGACAAAAATCGTATAATAGAAGAAAAAGAAGTTCGTATATGTATGCTTTCGTGGTGGTAGTTTGATGTCGAAAGAGCGCGACTCTTTTAACAAAGGATCTGAGAAGAAAAGCTGAGGTGCCTTCCTTTATGCAAGGTCCAATCTCACGTGGGATTTTCATCCACACACGGACAGGTAGACAGTTTTCAGTCGATTCTTCCTTGTACCAGGGTCGCATCTGCACTTTTCAAGGGTGAAATATTTAATTTATTCTTTGAAAATCCTGAACAAGGAAAGGTATATCTCGAGTTGAACTGCAATTTCGATAAGAAAGAAAAGAAAAGTCGTTAGCTCTCTCGGTTTAAAATGGTTTGCCACTTGTTGTTGCTGAAAAAAATTTTTTATGCCCTACGATCCTGATTATCTTCTTCAGAGATGGTATTAGTGTTCTCCTTTGAAGGAGCAAGGAACAGATGTTCCTGAGGAATCTCATCGAATTCGCGCGCCATATGGCGTTAACCGTTGGCGATTCGCGAAGGACCAAATAAACGATTTTTCGAAAGATCGACATATGGACTTCCGAAATTTCAAATTGCAATCAACTACGAAAAATAGTTACGTATATAAAGTATCCATCTTGTAATGACAGAATTTATCTGAAGAATAAATCGCTTTGGTCAGTTAAGTCTCGTCTTCTTGTAACTTTGTTTACCCTTTTACTCGAGATGCTTGCGTGGACCGGTTGAAAGGTTCTGGCGATTGGAGAACGCGAAATCTGCAAAGATTGCTTCTGGCGATGCTAAACCGCACCTGTCACGTGTCGTTGCGAAAATAAAAATCAACCAATGGAGCCATAAGGAGGGAGGCAGGAGGTGAAAAAAGGAAGGAGAGAATGAGCTAAGCGAGGAGAAAAGGGAAGGGCTCAGGTGCTACCTGACCAAAAATAAGGGTGGGACCCTCAATCTCGAAGACGTAGTTTTGTGGGGCGCCCTTTGTTGTGGAGATTTCGTATTTTTGTCAGCCCGCGCAGGTTCCCTACAACGCAATAAGTTGACCTCTCTTTTCAAAAGAGGGCTTGTCGCCCCTCAATATTGAAAAAATTCGCGCCAAAAGCTTCTAAATATACTTGTTATTACAAGATTCCAACATAGTTCTTTTTAACAAATCCTGCATCCCATCTTCAGAATATACATAAATAAATAAACTTCCAAAGGAGATGGACCAAGAAGCTGGACAAATATTATCTTACAAAGTTCCTTTTTTGAAGATAGAAAATGGTATAAGACTGACATTACTTAATCACCTTCCTATAGTTTTTATCAGCCCTCAACGATTAGAAGGGGCCGAGAGCATCCAACGTTTAAAGTCTTCAGCGACCTTGCTATTCATTCCCAAATTTAGTTGGCACCTCATATAGGCACATGCGAGGGTACATGTCTCATTGTCTGCGATTTGACCTCGCTTTGGACTTTTCCTTGTTTTGACATTGTTTTGAATCCTCAGACTATTTTCTAAAAATGAATTTACTCAAAACTCAATACAACAAAAAAGCTAATTATCTTATTTTATAATAGATGTACTTCAAGTTTACTAAATGAGTATTTTTTTCTGATTGCAGAATACTGGAAACCGCGCAAGCTGAGTGAATCGAACAAAAAACAGAATACTGCTCTTGAGCCCACGATTTGTAATGAGAATAATAACAATGATAAGGATCCACCACCATTGATCTGAAGAATGCAGTCAAGGATAAGAAGATGGAAGATTGACGGATTTTGCTCGGAATTCGCGATCTGTGTTACGCTCTAACAAAAAGCTTGTATATTTATTATTTCACTTTTACATACTGTTATATATTTTCTATTGCTTACACTCTGCATTCTCATCGCTACTGTCAATGGTATTAACGTTGAACTACTATATCTATTCTGTAAATAATCTTACGTGATTAATGGAGGTTTGGGTGGACATTCGTGGGCGTAATCATGAAAAGTTTCTATGCAACTTTATTTTGATTTTAAAACACAGAATTTTGGCATGAAAAATACGTTAGTAGCGTAAATTTGGCTAATTTTAGATTTGTTTATCAGTCTGATAAAGTTCAAATTCAGAAATAGACTTAAAAAATATGCTGCATATATATTTTTTTTTAATTAATTTTTTTTAACCATTTTCTTTTGACATTTTTTTTTTTAACTTAAACTCTGGATAATTTCCTTAAAAATATTACATATAATCAAGGACTTGTCTGGGGGATGAATTTTACAAAAATCGACCAATTCAATGATTACATCAGATAATCAAGAAATGGTTGATGCATTTAATTTTATAATTTGCTTTTATTTTATTTACTTTTTGTGCACTGGAAAGGCTAGTGACAATATATGAAAAATGAAGGGAAAAGGCGAAATATCGTTTCGATTATAACGAGACAAATTAAATTCTTTTGTGATAATCGAAACCAAAATATGTTTTAAGTTTTCTCATATGATTTATACGATGTCCATCAAAAGCCTGAAACTGTTGATTCCCTAGCGGAACAACGATGCAGCGCCTCCAAAGAGTAACTTAACTAATAGTAAAATTACGTCTTCGTACTCGAAGGAGAGAGACGGAGCAAGTCCTATGTATATCAGAAACTAAAATTAAGGGAATTTCTAGTCATCTATATATTTAAGAATAATAAATGATTCCTATTTCGTAAATCTAATTCTTTTATTTACCCCTCTTTCCTTTAATGTGATTCGATATTTTTGAGTTTCAGTTTTAATTTATTAACTTTTTTCAATATATCCATTTTTTTTTTAAGAAATAAAGCCTTAAATAAAGAAATAGTTTTGTAAAGTCCGACTTATAAATATCATTTAAAGATTGAATTTTTTTTTAATTTTAATTCTGAAAAATTAGAAGTTATTTTAAAAATGTTGCATATTATTTTGAAATGAACGATAAATGAATTATTTTGCAGGCTTCTGCCCTTTTAATATCGTTTGATAATTATATCTATTTAGAGTTGGTACATGTACAATGTAAATTTTTTAATTTAAGCTCTGAATGTTTTTTGCGTACTTTGAATGAAACCAGTTTTGAAAAGTGATTTAAAAAAATGTATACTAGTGAAGAGAAAAATAGATTTAAATTTTAGGTCACTGCAGGGTGAGTTTTCACTCTCTTCAATGTATGGCTGGTTGCCTATCGATGGGGACGAGTAACTTAACCCTTCATTCATTTTAAGAATGTTTAATTTTAAAATAACTTATCTGATTTATTAATTTAATTGTGGAATGAATATAGAATGATTTAAACAGTCACTTTTTCAACTTCAATTTTCTATAAATAATTTACTCTCCTTTATGCATTGAATTTGTCTTTGCATTCTCTCTAAATCTGAATCAGTTATAATTTTATTCTAGCTGTAAATCAGTTATTTTCTACTGATGATCAGTAAAAAATAATCGAAATTAGTAAGAACTATAACTGATTTAAATGTAGAGAGTTTATCTCTTCTGAAAAAGTTTTTATTTTTATAGTTTGCCTAAATTAAAAAATAACAAAACTTTAAATCCCAAAATGGTTAATTTAATTTCTTGATTCAGATGTTTTTTTTAAGTAGATTATAATATTAATTATACGTAAATGCGCAACTCTACCCCATAATTATCGTAACTAAATATCGCCTGCTAATGCTAAATTAATCCACAAACAATTCGTATGAATTGAATCATGAACGTATCGTCTCAAATATAATACAAAGCATTAATGCATAAAAGATTGATTACTATTGTCTTATCACAGCTAGTCCGTAATTCTTAACTTCGTAGAATCGATAACACGTTTTCTCATTCGAACTCTTCATCAATCTTGTCCTTATTTTTTTTCATTCTACAAATTAGATATAGTTTCAGTTAATTTTTTATTATTTTCTCAAAAGTGATTCATCAAGTGATAATTTTAATGTGATACATTCTGTAAACTTTTTATGCGAAGTTTCTACTTCGCATAAAAAGATATACAAGCAAATTTAAATTAGAATTACATAAAACATTCCAAAAACACATTTTAAAAAATTATTATAGGTTTGTCCCACCCAGTCATAACAGATTAATCATTTAAATTCGAAAATTTCTAATCAGAATAATGGATCGAGGATCCATAAGGTGTGATAACTATAGATAGCTGTATGATAACTAGCCAGGCCCATAACTAATAGTCATTCTGGCGTGTGCGAGGACCTTGATGAGTTGTCATTGACTATGGATATATTCCATTAATGTTATGCTGTAAGGGTGGATGGCAGCCCTTTTGGCAGCAATCGTCACGTGGATCAGGGTGAAATCGCCGAAAATTAGGCAGCTGAAGAATAACTCGCGATGGATCACTTTCTGTAACGGACGGATCCACCTGGACGCGTGCCATGGGGGTCTTAAATGGGGGTATGTGTTGCCATGGGTGTGTGTATGTTTTAACTAACATGCCCATCCATCCATGGGTCAGTACCTCGTACTCTTCATGCTTTAGAATCGAACATGGGGGTGGTTTGTGCGCGGTACGGTTAATTATAATGCGATGATGCCACCACGTACCCCCATACGCAGATGGTTACCCATTTCGATAATGCCAACTAATTTCACCCGGCTCGAAATTGAAAGTTCTGCTGATTGAATATTCCTTACATGTTGGGTGAAACCAATGGTGTCGTTTGTGGTTATTGAGGGAATGAAACTTCCAATTATGCACATCGTTTACATATTTTTACAAATGACTGCAAGTAATGGGAATCATTGAGTCAGTTTTTGGAAAATGTACTTGTTTTGGGATTGAAAGGTATCAGCCTGAAGGTACTATTTGCTTTAAAATCTATCCTGAACTCTGAAATGTGAAGTATAAAGTAAGAGCACTTTGTTCCGAAGAATTTAGAAAGTGCGAAATTGTTGGTGTCAGTCAGGTCGGTAGCGAAGCGTGCGCTAAATTATCGCCACAGTATAACTTGAATCTCCGAAATGTTGCATGCCAAATCTTGTCCCCAGGCAAGAATTCTTTTCAAGCAAGGAGGTAATTGGTGCACTCATTCTGTCTTGAATAAGTCATAGAAATTACATCAATGGTGGCCTCAACATCTCTCCTTTATATCTAAAAGAGCAAAGTTATTTATGCCTTTTATTTTTGATTAAAATACCGAGAATTGAAAAAAATTCAGGGCACAAAGTCGAATTAGGAATCGTATTTAAAATCCGATAATTAAGAGCATTTTTTGTAGCAGAAAAAAATGGAAAACTTCCTCCATCAGAAAGTATATTTATCACACCCTGTTGTCATTGCGTTGTCAGAAACGTTTTCTCTGAATCTTTTTCGTGAGAAACTTAAAAAAAGTCGAACCGAATAGTAAAAGTATCTTGTCAACTTGTGTATACTTAAGCGTAAGTAAACATAACGACAGCTTTTATGTGTATCTAGATTGTGTATAATAGTCTTATCTTATTTGATTTCTTTGTCTGAATTCAGGTTCACTGAACTTTTTTTATATTCTATCGATAAAACTCCACCGGGTGAGTCAAAAATCATATAATCATTGATTTATTGAATCTGATTTTAGAAACGCATTACAGCTGACATATAATTTAAAGCTCGATTTAGAGCCTACATTTTTCTTTCATTTAGGGTAGAATAATGAAAGCAGGTTTGAAATGATTTTAACTTTCACCCATAATTATACATCACAATTGATAGATCGTCTGTAGGTTTCACCGAACCCTTTAATTATCTTGAAGAGAATGTAAGTATAAGGGTTCGAGATGAATAATCACTATGCAGTACACAATTACACATACATACATGTAATCTACAGTCCATAGAACTCTGCGCTAATTTCTCGAATATACTTAAGAGCAAAACATTCCGAGCATTGCTATTAAATATACGCGAGGTGTATTTATTCGCATATGATATTCGCTTGTGGTCGCGTGCCATATCTGCAGTTTGTGTGTGTGACGATTTCCTGACAAATAATACTCTCTATATATATTTTCAATCGACTACACTACAATAAACTACATGATTCCTAATTAATGCGATACATTTTTTTAAAATTGCATGAATATCAATTAAAATTCTATTAAAGGGGAGCTATTCTTAGAATATGATTTAAAATGGGTGGTTGTGTTTTATACTTAAATGGAAAAAGAGAAAAACTGATTAAAAATACTACAATTTAAAATATTAGAATATATTGTTCGATTTTACTTAAATTTTACACCCACAGCGGTTCTCAGTTGTATCATTTCTTACAAACTCAAGTGCCACTGATGTGGCTGATGAACTGCATTTGAATGGTCGACAATCGTTTATCAAAGCTATTATTAAACGTCCTACATAATTGTCATCTTCAAAACAAATTATCAATTAAAATATCTATAACCGGATTACACATCTCTCTTAAAAATTTTAATTGCCGAATGTGCTATATTACCAAATGGATTAGAATATGTATTATATAATGATTATCGTTCTCTTGAAAATATAAATTTCGATTTGATACAGACACTAAAATGTTTGCTACTGGGAGCAAGTCTGGTCGAAAAGCCGGCGAAGCAAGTCGTTAATGAACTCCAGAAAAAAACGAAGAGTAAAAAATTGGCGGACCCTGCCCGCGGCTCCTGCAGACCACGTGTAATAAATAATAACGCGTAGCCTGGAAGCGTTTGGGGGTAAATATCAGTGGCCGCAAGCTGCGTACACAATGCCATTATCGTCCTTCTAATGAACTCGCCAAGTGGCATTTTCGCAACGGAAACCGCTGCACGCGCCCATCCTTCTTGTCGAAACCGCGTTGCGTTGCATGTCACATTAGGTATGTAAATTACCTAATGCCCCAAACATCGAGGTGCACGCGCGGTACCTCGGACTAAGGTATAGGGTCCAACCGACGCTTCAATTAAGCCCTTTCAGTCTGCATTTTTCCTAAATTTTTATTATCCCCCGATCGCCTTCTGTCCCGCCGCTTTTCGAGAGAAACTGGTTCGATTGTGTTTCCTCTCGAAAATATCCTTTGAACTAAAAGGGCATTTTGTTAGTCTCACCTTCAGGGAACGCACGCGCCTCAAGAGAAGATAATTATATGAAATTCAATCGACTTTAAGCCTGAAGAGTTTGTGAAATTTGTAAAGCTGCACACTGATCAAGTGAAAATGATAAGAGACCAATTTCTGAGAATTATATTAATCTTGTAAAATAAATGCTGTTTTGTTAAATATCTTGAATGCTTTTAAAAATACTTAATATTCTACAAAATAACATTAAATCCCGTCAAATTCATTAAAGTATAAATAAAATTCGTAAAATATAGTGAAATTCTTTAAAATACCTTAATATCCCACGAAATCTTGAAAAAATTCCTTAATATTATCCAAAAACCAAATAAATTTCGTAAAATCTCTTTAAATATCTTAAAATTACATACTTAAAGTCCCATACTTAAATGGGAATAAAAATCAATCAAAGTGGAGACAGCATGGCTCAGATGGCAGCGTTCTCGGGTAAATTCGTATGAATAGACGAGAAAAGCTGATTAACCACGCGGTTATGGGTTCGAATCCCAGCGCAAAGAATTCCGTTTCTCTTCCATGGAAATTTTTAAGGTGTTTCTCTGCTTGTTTCAAGGGCATAAAATACTTACATAAAATATAATTACCCATTTCTTTGCTAATATGTTCAAATATTCTCATAATTTTTTTGTATAATTCATCTCTGATTTAATCAACTGTAATTGCCTTGAAATTGAAAAAAATGTTGAAGGGCCTAAAGTGGTTGAATTTCAATCTACAAACATGTAATTTTGTATCTTCTTTGTATTTGAATATTAATAATTATTCATGTAATGTATAGCATTGCTAGTCGACATATAATGAGATTAAACGCATTTAATTAGCCTAATGACTTCCTCTCTGTCAAAATTACAAACTCGTTTATAATAAGTCATCAGTGCAAAATAATTAATTACAAGCAGCATCTATGACACGAGACTCCTTTTATTCATTTTTTTTTAATCGCTCGGTAGTTTCAGGTATAAATGACATTTGTGTCAGGGAAGGCAGAAAAAATCGATACATAATCATATCCACTTAATGCAACGTTATAGTCTATCCCTAATCTATGCCCGGGTCTACAATGTCGTGGTCCAAAGTTGCGGACGATCAATCTTCATTTGACGCCAAAAAAGATGATTGATTGCAAACCGATCGACCATCCGCGAAGGGAGTCGATCGTTAAAATCCTTAGGTCGACCGAAGTCAACGTCATGCTAATTTTACGCATTCCGCCCTTTCCCTGACTACCTTAAAAAAATCATCACGTCTTCATTCATCGATCAACCTTTTTCTGCAATAGGTTACTACTTTTTGCACCGAACGGGTAAAAGTTCTATGAAAGAAAAATGGGGGGCCTTGCAACAGATGTGCAACAAAATTCATGTCTTGTTAGAAGTTCTAATCAATTTTCTTCAGTTAAAAGCCTTGTAAAATTACAATAAAAATGAATAGGAAATTTGGTTTGAAAATAAATTCTGAGACGGCTTCCTATTCTTGAAAAAAGTCCAACAGGATATTGCACCGAATATAAATAATACACTTCATACAACTCTTCGTCGAGCACTATTTTGTTTTTTGCGGCTTTGGAACCTGTTTTATAATAGTTGTTCTATGTGGCTTATATTTTTAAATTTTAATATGAGAGGAATGGTTTGGAATGGTTTAGAGAGAGATTCAGAGACTGAAGGGGACCACTTGAAATATTGAAATGGGAATTTACTTGCAAGTAGTTTATTGTTTTCCTTTTTTATTCTTTGTCAGTCGTTTCTTTGTACTGTTTCTTTTCGCTTCGGCTCAGATTTTACGCGATCTAAAATTAGTCGTGTGCCACAACGATGAAAAAGGCGAACGTGCGGAATCTGTGGGCCGGATACGAGTGCAAGAAGGTGCACATTTGCGGATGGTGAAAAGCAAAAGCAATGAGGAAAGAAACTTAAAAGAAAGAGAAACAAGGAACACGTGCGGGGCAAAGCTTTCGTGTCTATAAATGTCAACAGCTGAATGCAGCTGTGCTTTGCAAAATTTTCGCTTCCACGTATAATTCAGATTGGCAAAAAATGTATCTAGAGTTTTAGGATTTAGAAGATGAAGGGAATGAAAAGAAGCTCCGCTCTTGGTGACAGCGGTGAGATGCTCAACTGCTTAATAAATTTCTTATCTACCTCTTTTCTTTAGATTCCAGAGAAAACAAATAGAAAATTGAATAACATACGACTAATTAAAAAGGTGCAACATTATATATTGCTGATCAAATTACATCGAGTGCTTTGAGTCTCGGATTAATTTCAAAACCTGAGGATTGATTTCTGTGTTTTATGAGAAGGTGGATAAAAATACAAGTATATATAAAGTGACGTGTGATTCTTTAAGGGTGCATCTCACGATTCGTGATCAGTGGACCACGACACCACAAAAAACAGAGCGGCGACCACTACCTGGTACACATCTGTCTCACGGTATTCTCGTCTGGGAATCATCCACTATAAACAATAAATTCGATCTCTATTTTTTTCCCGGCTCGTAAATCCCATAAAAAAAGTACAAAAACATGCAAAACAATTATTTGGAGACGATGAAGAAAAATTTATAAAGATTCAATTGCTCTTAACAGTAGAGTATAATGTACCTAATATAATATGCTACGCTATTACTAAATATCCTATAAAATATTATTAAATCCCTTAAAATCATGGTTTTATAAATTATGGATGAAAAAAATCACAACAGGTTGTGTACCGTTTTCTATTCATAATGAGCTTGTTTCAAGGTGAGCTTAATTACAGTGCTGCCTGGCAGAACCGAGATAATTGAGTGTGAATCCAGGCATTCAAGTATTAAGTGAATTTGCGTTACGAACCGTTAACAATCCGGATGTCCACCTGACACAAGTGGCAGAATGTCCTCGATAAAAGTTCAAGAAACCCGGCTCGCAACAACACCGGCGTCTGGCAACGTGTCTAGACTCTAGACCTGCTGTGAACCGGGTTTGTTGACTTTCATTTGATGAATCTTGAATCACCAATTCACTATCTTGTAACTCTAAAATTGAATCAGTCAAATATGACAAAAATAGGATAGTTAGCGATAAGCAAGCTGAACGTATTAGGAGGAGCTTCAACTTGGAAGGACAGAATTGATGCTTTATTATTTTAATTGTTAAAAAGAGTTTGTAGAATGTCATGACTTCAGGAAGATAAATACTTGAAGTTGACATTGATGAGGCGAAACAATGGGAGAGAAGAAATAATCTCAGTTTTTTGAGGCAGAAAATCAGAAGAGATAGATAAACAAAGAGGAATGGTGCCGAGTAACGACTGTAAGGATGTCGACCAGAGTGTTAAAGAAAATTTCTGACAGGATGCCTCACCTAGATCCTGTCTGGAGGCCGGAGAAGTCCTCTGAACCATGAAATCACTTCCAGCGTGAATAAAGAACGAAATGGCAGTCTCCGTTTGTTTCAGTTGTTCCAACTCACTGCTCCCAAAAACGATTTAGAAATTGGTGCATGCTCTCAATAACTTTTCTCTTCTTTCTCCCTTTCTCAGTTTCAATTTACTTTTTCGATCCATCGAACCAAACCGCAGCCACCCAAGACTTTCATCTCACATCAAATCCCTTAAGCTACTCAATTACAAATATTTGCATGAAATTCAATCCCTCCCTATAATTTTGCAGTTAAAACGTCTTCATCATAAAGTAAAGATAGTAACTTTTGAATCTGACATAAGCCAAACTTCCTGACTTCCGATTTTATAACTTTCAAATATCTTCGGAAAGTTTTTTTGAGAGTAGAATTTTAAGGTGCACTCAAGAATCTCTTGGGGGTGAGTTAATCTCCGCAGAAATCTGAAACGCTCTTTTGTCCAGAACTCGGACCTGAATCCTATCTTGAAGTGTTTTACGGCGCGACGAAGCGAAGTAGTTGAGCAAGGACTGTTTCACCAATTATAAGGACAAATCTCGAAAGCACTCAAGCAAACTGAAGTGAAATCCTTGGGTTGTCGAAAATAGAATCTTCTATCAGCTAACACATGTCCAATATTTCAGCCCCTGTCATACGCTCTAGATTTTACAACACTTTTTGGGGTCCTGCATCAGGAGTCTATCCTCCCCTGCTGTGGAGACATAAACCTATAAATAAAATCGTCTGCAGAGGGCTCATTTCACTTTTCAACGACCTACAACTGTTTCACTCTCTGGTCTTTTAAATTTTAGAACCGGCCAGCTTACTACGAACAATTCAGAATAACCTATTCAAGAGTTTCATTTTTGGAGAAAGCTTGCGTCGAAATGAAGAAATTTTTTTAAATTCTATAAAAATCAAAATTCCTTAAAAATTCATCAAAAAAAAATATTCCTAAAATTCTTTTGAAATCCTTTAAAATTTGACAACCCTCGAGATCCTTTAAAATTCGTTGAAATCTCTGAATTCCATGAAATCTCTTGAAATTCAAAGAAAAAACCCTTACAATTCCTCAAAAAGAAGGTGGATCCTCACAATCTCTTGAAATTCTTTAAATTCTCCGAGAAACTTTAAAATCACTTAAAATTTCTAAAAAGCACCTGAAATTCCAAGTAAATCATTTTAAATTCTTGGAAATTTTGAACACTCCAAGAAATATTTGAGAAATTCGTCAAAATGATACAAAAATTGCTACTCCTTTGAAATTTTCTTAAATTGGGAAACATTTCTAAATTAAACAATTGTCATGAATACAAAAATCTTTTAAATTCCAACATTTTTATAATATATTGTGAATTCTTAAAAGAATACAATTTTCCTTAATTTAAGAAAATGTTACTATATTTTTCAAATAAACTTAAATTCAAATCTTTATCTTAAGGTACGCTCGGGCAAATTCACCGATTTGTCAAAAAAAATCCTGATATTAAACTTTTTTCCAGGTATATATATATTTATTCCCTGACAATTCCAGGTTTCCGCAGGTTTTCCAGATGAGTAGACACTCTGACTACGAATAATTCACTACTACATAAAAAATTCAACATCTAAAGAATTTCAATTTCAAAACGCTGGAAACTGAACAAATATACTGGAGACAATTTTTCCTGCTTTGGTTATACATACCCAAGAAACTGAAACTGTCTTTGGATTCTGAAGTAGGGACACAGAAGCAGAACTCGAGTATAAATATAGTTTTAACACGAATGGATCAAAAGGGGAATGCAGTTTAGTGCGCGAGTTTATAGACTTGTGTTAACACAGACCGCTGCATTCGTTGGCAGCTTCTCTGAGGTGCAGTTTGTTCAGTTACCGGGATAAACTCGCAAAGAGCGGGTCAGTGGTTTTTTCTCGAAGTGAAGGTCGGAGGTCAAAGTTCAGATCCGCTTTCTCCTCCTTTGTTCGGAGAATTATCGTCCTCATTATCATTTCCATTACAGCCTATATTCAAAAACTGGATTTACAACATGCTTGCTGCCAGGCATAGGTATAAACATTTTTGCCCACTTAGTCTATTTATCTTTCAGAATGAAGCCCTAAAAGTTCACAATGTTAACTTATCCTCAATGTTACTAATATTTCCGTTTCCTTAAAAAAAGGAAACAGTATCGTATTTAGTGGTTTCTTTGTTCCAAAGTTGGTAGAGGATATTGCTACCTACATATATTTAATGTATACATGAGAGTGAAAGTGCTGGGGTTACACGATGACGATGGAACTCTCTACCCTGTTGTGGTTAAGTGTGTACTCGACTAGCGTTTCATACGGGATTTAAACGTGATATAACGTTACATTATACGTTATTTCTCGCGCTCTTCCTGCCTAACGAAGTGGGCTTGGGTTTCTCGGGGCAGCGCATCGCGTTGCGCTTTGCGTTTCTTTATTCCACTCGGGGGTTTTAAATTCTGGTGAATAAGCCCACATAAGGCGCATCCTATTTTTGCTCATCCTTTTCAGAGTTATGAAGACTGTATCCATTGAATTATAAATCTACTCAAGGACGAACGTACCTGACATAAAATACCTGATATTATCCATACGGGATCTAAATCACGTACGGAGTTTAAATTTTAAATGTCTTAGGGTCTAAAATGTTCTCAATTTCTGACAACCGTGTCGATAAAGAAACACTAATTTCAAAACTTCAGCTTTGGAAATTCCTTGAAAATTGATGCATATATTTGAAACTCTTTATATTTCTTTCGAAATCTCTTGAAATTTGTTGACACCATAAACGCTTTAAACAATTTCAACTTTTATTCGAGAAATATTCTTTGTTTGAAGGGACACCGACCTTTCCTAATTCCCTGTGACGGAGTGATTCTGGATTGTCCCTGACAACCCACTCGATCGTTTTTCTGATGCCAGTGCACTCTCGGGTGCTTAATTGCACTTCCATGTCGCTAATTCCTGCTCAAGTCAAAACGCACACAACACAAGACTTCCTTTGTAATAACGCAGACAAACTATAGTGGGCGACTCATCTGAATTCTTTCAAGACGATGTAAACGACATTGTACGTCATCGATCCAGAACGAAAAATATTTAGTCTACGTCAGAGAGTCTCGTTTAAAAAAACTTTTAGACTGAAACGAAAATTGAAGCAATTGTTTATCAATTTTAGAGATGAATTTAGAAATTAGAATAAGGCTAATTAAGAAATTGAAATGACTGATAAGACCGAGCAGCCGTAATATTAAGGTGATGTTCATTAACCAGGGACAGTAATAAGAATAAGAATATTTAGAATAATTATTAATTAGTTAGCCTCGAATTACTTCAGATTGTAAGACTTTATCAGACATATCGCGGTAATGCAATGGGAGCCTCGCGATTCCAGCGAAAATTGCTGTCTGGCCTATACCGATACGTGTATAGTGTAATATAGTCTTGTTACACTGACCTGTCCCAAGAGCGCAATAAGTAACCGTGGTTCGGCTCCTACGAAATGGCTAAATGATTCATCTGCTCGCGGTACGACGTTTGCCGATCTATTCCCAGTGAATAAGCTATTCATCCGATGATAACATTAAAAAGTCTCGAAAAAAGCTAGGCGCCTGGGAGTTCTTCCATTTTCCCCAGCATATTTTAACTCGTGAGATAATTCATCCCTTCTCATAACAAATATAAAACCGGCAATTTCTACCTGTAGACGACATCTTCATCAAACCCAAAACGCGAAAATATCCTAAAAGCTAAAAAATCAACAATACCGAAAACGTCACTATAAAAATGTCATCTGCCCCTTTTCCCAAGGGATGAAGACATCAGCATTTCACAGATTTATTTGCCTTCAATCGAAGGATTAGGCAAAGGGAAGGAACTTTCTTTAACTCGTAAATGTATGTAATCTACGAGAAATTGCCTATTAATTAGAAAAGGATTAAATCAATAAGGGTCTAGCGTAAAAGTAGGATTGCGTGGCGAATCCGAATTGCATAGGATATGCATACAGGCCCTTTCTTATGCGTCCCTCAGGCCCTTTCTCGTATATTTTAATTTAGACTCGTCCCCCAAAGAAATATTAGCCGCACGTGATGAGCGTCCGTTGACTTTTTCCTGATTTCCATGTTCCATCCGTGAACATATCACCCGGATGGAAACAGTCCTGCAGGAAATACTAAGGTCGAGGGGTGAGGAGCGAGGCTTTTAAATCGAGGGGGACTCAACAACGTTTTAAACCGCATTTATGGGGCCTGGTCTGGGGAAAAGATAGGGGAACCGAGAATTCAAGAGGAGGGGTCTATCTTCATTTATTACAATCATTTTTATTAAAAAGAAAAAAAAAATTCCATTTAAAATCAAGGTCCTCTTTCAAAATTTTCCGATTGAATTTCCCCGATAATGAACCTCGAACCTTTCAAATTTTTTCTCCAACTCGTGATTAGATATCATAGAAAAAAACTGTATAAGAAATGAGAATTTCAAAGTTTGATTCTCGGTTTGAATCATGATCTGAGAATTTGAAGACTTCATCCGCTTGACAACAAATGTCATTCATACCTACAGGAGAGCATTGCTCTACCTGCCGTTTCTTTTTTTCCAGCTTGCAGGAGGTAAGCGAGTCTAATTACAGTGAAGAAGGCAGAATAAGGTGGTCTTTGAAAAAAGGGGGTAGTAACGAAATCCGCAAAAGGGGCAGCTAAGTAGGTAGCCGGCCGTTGGATGGACGTTTTTTTTTTTATTCTAACACCGTGACGTGGTGTGCATGCTTGGATTTCTTGGGAATATATTTCAAGGTTCGTGGATTACATGCAGGAAGCAACAGTTGCTCTGAGATTTAGCATATGCTGGATCTGAGGAAACGCATATATGCGCCCAACTGCTGCGAACCATGAAGAAATGAATGAATATGCATTCCATTCACGGCATCCCCTCAAGTTCATTACACTTAATGACAATTGCCAGTGCACATCGCATTTCCTACTTTTCATATTAAAAGAATGAGGTCAAATTCAATGCAATGATAGCGAAATCAAGATCATTAACGCACGCATGGTGCAAGAATTGTGCAATCGGCATTAATTTCCTATAATTTTCATTCAGCCGCAATGTTTGAATATTTGAAGTTCCCGTATTGTGTTATTAAGTAATAAATATTATTATCACTCTCGGAATGAAGACAATTAGTTGAATGAAACGCAATCTTTGATCTAATTAGCTTTCTTGAAATGAGGGCCGTATTTTGAAAGCAACGAAGCACGATGAGAAGCTTCTCATGGAACATGTTATTCGTACATTTTTCTCTGAAAATTACACGAGTGAACTTTGGTGCAAATTAATGCTCGAGCATGCAATAATGTCCTACCACTTGTCATTAAAGCCAAAGAAGAATTTTTAACGTCTTCAGGATAATAATATGGAAGAAATTTATGTTAGTGAAGTTAATGAAAACCGGAGGTAATCACTGAGTTAAAAATTTCTCCAAACAAATAATTAAAATTGCAATGTTGTTAAAGAAATGATCAATTTATGTGTAATTTTATCGTCAATTACAGCCCTATTGAGACATACTTTTGAAGAAATTTAAACGTTCATTAAAGTGGAATGAGGCAAGTTTTAGTGCAACGAAGTGAAACAGGAACGTTTGCAAGTATCAAGTCCACACCTGCAAAAGTGTGCAAAGGTAACTTGAGGTTTTACTCTGAGGTAAAACCGAGAAGCGTATAAGAAAGAAAGGGTCAATCCTTGCTGTTACTTTTTTAGCAATTACTCCACACTCTCATTACCATCGGCCTTTCGCAAGTGCAAATTTCATACTTAACAAATACAATCTTATCAGAAAATCACTGATTTCATTAGCAAGTATCCTTTGTATTCTTTTCAAGATGTTTTACATCGGATCACGCACGTAACTTACACCGAAAGATAAACACTCAACAATTATGTTTTGTTTTCTTTTTACTGTTTATAACTTCACTTTCTGTTAACTACAATCTTCAGAGAGACTGTGACAGTTTTCATAAAGATTAAAAATGTTGTTATTACAAATGCTGCATAAGAGTTTTTGAATTTCAATTTATTGCACACCTGTTTCGTGTTTCACTTCCTTTTTCTGCAACACTTTTTTTTTCAATATTCTCTTAATTGTTTTAAAAATAACGTTATATTTGTTAAATTTAACATTGCATAAGATCCGTATAAAGAATAAGAGTAAAATGTCAAACATACGTGTAGAATATTATTAATTCGGATAAGAAATTGATAAATATCGCAATATTTATTAAATACACGCAAAGTTGACGATTGCATAATGCGGGTCGTTTTCGAGTTTCATATGCAGTCTTGACTTTGACGCCTTGCTGACTGTATTATTCGATTTGTTATCATCTGACACTAAATAGGTATTATCATTCACTTATACTAATATTCAATTGAAAATAATAGAACAAAATGCATTTCAAGTTTTTCTTCAATGAAAATTCAATCTAAAATATAGAGTCTGTGTTGCGGAAATTGAATAAAAAATTGACCGAATAACTTATCGTGCATGCATTTCCTGCAATCAAATATTTCCTGAAAAGCAGACTCCTGGAGGTGTATGTGAGAAATTTATTTTATCTTACTTCCCACTCGGTTGTTGTACCGGTACTCTCACGATCGCAGATCTGAAAAACATGATCGTGAAGAACAAGAGTTTGCTTCTGCGATCAAAGAACTGCACGCAGAATATAAATAAAACGCAAGATGCACGCACGAAAATAAATGCACAAATAATAAAAAAAAATTTCATTTATAAATTCTAAATTGATTATATAATTTCAATTAATCTTGTATTAATGAAAGTTAGGAGATTTCTAATAAATCATTCTTAACTACACAATAATTGCGTCAGTTACTGGGATGATATGTTTTGTGGAAAATGTGTGGGGAGTTCTATTCTAAAATGTGCGGAAAATAGGAGCGATGCAATATAATCTAAAATGTAAAAGGTGAGATTGTGGTATTGTAGATAGCACAGTGACTTTGAGAAATGTTGTGCTAATGGTTAGAGATTTTGGGGCTGGATTTTTATACTCTATTCAGGTAAAGCGATTGTCATAATAGACATTAGGATTAGGGTATCAAGATCTCTTCATTTTTCTCCGTCAACTGACTTCTCTATTTCAAACTTGAAGTTAAACGAGGAAAAATATTTAAGCTCTATCATGGAGAGTGAACACAAGCTTTAGGATAGCGGGTCAAGGATACTATAAATCATGAATACCACAACTCACGAACACTATGCGTGGTCATGGACCGCCGACGCATCTCCAACAAAGCCAAGAGGACATGGACCTAGACTTGAAGTTTTGATACAACAATTAATGGTTTTGATACAACAATTAATGGTTTTTACGTTACGCAATTGTAACTAATCGAATTTCTAGGGAAATTTAAAGCAAACAAAGGCCTAAGGATTTGAATAGAGAAATTACTAGACGACAAATGCTGACATTTTTCAAATGGAATATTGTTGTACTTTCAAAAAACGATTTTAAATTAAAACTTTGATAAAGCAAAGAAAAGTTCTTTGCGATTTTTCAAACTGAAATATATTATTGTAGGCATGAACGGACTATTTGTTATTGAAGGATGGAAAAAGAAGAAGAATGCATAGCACACTTAGCACTAATGGCAATCATGACGGGATCAATGGTCGCATAATAAAATAACCGGTCGGACGTTACTTGCAAATATAAGTCGGGCCAGCATATGCAGCTCAGTAGGCTCTTGATGATCAGAGTCTAGGCTAGATGCAACAGAATTTTTGTAAGTGCACTGTTACGAGAGTGGGGGGTATACAACACGATCATAAAGTAACGAGTAGCCTAGAGTTATGTAGTAGTAAGTAGACTTCAAAGTAGAGAGTAGACTCTCTCCTACTGAAGTGCAGACATAAAAAGAGAGAGAGAGCGAGAGCGAGAATAAGTCAAAGGATCTCTGACTAGGCTAGTTTGTGTTAGGTCAGTTGTATTTCAGCCTTACTGGTGATCTGTCAGTTGCATCTCGTATTGCCGTTATACTCGCACGGTAATTACCGTTGCGAGAAAAACGAGAAGCACAAATATATCGAGGTTAGTCGAAACGTTTTCTTATTTAAAATTCAAGTTTTGAGCCTCCTTTTTACTGTGTTAGATGTAGAACTCTGAATATGGAGAAATGTAACAGTGTAAATAAATAAATAATATTACAAATATAATATTAAATTATCTATTTATCTCGAAATAGATGTGTGTTGAATATATGAAAGTTTTTGATTTTAAAAATATTAAAGGGACATGCTGTGCAGAGAAAAAACGCAGAGGGTTTGCGCGCGCAGCAATTTCAACCCTCGTGACCCACCCCCATGAATGACAGACTTATCGATCCCAAACACCCGGTTTTACCACCAGTGACGCCAAGTTTCGGCCGGTAGTGTTCAAAACTCATATTAATCCGTAAAAATCTAAGATATTATTTATAATAACCCAACTGTGATATCACTTTAAGAAAACTTCTCGACAGACACTCGAAAAATTTGAAAATAAATAACTAAGTTGTGATTTCTGAGCCTACAAACACGTGATGTCAAAGTTCCATAACCTCTGTTAGAATTGGCCTTTAATTCCAAACACAATAGAAATTTGTGTGTTTACTCTGAAGGAGAAATCATTTTCGTGAAATTTGTCAATTTTAGTGTAATGAGAGACTCGTCTTCGTGAGTATAAATTTGACAATCGAGAGTACATGTTTTTGTTATAAGAGTATATTTTTATGAGTCGTTTTTGAAATAATTTTTTAAGGACTATAAAGAAGTAAATTGATATATGTTTCGATAATACTAAAACTGAAATTTTCTCCTTGAAAACAACATAACATTTTCAAGGACAGTTGAATAATAGTTTTATCTTATCTAGGCACGCGTATTCATGCATTTTTAGTTGCATTCTTACTTTCTGTGAGTAACAAGTCAACGTTCGTTGCAAGTGAAACTAGTAATTATTGATTTCGATTCTAATTTTAGAAGAATTTAATCATGAAAATGTAGATAACTCAAAGAATCTAATTCATAATGTGAAGAATTAATTTTAAATGTAAATTTAACGAGCTTAGTGTAAATACAGAGATAAAGTAATCCTCTAATTATACAAATTCTCATCGAAATTAAAAGGTCTTGGTGTTAATATAACACGAACATAAATCGTGCAAAATTGTTTTGCTGATGCTACAATGCGGTAATTGAATTAGCAGTAATTTTGGCAATTGCCCGGTCCCTGCATTTTGTTTTCATCTCCCCTCGCATAAAAAAGAATTATAAACCTCGCTCTTAAAACCAAGTTATACAATATTTTACTTCATTATTTGCTATACTATTTTTTAAATAATAAATTATTTCAGAGCATAAGATTACAAGAGATTTGTAAAATAAAATGTTTTCGTATTTAGAGGCAACACGAGTTTGTACTTATAATACCGGAAGTTGAGTACATGCCAATGCGCATTCAACTAACGGTATGTTGACCGACGATCTTGCTTATTCGCGACCTTCTTTGTTTGCATTATTTTATCGCTCTTAAACATTCTTCTACATAATTAAGAATCAAAAATATAATGCTAAGATTGTTGCATAGGGTAGTATGTTAATTTTTGGCTATTTTTCTTTAGGAATAAATCATATTTCCCAAAAAATAAAATTCGAATGTGTTTAATTTGTTTTAGGGCTCGACTTGCGATGCAAGATCAGAACTCAGATGCCCCAGAAATAGATAGGATTCGAAATGTTCGCCGAAGGTTATTTGACGATGGAGAAAATTCTAGAAATCCTGACAATTCAGCCAATCTTACAATCGAAGAGAACAGACGTGAAATAGAAAAGGTTAATTTCATATTTTAAACATTTAATTAATCGAAATATGGTAAGCAAAAAATGTATTACAATAAAAATGAAAATTTCTAGGCAAAAGAGAAGTGGAACTTTGATTTCATTGAAGGTAAACCACTTAAGGGCAGATATAAATGGAAGAAGCTCGACGAATATGGAAATGAAGTCGAGGATGAAGTCGAGGATGAAGTTGAGGATGAAGTCGATGAATCCGAATCAGAAGAGAAAGAAGAATCCTCGGAAGAACCTAAAGCTAAGAAATCAGATCTTTAGAATTTTTGAACTGGACAAATTCACTGAATTTATTTACCACTTTTTATACTCTTAGTTTTAATTCATAACTTTCCTTTAGGGGACAAAAATTACATTTAGCCAAAGAATGCATAATGCAATTTCGCAAATTGTTTATGCTATCAGATTTGGAAGATAGAGAGAGAGAGAGGGGGGGGGAGGAGAGAGAGTACCAAGTATTGAAATGAAAAAAGTATTGCGAACTTGTCGCGGGGAACTTAAGCTAAAATTGGATAGATTATATAAAAAAAAGAAGGAACAAGGTTTCGTGTCTAGTCACAAATAGTTATTTTTATCACGACTGATAAATATTAGTAACAATGAAAAGAAGTGCGGAAGACTTATCTGAAGAGTGCTGCGTATATATTGGTTTTTAAATCAGAAGTACTTCTCGTGATATTATTAGATATTATAATCGGTATTCGATTTTTTTTTATAAAGAGTGCAATATGCCTGTAAAGCGTCACATAATTTATGTATTTATTGTATCGTCAGATGTGCAGAAGATTTGTATAATATATTGGAATTCTTGTAAATCAGTCTATTAATTCCTTTCACCTTATCTTTAATTTCGATATGCAGTTCAATTAAAATGATCTTGTAAATGAAAGGATGCATCATGTCATCTGAATATAAACAGCATTCGAGACTTAAATAAAGAGACATTGACCGCATCAGGAGACAGATTGTTGCAGTTAAATTATGCACGAGCCAATTTCAAAGTAGTGATGAGATGGTGCATCTGTCACTCGTGTTTCCCTATCTTTCCTCTCCTTCTAAATATTTCGGAATTCTAAATGACCCGGAATTCTCCTATAATTCCAATATCAATAATTTTTTATTCGATTTAATTTGATCAATTAAAAAAAGGTGAGACATTTCCAAAAAATGGATGAAATAGGTGGAAAAATTCAAAATAGGTGAATAAGTGACGACCTGTGATGACTAACATTAATCCTGCATACCTTTCGCGAGGACATTATAAGCAGCATGGACAGTGCAAAGGAGGTGCGCACCTGGCGTTTTTTAAGCATTGCTTTATCCATTATCCAGCCTCCTTACTCCGAAGAGGTAGCGCACCACCGACTACCGTCTTATTGGCAGAAATTGCATATCCGTTCTGCGAATTCCCACGGAAGTCGTACAATCGCAAAGGACGACAAAGGATTTGCTTATGTGCCACCGGCTGTACACCTCAGCCCGCAATCTTTGTTCTGTCCTGCAATAACAATCATTTGCCTTACGCGCTTCCGCGGAAGGTAAGGTGGATATACGTCTAAACAGGAAAAATGCGCAAAATACAGATTTAAAATAACTATTGCTAACTGCAAGAAAATGACAGAATATACGCGCTTGGCAGCAGACATTATTATTTGAAAAAAAAAAAAAAAAGAAAACACTGATTTACCGCACCTGAATCCTCTTGGTTATATATATAAAGATAAAAATAAAAGATAAAAAAGAAAGATAAAGATAAAGGAGTATTTTGTTCCCAAAACAGGTGCTTCTTTCGGAAGTAAACAGACCACAGATGTTTAGCCTATTCTGGTTCTTATTCGAACAAGTAGCTTTTAGAAACTGAACTTCATTTGCATTATAACAACGCGTTCTTTCCAACTGACGTCGCAGACTTGTGTGCATAAGAAATATCGCAGTGCGGTAAATTTAAATTGGTAAAAGAAGTGTCTACCGTTTTACAGTTTTTCTTTTTCTTTTGTTTTTCTTATTCTTTTTGACATAAAATAAATGATCAAAATATTAGTCATCAAAGTAACTATTGCCAATAAAATAGGCAAAACGGTAAATTAAAAAAAAATAGGTGGGAAATAGGTGACAAAAAATTGGAATAAACTTAAAACAATACAATGGAAATACTAGAAAACTAGGCTACAAGGAAAAAAAAAACTGACCCCTAATTCAAGTCAATAAAAAAATTAAATTAAGGTGAATTTAAGAAAATTTTTGGCGAATTTAGAAGTATTCAAAAAGAATTCAAGGGAAATTGAAAAGAATTAAAAAAATTTAAGCTGAAAATGACCTGGAATAATCGTATAATTTCAATGTCAATGAATTTTCATAAGATTTAACTTTATCAATTGAAAAAAGGTGACAAATCCCCAAAATAGGTGGAAAAAGGTATATACGTGACGACCAGTGGGAATAGGTGTTAAGATCAGAGAATAATACCGATTGTTTTATGAGAATTCATTCATCTCATGAGACATCCGGTACCACCCCCGCATTTCCTGGGGATGCTGTGTGAAATTCGCAAATTCAAAGCTTGAAGGAACCTGGGAACAACCACGTGTTTTTGTCCGTGAAACTACGTGCGAATTACTTCTTACTAACAACTGTATAATAAAAAAAATCAAAATAAAAAGCATTGATTAATATAAAGTTAATTTTCTATAAATATTAAGTATTGCTCGTGTTTGTAAAATTAAATATTCAAATTCGCCCCATGAAAATAAACATATAATTCTAATTTTCAAGAAGACTGAAGAAGTAAAAAAAGAGTAAGTAAAACAATAAAAAAGTGATAAATGAAGCTTAATTTTTTCTGAGTATAAGAAAAATGTTGATTCCGTGGTTGCGTTTGGATTCGAATGGAGTCGATTATGCAGTGGTGTCTCCTGGTGGCAATCTTTTTAGCGATTCTATAGCCAAGTGGCCATGTTGTACGTACATATATACAGTATGCTCATCGAAAGTTATTCGGTTGTTTACACGCTGCGATTATTGCGCGCGACTTTCCCGAGCTCGAGGCAATAAACCTTGAGCATCAACGAGGTAAATTGACAATTATCAATGAAAAGTCTCGATTCGCCCCGTTGCCTTTATGTCATCGGTCAAAGAGCTCGCATTGCAGGCCTGAGTCAATTTGATGATCGTCACGCAATTCAGAATTCATCATTATTTCACGTTCAAACTTCAGATAATTTTAAAATATTGAAAATATTCAAATTGAGCCTTGTACTTTTCAAAATTCGACCATTATCATTCTCATTCTAAATTAAAGCCATCAAAGATGAAAGTTTTTATTTAAAAAATGAAAAACCACTATTTTACAGTAAAATTTTGTTTGATTACGATAAAATTTTTTTCTATCGATATTGACAAAATCTTTTTTCCCGGTTACTTCCGAGTAATTCAACGATTTCAACCTTCAGAAGAGTTCAAGATACTTTAGAAAACGTCAGAATTATTCAGAATAATCGAGAATAATTCAGAATAGTTCAGAATAATTCATGATATTTCAGAAGATTAGAGTGAATTCTCTTTTGGCCCTAAAGTAATTTAAATTTTTATAAACAGATGAAATCATTGGATGATTCCCCTGATGATTCCATGAAATCTCGTTTAAAAATTTAAAACTCCTGAAAATTCATTTTGTTTTTTATTATCATTATATTGTTTTAAATTCACCATCTATAAAAATTTAAAGAGACAAGAATCTCGTGTTTTTGAAGTTTTTTATAATCTGTTCTTCTACTCGCAGATATCATTTAGCGCGCAGACAAAAGCAAGAGATAATCAGCAGAAAATGTGGAATAGTGAGCGTCTCATTAATAATAAAACAAACAAATTCGTAAAATATGTATATGAGACTTTTGATAAGATATATGAATGTTATTTGATTCTGCATCCTCATCGTTACAAATTGATTTCATTTGTATTTTGTTTTCGTTTCAATTCTTTGTAATCGCTTTTTGATTAAAACTTAGGAAACAAGTTTATTTTTAGATGTATTACTAACCGACTAATTCTAAAGAAAAGATGCAACCCAATTTTTACACGTGAAAAAAAATATATCTCGCAAAATGTATTATGCCATATAAGAGATTACACGACCTTCATGTGTTCTTGACTTATCATTTTATTATTAAAGTCATTAAATGATCATTACAGCCAACATCTGAAGCTATAATTAAATGAGATTTCTATATAAAGAAATTAATTTGGAATTTATATTAAAATAAAAAATTAAAAATATTATAATAATTAATTAAATTTTTAACTAGTTTCTAGGGTGAAACATTTGGTCAATTGGTTTCATGGAAGTAATTATAAATAGAAGAAAGTATGGACTGGTCTTTTTATGGCTTAATAAGAGAGTGAAAAGGGCCCTATAGCTATTCATGTCGATATAAATCGTTAATCCAGTTACCTCTCCTTACTGTTTCTGTGAGGCGATTATCGAAATGGTAGAAAACAGAATGAAACACCAACTCCACGCCTACTTTAGGGTGAGGCTACTTTAGGTTTAGGGCTCGGTTTAGGGCCTTAGTTTAGCCTTATAGAAAAAGTCATTATACCCTTAACACTTCAGACTTCACCCCAGGATCGTTCCACCACTTTCTTGACTTTATTCTTCCATTTAAAGGTCAAATCTTAAATTTACAAACCTAGAAACCTACTACCAATTAAATTACCAATTTAAATTGATAATTATACCGGAAAAATTCAGTTATTTGTTAAACTTTAAAATTTTAAACTTCTAATCAAGGGTAGAAAATATAAACTACGAAGGTGTGAATTGGCAAATGAAAATGTCAACATTTGAAAAATTTATAGGACGTGTCCGTTCGTGCAGAAATTCTCCCTGAATAGCCGAAAATTATTTGCTATTCGTCCGTAATTTCTGTTTGAATGGCCCAAAAATGAAATAGGGGAGAGCAATTCCTGAAATTGCGGACCAGTAGTCCGAAATTTTGCGGAACGAATAGACAAAATAATAACGTGTCCAGTGAAAGATTTACTTATTTCCTTATTTCCACCGAGAAGGCTTAACATTCTATAAATGTTAACAAAATGGTCATAGAAAGAATAATTTCAAAATATTGCAAGGCATTCTATGGAATTTCAAAAAATTTTAAAGGATTTCAGAAGAAATCAAAGAAGCGTTAGTATTTCAAAAGATTTCAAGATTTCTTAGAATTTGAAGAAATTGCACAAGCTTTCAAATATTTGCGTCAATTTTATAGAATTGCAAGAACTGTAGTTTTGAAATTAGTGTTCGTTTATCGCGTGTGTGCTTTAATTCTATCAAAAAATAAAAAAAAATTTGCTTGTTTGTACGAAAATTCAATATCAGGAGGGACATCTTAAAAAAAAAAAACTTTATACAATATGGTAACAATGTTACATACTTTAAAAGTAACGGTTGCGTTAATGTCTGACAAGTATAAGCAGTAAAGATATACCTATATCATATATACATTATACTTATGAGTATGTATAATGTATATCGCACTGAAAACGTGCTGAAACCATCGAAAATTCAAAACAAAAGTGCGTGACAATAATTATGTAAATTCTCGTTTCAAAACTTCAAAATTTAAAATTAAAACCGAAATATGAATGTAGATTCATCCTTCCTATTATCCCTGCTCTTGTTACCGAGTTCAAACGTTAAAACCTGAACCTTTTTTTTATTTTTTTTTTTGCAAATTTATGTGCAATTATCATGAAAGATAAAGGCGATAAGATAAGAAATAAAAATGATAGCTTCATAAACTGGGGCGTCAAGGTGGCTGGGGACGATCCTGTTCTGATTTTACGTTAACCGCGTGCTTATGACGAGCGGAGTGTATACAGAAAGTGGCGGTTATTTTGTAATCTCTAAAGTGGGGAGTCGGAAACTTCCGAGGGCTTTCGAACTTACCCGAATTTGTTTGAGGCTTGGAGGCCCGCCGTTTGCGAAGCCGCATCAGTCGCCAGGGAGCGCTTTTCATGTGTGCATTAAGTGACTACGCTGCTCCTCATCGTGCTCTCATGCATGTAACTGCGCAATCGGTAGTTCATTCGCATTAAAACATAAAACTCGGGAAAGTCGGCGCCTCTCGGTGCGCCACTTGTTAGTGAAAGTTTTTCAGTTTTCTGTTCAACGTGCCTGACAACAACCTTGGATTTTGCCGCGCGGCCATCTCTCAACCTCGTGTGAGACTCAGCATATTGCTAGTTGTGGGCCGTGTGCAATATCATGAAAACTTGTGAAAATCTGACTTGTGATTTTCCGAAAAAGCGAAAAATCTTACTGTAATCAGTGCTTCGTCATCCTCTCAACTTTCGAACCGCGTTTCTGCGCCTTCGAATTTGAATCCACCCGTTCTTCTCACGCAAGTGCGTGCGACGTTGCCGGATGTACAAGTGACGATTAATGTTTTATAATCGCATCATCGAAACCCCAGTGACTAACACTTACGTGAATTTTCCAAACAAAAAATTGAATTTGGCGGTGTTTACGTCCTCTGAATTGTATGTGCGATCGAGATAACAAGTGATAAACACGAGTCTAGATTGCTCAACAGTGTTGCCGGACTACGTAGCTCGCGAGTCTTCCACGAATCTTACAAGACCTCGTTTATCCCAACGAAAAAGTGATTCCCGCCATATTCGTTTCGTGAAAGCTCTGGATTATTATCACGGTTGATACCCTGATTTTTGAACATAAAAAATTCTGATTCTCAGTGGCAAATGTGGTGTCGAAAGTCCACGAGTCTTATAGACCCTTACGACCAAAATCAAACCTTGACTCGTGTTGACGTCAGTTTTTGATCGAAAATTGGTGTTTTTTTCTGAGTGAAATATGAGCGCGAGAGTGCTTAATCCGGCGATGATGACGGAAATTGGCCGCAATCTTGGTGGTGCACGTGCAGCGCCAAGTAAAGTAGCACTGGCAAAAGTTAAAAGGGACCTGTTTGGGCCCGTCGATCACATTGCGGCCCGGGCCCTCGTCGAGAAGGAGCTCAGGGAACAATCTATACTGGATGCAGAAAAATGGGGTTTTGACTTTCGCCTCGAGAAACCTAAGGACAACGCACGTTACGAATGGGAAGTCATCACCTCGCAAGAAGTCGTCCCGGAACCCTACGCGCTCCGCGGTATGCCCTACTTGAGAAATCATGCCCCTGGAACGCCGAGAAAGCCAAGTTCGCCGAAGAGCGTTCACCAGGAGGCGAGGAAGTTTGTTCCCTCGACACCGATCGCGAATTTCTCCGAGCATGCTGAAAGGACTCCGCCCCAAGACAATCGAATTCCCGACATCGGTGACACCACTATCGAAATCACCGAAGTCACAACAGAAATCACTGAGATTTGCTACCAGGAGAAGTGCATACCCACCACGCCTGTCCTTAATAACAACAGTTCGAGGAAGCAAAGCACCATCACTGGTAAGGCCATTTTTATTTTTCATTTAATTTGTATTGAAAAGTAAAAAATATGCTCGAGAATATATGTATTAAAAACCATTCTGTTATCTTTTTAAGGTGGATGAAATTCAAAACGTTCAAAATATTGATTCATTTGTATTGAAAATAATTTTGTATAAATTTAGATATACTACTTATTAAATACTTATGTTAATTTATTAATTACATTGCTCGATTTATAATGCTTATTTTTATTTTTTAGTTGAAACAATATTTCTGAATAAAATAGAATTGCAAAAAAATATTTCGTTTTTTTGACATAAAAATTGTATGACACACTCGGCTGAGTTGCAAAAATATTTAGACAAGTTCAGTATTTATTTACTAAAAGCGAAGCTTACTCATTTTTGTAAAGAAGGCTCGTTTGCTTTCACTCGATAATCGATTCAGGCAAAAACCAAATATTTTTCTACACGCCCAAACATTACGGTTCTCAATTTTTTATTTAAGCTTGGATATTAGTAAAGGCATTTATAAAAACCATTTATCAACTATTTTTATGTACTTTTTAATCGGTTTTACTTCTTAGGTTGTTTTTATCAAACACAAACTTTACGACTTCGAAGGAAACTATTGTAGCTTATCAGTCGTAAAAACGACGTAAAATCCAAAGCGGATAAAAGAGTATTAACGAAGAATTAACGAGACCATTTTTTGTTGAAGAAAATTAGACTGAATTATGAATCTTTGTCTCCAAAAATGGATTGAATTAACCTTGAAAAAATATTCCTTTCACGCAGTTGCTCATTTCATTTCTTCCCATTCTGTGACTCATAATTACCCTACCCACTATTAATTCAATGCGTATTTTTCTCCTCGCTCGATCTGTTAACACAAATCCTGAATTTGTGGACACTTCTGCACCACTTGAGATACAACCAGCGCAATATCGTACGTACGAAAAAAGTAACGATATAGATAGTAAATATCTATTTCAAAAAATCCAGGTCCTACCTCACGTATTTTCCACTGAACGTCTTCCCACTCGAAGGCCAAACATTTTATCATTTTCAGCTTCAAGCTTTTTTTTTTTGCTAAAAGCTTTCCAGAATTTACATTCATTCAACGAACTCTCATGAAAATATTGTAAATATTGAATTTAATTCAATTTAATTTCTAAATATGAAAAATACTTTAAAGAAAATTGTTCAATGAGGCTAATTATGTATGCCCTGAAACAAAGATCAGTTTATAAATATTTTATGAATTAGTCCATCTTTTTAAAAGTTGTAGATTTATTTTACGAGTTTTATTGGAAGTCGAGCCTCTCTTTCGAGTCCAAGACCGATTCGTCATTAGAATCTGATTGGTTCTACACCTTCTGAACGGCCATCTTGCTACCCCCAGCCTTTCATTCCCTTCGTTTATTATTATTATTCCGCGTGCACACCACCCACGCGACGCGACTATTTTTGGCCATGACACGTTGAGCATCCCGCTTAGAGTGTGCCTATAAATCCTCACTTTATTTACTTATACACACATTCAGGCGACGATCAACACACGATGCCAGTGTTTACATTACAATGTCTGAAACAGAACTTCCATCAGAAAAACGAGATGCATCCTCAGCAAGTTGCTTGCACTTTGCTCGACACTGCGGGTACAAAAACTCAGCATCACGATTCTTCAAACAATCGAAAAAAACTCCAGAGAAAACAATTTTTTCAGGAACAAATGTGCTTAAGCATAAATTGAAATTTCAGGGAAAACCGAGAATTAAAACTAAACCGAGAAGTAACCCAGAATTTAAATAAAATCCCGGTTAGAAAATCGAATCAGACATCGTATTTAAATTTGTTTTAAATTTTAGTTGTGCTTTTGTTAAAAGATTTAATATTTGGAAACGGAAAGTAACTAGGAATTTGGTAGGCGAAAATTAGTAGACACCCCGATTATAAGTACCGGGAAAAAGCCGGGAATTTTTTTATTCGAATTTTGAAAGTTACTACCCCGCAAGAGAAAAATTATTACCCCAAAAAACAGGATTTATATCCATTGAGAGATGGAGTCACTTTTGGGTTTGGCACACAATTGCCTAATTAACCGTCGGAAGCGTTTCAAAATTATGGCACTTTCGACTTTGCGTTCGATGGGGCAGAAAGTATCGGAAACATAAAAAGAAAAGGGAAAACTCTGCCAGCAAATTGAGCAAAGTTCAAGAGGGTGAGAAGAATAGTGAAAATGATTCGCCAATGGTAAATCGCTCGGCCTCTTGAACGTAAATTACACGTACAAAATTGTGGTAGTAGTGGATAGGGGTCGTACCGTTTCGTAACGTATTTTATTAATGAGAAGGCAGTCAGCTGTTACCTCCCATATAGGGGAGGAGGGGGGCGCTGTCCTCGCACTTTTGCACCCCCGTGACGGACTCCCCTCTGTCCCCTCGAGAATTTTCGTACTCGACGAGCATGGGGGTATCAGCTGTTCCTACAACGCTTCGTTGGGGTGGGTTTCAACAGAATGGCATTTAAAATCAGGAGGGAGTTAAAGCCACCGTCTGTCTGTGTTGTGGCTTGTAGAAATAGCCGGTAGCATTAGTTGCAACCTTGTAAAAGATGTGTCTAGTGATAGAAGAATTTATGCGTTCACTCGGTCGTATCTCGACGTTTGGAATGCATAATCAGACCATGAAAAAACGTACAATTGTCTTGGTATCAAATTCATAAAATTCAAGGCTTTTTAGGCTCCCAATATATAAATAGTGCAATTTAAAAAATTTCCATATAAGTGGGAATAGCACTTTAGATATTGAACCCAACAGCCTTAAATTCTCTTGTCCGAATATAGAGCAAAGTGAAAGTAGAAAAACCGTTGAGTGAGATCGCATTATTGAAATTCGAAAAAATCCGTTGCTTAGTGTGTAGAAGGCATTAAACCCCAAATATTTGAAAGTATCTATAACACCCCATAAATATTGTGCTGGAGGAGCTAATCCGTAATTTAGCTATTCACGAAAGTCTGTTCTGATCATTATGGTCCAGAAATTTTGAATTTATATTGATCTCTTCATTTGCCGATGACCTTAATAAACACGTAATCCGCAAGGCGAGTGACAAATGACTTTGCGTTTCGGTTAAAGAGCCCAGCAATTGTCAGACTGACAGAAGGGCTCCAGCCTTTGGGGGCTCGGGAGGCGATGCGAATTTACATGTGGGTTAGAATTGGGGGATTCGCATCAGAAGAACATCAAGGGTCATCGTTTAGATTCTTCGTCTCTTTCCCTCCTTATTTTCGAGTTGTCGCGTGCCCAGGAAATCGATAAGGGTTGGAAAGCACAACAGATGTTGTCAAAATTGACTTGGAATGTTATCACGGAGATGGGGTACATATTATATTTTATTTAACGCGCTAAGTTTTGAGCGATGACGCAGATGCTCGAACAGTGAATAATGAATATATGAATATGCAAGAGGGCATGCAGCGATCGTTCATGATGGCGACTCGACGTCATGAGTCAGAGATACATCCACAATAAACATAATGATGATCTTGATAGTCACAAACGGAGCCACTGCCAAGCTCGATTTCTGATTGATTGTCGTATTTTCAAGGCTCGTGTCAGATACCATTATTCAAGAATCAAACTGAGATTTTAAATTTGAGAATTCGGACTACAAACAAATCTATTATTATTCTCGAAGCAGTTTGAATACAGAACTAGTCGCATAAATCGGCTCGTGCATATCAATTTTGTTTGAAATTGTGAGAAGTGTGAAGAATTGCACTTTTCTAAGAAGCCGTTTCTTATAATTTTTTTCGAAGTAAACAACTTAAATACCCCGAATCGATTGCGTTATATTGCGCAAAATTTTTATCGCTGAATTGCACCAAAAGTTTCTATCTCATTTTATTGCCATTCGCGTCCAAGGTCAAGTTTACTGCGCCGATGAGTGATTAAAAAAACTGTAGTTGGGGATAAGGCGATTCGCGTCCTAAAATTCAAGTTGATCAAGTTTTGTTTTGTTGTTTTTGCTGTTTTTGTCATTTTTTTTCCGCGATTCGCGCCACCGTTCGGCGGCGTCATGGTACTTTTGGGTTAAATATAAGTAGACTTAAAAAATTTTTAATGTCGAGGAGTTGATCACTCTGGAAAATTATGATCGCGAATAAACCTGCACTAAGTCTTAAATTTAATCCTTCTATTATAAAATTCTCAAAAATATTCTCGTTCTCCGAAGAATTTTCTGTTTTAAAATCTCTAGGTGTAAGTAATATTGGTGCTTTTTGGAGCGCTTAATAAATGATAAATTTGTTTTTTGTTACAGCGTTCATGAAGAGTCGCAAACGCACGATAAATGGGACGACAAAGATGCCCGAGCCACCAGAGAAGGTTGCTCGCAACGCGGGCCAGATACGCAGCTAAGCGGCGCTCCGTTCCACCTCCTCAAGTTCTTCTGTAACTTTTTTTTCTCGTCTACATCTCGTCAGAGAGACAAACAAATGCGCGGGCATCTCTCTCACCTTCAAGAGGAGGCTAGGAAGACGGTCAGAAGCGCGAGGTCCTTTGGCTGTGCCATTCACGTAGATTTATCCTCCTGAGACAAGCGAGCGAGTTATACAAAGAGATAAAGGTCGATCGAATCAGTGAAAAAATATTAGCGGGAGAGAAATGAAATGTATGTGAAATGAGAGACTACAAAAATACGCTCAGAAAGTGCGAGAATTCTCCAACCATCTCCATTTGACAATAATGTACCATTTTCGAAATTGTGCCGACAAAAACATGAGCATGTAAACGAAAATTCGAGACTTCAAATCCAGCTTATACGGTTGATCAGATTAATCATCTCGTATTCAAATCAATTTAAAAAGAGAGTAAAAAGGGAAAAAAAATTTTTAGGGGAGAATGAGAGGAGGGGAGGGAAAAATGACTTTTGTGTGATTTTAATATGAGTTAGAGAAAAAGCTTTAGATTTAAAATTCCTCGATTTAATCAAGATTTTCTTGATGTAGATGGAAAAATGTTTGGAGAGTTGGTGTAAAATTGATTGTATAATATATTTTTTTTGAATTGTCTCTTAGATCCGGAAGGCAGACTTTTGTGAAAGGCAGATATGTAACATCAAACTCGTAATTGTAGCCACGCGCGCGAGTATACGGTAGTGTATTCGAGAACTATATCATCGCTGAGACGGACGTGCGAACACAGATTAGATTAAGTAATTGAAATAAGTTAAGGCAAAGAGTATATTGTATTTTTTATCTTGTCTGCTGGCCCATGGATTGGTCGAGAGCATTCATTCGGGATTTTATTTGCCGAGGAGACATTTAAGCGGGAACTGGAGGTCGAAGGTCGATTTCCTCGGAAATTTTTAAGTCTCGACAATGCCTTGATGACATTTTCCTTAAAGCTTTGCCGAGACCTGAAATGAATTTAATAAATCTTCGCGCCAATCACGACGTTCTGAACCTTGAAATTAGTGCGAAGAAAACGCGTTTCTTAAAATTTAGAGATGAAATTTGAGAAACCCTGGGCGGAATTGTCCAAGAAAATTATCGAGAGTCGTGAGATTAGAAGAAAAATAAATGTCGCTGGCGTCTTATTTTTCTTTGATCTCTTCTCAATTAATTAAATTCTTCAATCAATTATTAATTTTTTTTGTCAGTTCCGCTAAGAAAAATTTTGAATAGAAGTAAATTATTTTTGAACATTTACAAAAGTAGACTTTGTTTTGTTTTTAAAAAATGTTGCCCAGCGGAGTTGAGTGATCTCTTTTAAGTTCTCTTTAACTTCAAAAAAAAACTTGGGCAATTTTTTGAAAGAAACAATGATATCTGAAACATTTGTTCAATCTGAATCAATATTATTTTACGTATTTTTTATTGACTTTACAATTTTTTTTTAATTAACTTAAAATCGAGGAATTTTGTTAAACTTTCGACCCGTTTCCGCCTAGAATATTTTGTTATTGTTCTTTTTTTTTGTTCTAGAAAAACTAAATCGTGAAAAGTTCCTGGTACTCAAACAAGTCTTTTTCCTGGGTCAAGCTTAAAAGTTTCCCAGTCTCGTGTGAAACTATTGTTTCAGCAATTTCTTTTGAAAAATCCGAGAATTTTTTTCCAAAAAAAAGGCTTGTTTGAGTGACAGTTCATATGTTGATCAAACCGTACGAATGTTGGAACATACTTCCTCTTTTTTTTATTTTTTAGATTGTTTTGCGCTGTGCGAAGAAAGAAAATGAGGATAAGCAATTTTGTACAAATTTCTTAACAAAACATATGACTTTGATGAAAAATAAATTGCCAGAGTGCACTATGCAATACCGCCTTCTGATTTTAATAGTAGTTGGTTACTTTTTGTGTGTATATCCCACTTATGCAGTTTTTAATGTTTATTCCTAGAATTCTGCCGTTATTTCCATGTGTTTCGCTACATTCTTTTTTTTATTGTTTTTTTTTTGTTGTTTTGAGATTATAGCCCAAAAATACGACTGGTGGTTACAAGCTATTTTTTCAGCATCGTCTCCCAAGGCGAATCGCACAAAGAGCAGAACGAGAAAATATAGCACCGGCTATGTTTTCTCGTCTGGATGAATGTCGGAGGGAAATCGACGAGAGAAGGGAAGGCAGACGAAACTAAGAAAATTGTAACACCTATTCAATCAAACGATTTTCCTGTATTTCGTCGCAATCCGTATCGCGCCGACTGTGACAAGGGACGATCAATGTTTCCCGCTGAGCTTTGCTTTGCGCTCGATTCGAAAAGCTCAGAGCTTCCAGAAGCCGCGCGTAGCGACGTCATCGCGAAAGAGTCGTCAATAGAAAATGAAAAAAAAAATAGCAAAAAGCAAAAACTTATGTCTTATGTAACCCTGTGATGTATTAGTATGATCTCAGTAAACATAACTTAGTGTGTAATTTTTAATATGTAATTAGAATTAACTGATAGCGCTAAATAAAGCAGAATTTTGGAAACAGAGATATATTATTATAATGTGGAATGTGTGCAAGAGATAGATCGAGTGTGAGAAGAAAATGATTGAGTGCACGAGAATAAAAATAATATTGGGGAAATACAGCACCCAGTGAATCATGCCTCTTCTTTGAAGCTGCACATTCAAGAATGTGTAACGACAATATCATTTTGTATAAACTATAATAATTTGTAAGAGAGTCTAAAAAAACTAACATAAGTAAGGATATTCGATGCTATTGTTTAGTATAAAGTTTATTAAAAAACATGAACATAATTTCCCTCTTTTCATTTCACCTAAACCTTCTTAATTAAGTTAGAAATAAAGACAAATATTCTTAGAAATTATTTTTAAAAAGGACAATTAGGGAAAATTGCTCGCGAAAACTGGAAAATAGCCACCCTGGATTTTATTCCAAATAATAGGAGAAATTAGGCGTAAAAAAAGTTTACATTAATTCAGGGAATTTTAGAAGTGATTCCCGTTAGTATAAATTACTTTATGAGGATTGAGAGAGAAGTATAATTTAGAGGAAATTGACCTCTCTTAACCACTTTAAGCTTTAAATAAATTAAAGCGGAGATGACAGCTGCTTTTTATTTAATTCTCGATTGTGGGTGGAAATTTTTGATTTTTGACTGATCTACATTCAACTTTTGGTCCTAATACCCATATCCCGAATGGAATTACAATAGTGGATGTCCTTGAAAAAAGAATTCATAGGGGACTCGTAGAAGAATTTAAGTTGGAGGATGCAGGCACATTGTGAAGATAAAAAGAATGTATGTAATAGAAAATAAAAACGATATTTCAATAACAATAAAAGCTCTGATAAGATATAAATAATTTAAATTGTGCACATGGCAATAGCTATTATTTTAGACATTTTACCAGATAGTGAAGTTACGATAGGCATTATTATAGCGCGAAATTAAAATTTTTTCTCTGATATAAAACTAATATTAAAAAAATATATCTAACAACTCATTTCCCTTACAGATGCTGGATCCAAGTACCAAATTCAAAATTCGATTTCATCAATTTACCTTAAAAAATATTTTAATAATTTTCTGAAATCGAAATCGTTGAAAATCACTTGAAATCTTTACAAATCCCTTTAAGTAATTAATGAATTAATTAATTGAATCAAAATCTCTTTTCAGTTTGTGAAATGGCATTTTTAGGGTCAATTTTGGTACATTCAGCAGAACTAACGAGATTCGCAAGTGCAGAATCTGGCTCAGCGGATCGAGAAAATTGAGACGGCAGGTGCAAACGAAGCGGCGCAGCGAGTTTTGGTAGCGTGCATGTGTGTACCTGCTGGCAGCAGGTGCACGTGGTCCTGCGCGAATCTCTCGGTGCTTTTTTAACCAGAGAGATTTATTTTTTTTGGGGGTTGGAACGAGAGTGGTGGGAGAACCAGGCTGAGTTGTAACGGTCGAATTTGGCCTTGGTAACGAGGTTAAAACGATTATCTCGTATAGACCACAGACTGCCACGCGCTTCATTATAGATATGAGAAGAACTAAATCAATTAAAAATTACCAGTGCCTGAACTTTCGCTCTATTTTCATTTTTTACAACGTTGCCGTTAAAATCTAAGAAAAAGGTGCTCCTGGTCATTTTTTGCTTCTTTCTGATCATTTAATTCAAGCATTCACGCTAATTTTTAAGAAATACATATAATCAAGTGTCAAAAGTTAGATGTTTATGTGCCAAGCAAGACTCAAACTTTCGCCTTTATTCGTACAATGTTTTGTAAATAAAGATGCGAAATAAAATAAAATTGAAGTCGCTCGGGACATTTGCAGCAGGACGTGCGCCTACGCGAATAAGAAAGTAGGTAGGCATGCGCCTACGCAAGTTCTGCCTGCATTTTAATGTCTATGATTCGACGTAAGCATTTCATTTTATGAGAGTCGTTCTTTCAAAATTATATATATTTATAGAAAATCTGTTACTTCCAAGCAATTCATTCATTTTTTAAGTTCCACACTGGGATATATTCAATTTTTAATTTACGCGGACAAAAGATGAAAGATTTTGGTAAAGAAAAATAGTAATTTAATTTTCTGTTTACACTTCGAGTGTGGCGGTGTGGGAAAGTTGAAATACTTGGAGGGTATTGAATTATCTTTCTCCGCGCATTGCTCAAGGAATTACTCGCTGCAATAGACCATCAGGCGAAATTGGTCCAATTAGAAGGGCCGCAAGGGTCTTGCTCAATGCTTTTTGCAATGAGAAAAGAGGTTGAAGAGGATGGAGATACGAACGTTTGGAATATTCGAAATAACGAAAATCTCGGGACCACCCAATGAGCGGAAAGAACTTTTGGCCAAGTAAATTAGAGTACTTGAACTCTTGAAGTTTGAACGTGGCACGTCGGCAAGCATTATGGGAATTGGGTCGGAATTGTTTCTCCAACGAGAAAAAGTAAAAAATTGGTTCCCAAGTTCTGCGAATAATTTTCGTTGCATCTTATTGCTTACCGATTTTTTTCAATTATTGAATTATCAAACCATAATAGAGACTGAGAAAAAAGTGCATTTTCTCTTCAATTTAAACATTTCCTGTTCCACTTAGACTCCAGTTTAACCACACCTTTGTGTATTTGCATCTCATTCGACTGGCCATCGACTTTCTCGATAGCAATATTATGATCGTAATTTTCGAGTTGGAACTCGTCCAGTCAACGGAAGCAGTATAGTAAATAATCACAACTCGAGTAAAATAAGATAAAGAAAAAGAAATGCATTAAAGAAAAGTTTTTTTTCTCCAAATTCGCGGCGGATGTTAAAAAAAGGGGTTTTGATATTCATAATATCGACGTCCTTGTCTTTCATTACGTGACACTTCCATTTTGCGGCTGTCTGCCTCTCTGCGGTTCCAGATGTTCGACGGAAACCTCAAAAAGTATTTTATTTTTTATGAAAGGAGGGAAATAGTAACCATCGAACTCGAAGAAGGAAATGAGATCAAGGACCACGTGTTTCTGGTTTCACACATGAATCTGAATGGTGAAAAGTTCGTTTTCCATTCGATTTCAAGTGTGGTCCACTCGAATGCACTTGAAAATCTTGCAAGAGGGAGTCTGGTTCCTAAAGCAGAGTATCATTCTTCATACACTTTTAAAAAATTCGAATACTATCTTATATTACAGACTTTTACAGCACAAAGTGCTCTCAAAATATAGGGTGATTTTTTCACGAAATTAGGGGAGTAATAGAGGAATAAATTTTTTTTGCATACAATTAGTAAAGGTACTATATTGAATTTAATTTGAAACGTTTTTCAAATGAATGGGGTTTTATTGATTCAGTCCGCATTTAAATATAAACAACCATAAAAAAGGGGTAAAAGAGAAATCAATGTGAAATCTGTTATTAATTCTTATTGACCCCAATTTTTTAGATCTTTGTTTATATGCTTTCTTCGAAGTAATTGCCATGTTGATACGGACTCTTTCTAAAAAGAGAAAAGAGGTTTGGTGACTCGGAGGTTTTATCTACGCCCGACTATAGATAGCTATAGTTTTATACATGATTCTTGAGTTGGCATCGCATCGGTTCGTTGAACGTGAATTCCTCGGTAGTCTCCTCGGCATTGCATAATAAAACCTGCGTACCGTTAGCGCGTCAAATGTATATACCGTAAGAAACGAATCAAAGGATATGACAAAAATTACAAGAAAAGATGTCCAATATTAGGCCCATATTTTTAGGATTTAGTTCCTATATTTATTAAAAAACAACATCTTACTGACCCGAATCTCAGACAACCTGTAAGCATCACCGGAAACATAACTGTTCACAAAACTGTAAATGCCGACTGTAAATATTATAAATCCACTGAAAATTAATTGTAAACGAACATCTTCACACTTCACTTAAAGTAGTTCTTGTCCCCTTTGTTTGAAGAAATTTCAACGATTTCAAGACATTCATAATGACTAAATTATTTCAAGATACTTCTTTAAGTGATTTTAAGAGATTTTAACGGATTTTATTTAATTTTATGGAATTTCAAGAGATTTATAAAGAATTTAAAGAGATTTTATGATTCTTCGAAAGATTTTAAATGATAGTAAGGGACCTTCCGGATTTTTTTTAATTACAATATTTTTTTTTGAAAATCTTCCAATTTTGGACTCAGAAAATAAAAACTCGGGCTTTTACCGATTTCAATCCATTGTAGCGTCGCCCAAGCTAGAATTGCAAGCCCCAAGTCTCGTGACATTTGCGAAGATAAATGATTGTTTTGAAAGGGAGCAAAATCATTTGCAATTTAAACGGTCGTCACACTAAATGTGTCCACATATGGACATAATAGTCGGAAATCTTGCCCATCATTAATTCCTCTTCCGACTCTTAGAGAATTGTACAATTTTTCAAACTATGAAACTGTAAGTGGTACGGGACGTCGAACCTGATGGCCGAGCGCCGTGACTGATTTTCATACGGAAAATCGAGCGAGAAAAATGCATTAGCGGTAAATGTGAAGCCATCAAAAGCGGGTCAAGAGAGCCTTGCACTTGAAGTAGTATAATGAGTAGTCGAATGAACATGAATCATATAATATGGGCGAGTCGCATTTATGGAATGACTTCTACGCACTTTCAGGAACTTCAAGGATCAAATGCAAAAGAAAGCATTAAAAGCCTTGCATAATGATACACAGACTCGACCTAACGATCACAATATGGCCAGATGCGGAACTTCTCGAGTTTCAAATTAAAATTCTTAGGCGTGTTGCTCCGCTGGGTCTTCGTAGATCCCATCAAAAAACGTATGGGGTATCGGGAACGGTATTACATAACTTGGATCGAAGCTATGAAACCTTTGTGGGCGTTTTTAACTTATTAGGGGCTGTAAAACCATAATTCCAAAGAAAATGTGGCAAAAACAGGAGTCGTTCCATTTTTCTGTTTCTCAACTTTTAACAAGATAGTTGATTATGTATAATAAAGGAAAGAGAACAGATGCAGATCATTTCGAAGGATACTTTCCTCGAAAAAGTAATCAATTTTATTTTATGGAGCCAGAAGTCCAGAAGGTTAATTGAGATCTTTTTACTTTATATGGATATAATCATAGTATTATTCAAATTTTTAAGTATGGAGGATAATATTTTGTACGAGATTTTGTAGGAAGTAAAAAAAAATCTCCAGGAAGGAGAACCATTGTTTTAACAAGATCTAATTATTATTTCAATTATATTTAAAACCTATATGTTGAAGATACGATTTTTTAGCATAATTATTTGAAAATTTCAGAAGTTTATAGTTTTGTATTTGAAATAAGAATTTAGGAATAAGAGCATATCGAGAAAAATGGGAATAAAAGAAGGAATCGAATTTCGCAGCCGAAGAAGGACTAGCGAGGGTCTTTCAAGGATAGTTGCCAGACGTCCTTTGGCTAGGACATTACATAACATCGCTACCGATACATTCTTTATAAACATCGTAAATATCCTGTGGCATCATTTGAAGCACAAAAAAATGTTTTTTCACAAAACAGGTTTCTTGCCCCACTAACACGAGAGAGTGAATGGCACGAAAATAATTCAAACAAACAATGTTGAACATTTCACGATTGTGATTTACTTTATACTATTTTTAATTTAATTAAAATGAAAATCGAATAAGATAGCTCTACCAATTTTTATGTATACCTAAATTGACGAATTTTAAGAAGGAGTTTGTGGCTAGAATATAGATCCAACATAAATTCAAGAGAATTCAAAGATTCAAAATAAATCAAAAGAGTTCAGAAACAGGTGTATACTAGAAATAACTAGAGATTAGCCCCTCGATTTTTCATTTTCCTTTTAAATATAAATTCCTAAAATTTTTGTAGTTTGAAATAAAATTTCAAAGGATCATGATCTGAAAAGTAATTTATGGAAGCTGGAGGAGCTTGTCGAGTAAAATTACACTTGATCTGCAGAACCGGGCGGAACTTCCGTCGGTGCAACAGAGTGCGCCGTACGTTTATAGCCGAAGGCGCCCTTTCGAACTTTGTACATAAGAAATGTTTTTAAAAACGCGTTCGAGAAATAAAAAGAGGCTTTGAGCGAAGAAGTAGCGGACTCAGGTTGAGACGACTTTCAGTAAACGATTAAATTCTTCTTTATGAAATTCTCCTTTTATTTCACGACCTTCCTTGTGTTCATGTTGCGCAAACGTCGCGCACGTAAGTTCCGCCTGCATGCAACCTCTGTTGCTAGGCGCAGCTCACTGACCAATATTTTTAGACCATACAACCTTGTTCGTTTTCACCTTGTCGTGAACTGGAGGAACGACAGCGGAAAATTGCAAAATTATAACAACGTCACTTTGAGATAAGAAAATGGAAAAAAATTCACCGTCCGAGTCTAATTCAGGGAACCTAATATGTATTTTTTTTTCACTAAAATGTCGTTCCTCATACTTTTTGCTTAGGAACCATCCATAAATTACTTATCAGCTTTTTTTGGGGAGGGGGGGGGGTGATAAGACCTGTTAGACGGGGGAGGAGGTTAATTGATGTAATTTTTTTTACGAACCATCACGATACGAGATTTCGAAGATTTAGAAGACTTATTGTAATTTATATGGATGGCCCCTTATAATAATTATTTTGAAGAAGACGACCACCAAAACCCCTTCCTTCCCTTTTTCCTCTTTCTTTGTTTTAATTTTTAATTAGATAATATCTCCTACTATGTAAATATTTCTATTTAAAAAGCTATGACTTTTAGATAGGAAATCAAAGCTTTTGAGAAGTGGGTAAAAGACTTATCTGAAAGAGCAGGTGAACCGGAAACGGAAACTAGTCAATTTGAGTTGAGGATATGACCCAGTTAAGATTTGTTCATCCGCATGATGTTTATCTATTTCTTGCTTGACACACATTTTTCATTTATGGTCAACTTTAATCGTTACTATCATTGCAGAGCCTGTGATTCATTACAATAATAGAAAGCGAAAGCGCAAAGTATTTTTGAGTGATCCCCACCCTAAAAATGATTTCGTACGATATCCCTGCTTACGGGTATGTATATATTGCGTCTCTGAGATAATCAGACTCAGGCAGACAGGAACTGATCTGAATTTCATGAAGTCTCAAGGAGACACCTTTTTCAGATCAACTTCTTTTCTGTAACACAAAAGTCTCTTTGTTTTTATAAATTTTGTTTCCAATATCATTTTTGAGTGAAAGTATTTAATATTAAAAAATACAATCTTGATTTTTAGATTGCAGAGGCTTTTAAATTCAGAAAAACATATTCAATTTGGTTAAAGTTTGCAGAGTTTGATTGATGCTGAATGTTCTGTTTTCTGAATTGCTATCTGCAATTTTCAATTGAAAATTTGTCGTTTTTAAATTACAATTTGAATTCGAATATCAATTGGCGTGAAGCCGTTAGGGGGCACTTCGATCTGAAAGAACAAGTGGCGGGAGTGTCTGAAATAATTTTTGATAGAAAACAAGATTTATTTTATTTTTAATAAAGCCTTAGAATTTCGCTTGCGTTGGAATTCAAAAGAATCTATTTTTTACTTTTTAATTTTTTAAATAAATGCCGTTCATTAATTCTAATAAACAACTAAAAATTAATATAAAATGTGTATTTGGCATTTATTTTTTCGGTATTATTGGTTAGCCCCTGTCTTATCAGTATTTTAAATAATTGGTCAATTTAAATAGAATCATTATTAAAACAGGAGAACTGAGGATCAAAAAACTATAAAAATTAATTTAAAAGTTAAGTTCAAATTCAAAAATAAAACAAATGTTCTTCCCTTCACCCAAATTATTGCCAAACTTTCGCGCTACTCATGGAAATTTCCAAGAGACCTGGGATTTCCGATAGCTATCCGATTTCGCTGATATCAAAATTGAAATAGAAGACAAAACCAATCTTCTACATATTCAAAAAAAAATAATGATAATAAAATTGCAGTGATTAAAAAAATGAAAAAAAATCATCTGAATTTATCTTCAATTTCTGACGCACATAATATTTGCCTCAATCAAGCCACATTATAAATTGACTTTTAAGACGGATCCCGATTCACGAATCTTTGCGAATCTGGGAGAGAGGAGTGATAAGAAATAATAGCGCTGCCAACGGCGAGAAAAGAAACTAAAACTATAGTCGGTAACGGGGAGAGGGTAGAGCTTCTAGGCGTCGAAAGTGATGGTTCTCAGCCGAGTAGATATTGCCGTCAAAGATCAACTGACAAAATCACTCTACTTTGAAAATTATTATCGGCCATAAAACAAAGACTAGGGTTTTGGAAAAATTCGTAAAATTTCTAGGGAGCTAATTCTATCATCGATAAAAGTTTCAGAGCGGACAATTAATTAGGGAAGAGTCGAGAGACTTTTGAAATTTAAGGCGCGGACAATTTCAATGCCTCGCGGATGTTTAGAAAGATAAACTGACTTCGTGCGCCCGGCTGAGTTGGAAGCTCTGCGTAGGCAAAGTCGTTGCGTGTGCGACCAACGACCAAACTCCAATCAGACCCGCTATAGGATGCCCGACCGAGTAGGTCGACGTCGCGGGAATTTTACCTATTTTAAAATTTAAACACCTTTCAAAAATGGGGAGATTTCGATTTTTATTTTTCGATTTTGCGGGAAAGAATAAGCCAGAATCTTCCTTTTAAGTTGAAGGAGATTCAAATTTGGATCTTCTAAGTACTAATGGTTCTAAATTTGCCCCCCGTCTGATAAAAAGTATTTACTGTCGTAATTTTGAAATAAAGGGGTTCAAATTGCGAAGTTTTTGTTCCGAAGTAAGAAAGGATTTGAAAATTTAATAGTTTCTCAAATTTGAAGTGTTTAATTTGAAAAAAGAAGTCTTGCAACTTAAGATTTTGAAATATAAATAACTTGTCACAATTAGAACCCTTTTATTCAAATTTGTCAATTTTATAGGAAAGTATAAGTTTTATTTTGGTTGCACTCTGAAATATATTTGCTAAATCAAAAAAAAAAACGTATATTATAGAGTCAAACAAATATTTCATCTGGTGAAAGAGAATTTTCGTAGATTTAAATAACGAAGTGTCTATTCATCCAGCTTTTTTATCGGTGCCGGTTCTAACAAATCCCCCATCCCTTTACCTATCCGCCAATCACGTTCTTAAGATATTCGCTATTTTTTTAATAAAGCTGGTCGATTAGACACGACCTTTAAAAAACGTTTTTTTAGATCAAACAAATACTTTTTTGGATGTGCAAGGCTCCAAATTAATATTTAGTGTTTAATATTATTTAAGAAGCTACTTCACGGTAAGCATAGTAACTTGCATGAACGAGGGATAAAACATGTAAAGCAAATATGCAAATGCAAATCAAGATAGTGACGAGGATATTTTTAAATTTTCGTTTATCAGATGATGAACGAATATTTTTAAAAAAGTTTCCTTCTTCTTTTGGGGCTCTTCAGCATTTAGCCTCATCTTTCTTCTTTAGTGGGAATTATTAGCTAACCGTCCCTGAAATCACGAAATAAATATCCCAAAAATAATTTGAAGATGATACTTCTTTCGACGACGAACTGAAATTATTTATCTACTCTTAATAAATATGTAAAATGAAAATTAATTTTCAAAGAATGCTCTATTCTTAAACCGGGAGTTTTCTCGGAGGGTGTCTAGCGATTCTTTGTAACAAAATAAATAAACAATAATTTCTTTTTGTTTTAAGTCAAGTCCCAAATTTTCTGGACTTTCGATACTGAAAAATATTTCATTTTAAATATTCCAAACTAAACATCGTTAATATTCAATTACAAATTGTAACAATTTGTTTTAGTATTTTAAATATAAATAAAGCTAATAATTAATTGAAGTATTGCTGCAGCAGTTTGACAAACAAAAAGTGATTCGAATTCAATTTTTATCTTCAATTCTCTATTTTATGTCATAAATATTCAAATCTAAATTTCCATTTCATTTTTCTAATGAATTGAAAATACTCCCTTCCCCTATTATTTTACTAATAATCAGGGGAATCAGGATAAGTATAGATTGAGCTGTTTTAATGGTACTTTAAAATCTAAATTAATCAATAATCGAATTCGTAATCACAAATTGTTGAGGAGCTGAGGCACACACACTATATTTAGCCAAAATAAATGTATCTGAATTTAAAAAAAAAAAATGTAACTAAAAAACAGCTAGAATTTAATTTTAAAATAAAAGTGAAAGTTTTTGAGACCGAATTTTTTAGGATTGTCATATTAAAGCAAAACAGAAAAAATATTTGCCAAAATTAGAAAAGTGTTCAATCCATGGGAAGTTTGAATGTTGAAAGCCCGCCCGAAAAGACTGAAGGCTGAAGAAAAAACTACTATTTATTAGAAATAATGAGAAGTTATAAATTGAATTTCTTTCGATTTTTAAATTACCTTTCGCGAAATCTTTTCTTAGTCTCAAAAGAAAACTACATAAGAATTTAAATATGTGCAAAGTATTTATACTTGTATTTATTATGGATTGCAGTGGAAATTATATATTTAAGAATCTATATGAAAATGTAGGAATCGGAAGTATCAAAAAATAAGGACCCGTTCTAAAAATAGTAAAGATAATTATCACTCGTCACTATTTGTTGTGAAATAATTACAACCTGTTTCCCTACAGCATTAGACCATTAGTGGTTCGAACTGTTGGAAACAGGAGGGACTGACTGATCAAACTGACTCACCAATCTGAACGTTACCATGTAGTGGAACCTAAAAACAAATAATTAATATAAAAATTGGTAATTTTATTACTGATTCGATCATGAGATAAATGAGAAGTTGACCAACTTATTATCAATTGATATTATGGATATAAATTATCATTAGAAACGATAAAGGATTTCTAATACTCGATATATATAGTACATATTTGAAATTTAAACAATTTCTTCACATTCTCAACTTTAATAGTTGTAAATAAACAAAACGAAACTAGTGCAAAGAAATGTTAGGTTTTAATTAGCCTCTAAAAACGACCAACAATCCAATTTCAAAAAAATAGAAGATTCTTTCAAAAAATTCATATACTTTATATGAATTTATATGCTTACATGCAGATCTTGTAGACTTTGCATCCTGATGATTATATCCGACATCTGCTTTCTTTTGGCATTGATAATCCTTTTTCCTATTGTCACTAAACACTATCTGAAAAAGAACCATATTTATTAGACTTTAATTTTCACTATTTTCATTGTTGAAGTTTGAAATTTGAACAATTTCTTTATATTCTCAATTGTAACAAATCTCAGGAAAGATATTTTGCTTTCTCTCTTCAGAATTTAATTGTGCAGTATTGTAGTAGTTAGCACTATTATTAGCTATTAAAAATTCATATAATTTTAATGAATTCATAATCTTACATCCAGAATCTAGATCCTGGAGATTTGTCATTTTAATAATCCTTTGAGCTGCTTACCTTTGACACGATTTTTTTTCTTGTCACCACTGAGCACATACTAGCTGAAAAAGAACCACATTTCTTAGAAAAGGTGAATTTTAAAATGTAGAAAACGTACTGAGAATAAAATATAAACGACTATTATAAATAATTCAAAAGAATAAAAGATCAGAGACAAGCTTGTTAATAATCTTAAAATAAATGAAAAATAAGTACGTAAATATCAATTTCAAATTGTCGCAATTCTGAAATTTTTAATATGGCAGAATAAATATAAAAAAATACCTGTTTGCTAATTGCAAAAAAGATTTCGAAAAATCTGTTCGATTGCTAGTATTGTACTTTATAAATCGCGCACTCCATGAACCGAGAAATTAAAAAAATTTTAAACTCTCTTCTAAAGTCTTTATTATTCTTTTTACTCGTTAAAATGTGTTTAAATGAGTTGAATCTCGCTACAAAAATATTCAGAAAGATTCGATAACCATCCAACGAAATCGTTTGTCGAAACCGAAATTTTCCCATCGTTGAAAAGTTTGACAAAAAATTCTCCCACAAGAAAGAATGATGTTTTAGGTTATTAGACACTTTAAACTCTAATTCGGAAATAAATCTTGGAAATATTAAACTCCTAAAGGGTAAAACTGATAAAGCTGGGTCATCTGCATGTCGATTTTCGACACACCTAACCTTACTTTTGTCGTTTTTTCTAATCAAAGGTTTGTTGAGCACATTTGTTTGTACTCCATTAAAATTAAACCGAAAAAAGATCGATAAGATATTTAACGTTAATTGGCATGCAAAAAGTGTCACTATAGTTGACTTGTGATGCTCCATGTCGCCGATTTTGTCGGCATTGTTTCCTGATATTCAACTATTCGTCCACGACAATCGGAAGCTGCGGTAATCTCGCGAAGCAAATTACGAATAACTATGAATTTCCTAATAAAAAAAAATCGCGAATTCTGTTCGAACGAATCACTATTCACACTGCACGATATTCACACCTTTATTTACGATAATTATTACATTATGAAAAAAGTTACGCGCTGAGTAACCGCCATAAAAATCTAACAATATTGTTAACAATGCACTTTGGCGCGCTTTTATTTAACAGATCTGTTTGCGCATGCGTTAAAATTTGAGACTGCATAGTTATTGGCTATCTGAATTAGAACACATTCAAATATATTGCAACGTAAATTCTCAGTATTGCCGTGTATTGCGTTATGATTTATACCGAAATTTTTTGTCGGAAAAATTTTGAGGACTTTCCGTGATAATTTATCGACACGATTATAATTTTGGAGCCTGATTGTCATATAGGTCGCGGAGATAAGTGTGACTTACAAAACAGCAAGAAGTGAAGTGAAATACGCGATCATTTTACAATTTTTGTTTATTGAGGTTATGGTGCAATTATTTTATTCGATTGTCGCGAACTGAATTTTCAGTGTTTGATTGTCATATTATTCACGGTATCACATAATATTAAACGTTTAGCGTGTAGTTGGGTCGAATTTTACGGAATAAAGAATTAATATCATCACTTTTGTCACCCGGGTGCAACTTCAAGGTCATCGCGAATTTGTATCGATAGTATTGATAGTATCGATAGTATCGATCGTGTGGTTCCTAATCAATGCAACCAGTGCAACAACATTTTTAACCTATGTTTTTAACGGTCGTTGGTGCACACGGCACGATTCTAATTATTTGGATAATTCCAAACATATAGCTTAGAATTCGTAACATTTTGTGGTGAATTTAGAGTCTCTAATTCGAAAAATCTTTTGCCAACAATGAAATTTATATCACTAAAGTCGTTTCTCCTTTGTTTCGATCGCGGAATTATCACGAGTGCATTGTTTCCGTATTTATTTCTCTATAAGAGGAAATTTTCGGTCTTAGACTTTTTCGACATTTTTCTTCTGTGCACTCAAATAATTTGCGGATTGCTTGGTTTATTTGCTATGGACAAAGCGAGCTGCAATTCGACAGGTTACTATTGTAATAACGAGGTAACATTTCCTTTTTGATAATTACTAAATATTTGAAAACGCATAATTATACCTAATATGAAGATTTAATTTTGATGTTTGATCTCAAGTGTGTAATTTCTTCTTTTTTAATATTAAGTAGGTTGAAACCAATTGAAATCCATATGTTCTAATAAATTTCTTTTTCAGGTATTGTCGAGTGAAAACAGAAAAGAAGAATGTCGAAAGGAAATAATAATTGAGAGGAAGGTAAACAAGAAAAATGTCAATAATATGTAGATGTAAATTTATTTTGATAATAATTCTTAGAACATCAAATTCTATAGCATATTTAGCCTTGAGGATACTTACTATGTATTCAAACAAATATCCTAGAATACATTTCAGAAAAATAACAAAATTTATATGCAAGAAAGTTATTCTTTAATTTATTAGTTTCAGATATCTGAATATCTGATACTTTTTTCTAGAAGTATCTGAGACTTTTTTTATTGAGGGTTACAGAAGACAATTTAGGTCGCTTGAATTTAAATTTTTGGAATTTATAAAGATCCAATTTAAAGTTACTTCGGAATATACCTATGTATTTGAATAAGCATGTTTTTTTTTTGTTTCAGACAGTGCTCAGTGAAAAAGTGAAAAGTTGAAAAAGGATTACCAGTGTCAAAGAATTATCAATCAGAAAGGAAAGTAGCTGTTGGATGTGATCATCAAGATGCAAAATCAGCAGAATCTGGACGTAAGAATATCAAATATAGCAATATTTATTATTAAAGTTTATGTTTTAAAAAGAAGTTTTGATTACCAATTTTTATATTAATTGTTTTTTCTTTTCAGGTTCCACTACGTGGATTGTCCAGATTGGTGAGTCCAATTTAAGTTTCGCTTGTCTCCATCATGTTGAAGTTGGAATGATCCAAATCAACAAAGAACATATGGAACAGGTAGTATTTACTCTGAATCACATAGAGACGAGTGATAATGATTTCATATTTGTTTTGTCTTTTAGATCAGGGTCAGGTTTTTCTTGGTACCTTTTCAACTTTTCTTAAATTTTCGTATGTTCAATTCAAAATAAATTAATGTTTTCCACTGCAAATCATAATGCATTGTCCGATATTAATTACAAACTTCAAACTTTGAAGAATGATCGCATATTATTACATACTACTATTTCTTATATGTATTTTATATATTTCATATAAGATATTTTTCTTTTTCTGTTGGTACCAAGAAAATATTTCGCGACAGGGCAAATTTTCCAAATCAGAGAAAATTTTATACAATCAATTTTTATTTCTTAATGCAATTTATTATTAATTGGGGAGCAAGTCTTTTGTGGGTAAGTCTTTTCGTGGAGCAAGTCTTTTCGTTTACTTATTTTCGTTTCAATATTGTATATTATTAATTCGAAGTATGTGTGAGACAGAACTTTAGCTCGATAGAAAAGCATAGAATAGGATGTTGCCAAGTTAAAACATGACTTGGATATTAAACGTCTTAAACAATCGAAACCAAAATATCGTTTTCTAGATCAAGACGTAGAACATTTTAATTCAAGGTGTCTAGCGACCTTGACAAAATAATTATTCATTATTAAAGAAAACGATTTAAGATAAATTTTTAAATATAAACCCATAGAAAATTATTTAAAGTTCAAATTGTTTTAATTGCTATAAATTTGAAGCTCAACAGTTAAATTTTTTTTTTTTAATTCAGGTACATTTATTTTGGCTAAATATAATGTGTGTGCCTCAGCTCCTCAACAATTTGTGATTACGAATTCGATTATTGATTAATTTAGATTTTAAAGTACCATTAAAACAGCTCAATCTATACTTATCCTGATTCCCCTGATTATTAGTAAAATAATAGGGGAAGGGAGTATTTTCAATTCATTAGAAAAATGAAATGGAAATTTAGATTTGAGTATTTATGACATAAAATAGAGAATTGAAGATAAAAATTGAATTCGAATCACTTTTTGTTTGTCAAACTGCTGCAGCAATACTCCAATTAATTATTAGAATTATTTATATTTAAAATACTAAAACAAATTGTTACAATTTGTAATTGAATATTAACGATGTTTAGTTTGGAATATTTAAAATGAAATATTTTTCAGTATCGAAAGTCCAGAAAATTTGGGACTTGACTTAAAACAAAAAGAAATTATTGTTTATTTATTTTGTTACAAAGAATCGCTAGACACCCTCCGAGAAAACTCCCGGTTTAAGAATAGAGCATTCTTTGAAAATTAATTTTCATTTTACATATTTATTAAGAGTAGGTAAATAATTTGAGTTCGTCGTCGAAAGAAGTATCGTCTTCAAAGTATTTTTGGGATATTTATTTCGCGATTTCAGGAACGGTTAGCTAATAATTCCCACTAAAGAAGAAAGAAGAGGCTAAATGCTGAAGAGCCCCAAAAGAAGAGGGGAACTATTTTTTAAATGTTCGTTCATCTTGTAATGAACGGAAATTTAAAAATATCATCGTCTCTATGTTGATTTACATTTTCATGTTTGATTTTCCTGTTTTTACTCTTTGTAAAGATAGAGATATTTGTTTTCCTCTTGTTTTTTACAAACAAGCTTATGAATTTATGGAATATAACGCTTTATTCAAAGTTGTTTCTTTTGAAACTGAAATTTATATTTAAATATTATTTGACATTAGACCGTGTTTCCTACAGGATAATAAACAAAATAATTAAAATAATGAAGGCTATGTTCCAGATTTGTTTGGAAATAGCCACAACGTAGAATGAATTCGTCAGCTTCTTACTAAAAATATTGAGCATTAATTTAAAAGCACAACAAGATTATCTGACCCACTTCTTCCATAATGGATTAATAACGTCTCACCAACAATTCACTCAACTCGATATAGTATTTCTATAATGAAAACCAGTTGATCAGGTTGCAATTTTTCTTATGCTTTGTAATTCGTATTAATTGAGACGGTCCAGATACTGGACCATCAATTTCGGATGCTGTGGTACCATTTCCGGGTGGTAGATCCAACATAAAAGCAAATCGCTTCTTGTCTTGCGCATCTTGTCTCCTGTGTATTGAGTGTATGAGAGTTCTGTGGTCTCGTACCTTACCTTGCCATTACCTTGAAGAGGACGCGATTGCGGGGAGATGAAGGTGAAGTGCTTCTCTTCGGGTGGGGCGCTTAGTAGAAGGGAAGGACCGTTGCACTGACCGGACTTTGAACCCACTATGTGGTAAACAACAGGTACATTGCACCCTATGTAATTTGTAAGAGCTGAAGATGCTCTACGACATGAGATGAGGGGAATCGGAGAGAAAAAGAAATCTCGGAAATGACGAAAAAACGAATTATCTTCTTTCTTTTTTTTGACCATAAAAACGGAAATAGGGAGAAAAAGGTACAGGAACACGTCGAAAGTTAAATAGCCAGTCCGGCAGAGCAATAATATTCGTGATTCGACACCAGTTCAGGAACCATTCGAAGAAGCACGTTTTCTAGAGAACGTGCTTCGCATTTTCTTTGGTTCGTAAGAAATTTCGGACACCCACAGTTTCTTTGGATTCGACGCCTTGATTTTTGTTTAATTACATATTTTATAAGGTCTTGTATAGTTAGTCGAGACAAGATATCGGTTGAATTTCCAAAGTTCAAAGCAAGGTTTTTTTTAATCGCCATCTTCAATCAAAATTGGACCGAGTCACCTAAAATTTTATTCAATTAACTAAATATTAATGGGTCTACTAAAGTCTATACTAGAAGTCTTCTAAAATTCTATACTCCCTAGGATTTTTAAGTCTCAAATTTTAAAGGATCTAAAATTTTTCAAAAAGTTGTTGACAGTGAGTTTTCGATAAAATCTTTTTGTACCAAGATGGTTTATTAGAATATTTTATATGTAGTATTTATGTTTAGTTAATTGTTAGTTGCTACAATTTCTAGTTTGGAAATTTACTTTACTGTCAGGGTTGCTACAAAAACTGAAAAAGTTTTACTGCTTCGCTGTAATTTTAAAATTACAGGTTAATACCTCCAATTATTTAAAAAGAGTAGTAAAAAGATAAAAAAAAGATAAAGAAAATGAAAAGAGTGAGGGGTGGTTTGGTTGACTCTTTCCTTTTTCTCTATCTTTTTTTTTTTGGAAAATTTTTTGTATCTAATAAGCTTATGAAATTGCTTGTTTAGTGATTGCAAATGTTTTACTATAATTGTTTATTTGTAGATACCAATTTTAGTATTCTTTTCAATCTTTAAAAAATTTGTTTAAAAATTGATCTAATTATTTAAATTAAAGTAATTTCCGGCAATTTTGTAAGTTGAAAAATACAAATTTCGGAAATGTAAGAATATTAGGGGAATTTAATAATTCGTTATTTTCATAATTTGTTAATTGTGCAATTCGTAATTATCGTTCCGTAATTTTAAGACTTTGAGAAAACACATAATTCTTTATCAATTATTTAACATAACATATAATGATGTATGAAAAGCGAATCTACTACAGAATTACATTTGTTATGATGCTTTGAGGAACTTTGATATACTCGATTCACTCCTGGCCTACTACGAGGGATGGGAAGCGATGATGTTTAACGTGTTTAACATAAAACAAGAATTAAAATCAAATGTTTTGATCGCTTGGAGTACTTTCCCTCTCCTTTTTGAAAAGTAGCTCGAGACTCGTGATCGAGTCTCTTATCTCGCTAAAGTGATTACAAGATTCAGGGAGTCTAAGTCCCTGAGCGACTGTGGTTGGATTCATCTTAGATCTTGGATGCTGCAGCTGCATGGCAAAACGAGCCTCGATCTTGGGCCTGTTGACCGGGCTTTGAACCCTGCTAGCTTGGTTCTTGGTTCTCGATTCTTGGTTCTTCTTGGTCTCTGGAGTACTACGCCGTACTACCAACAGACTCCGCACGATTGGCTGCCCTGATGGCCTTTGGTTCACCACTCTTCTAACCCCCTCCCACTATGTCCCCAACTCTTGAGTTGAAGTTTATGCTGAGCCTCAGGATGTCTCCTGCAGCGATTCCTTTGGGATTTCACGATGCACAAAGCGTGCAGATCTTCTTTCCGAAATCAGTGACAAACCTCTGCATTGTCCAGGCACGCAAACTTGAGCAAAGAATTATCATCTCGGGCCAGTAATTCCTCGCTCTTTTAAATTCAACCCGACGAGAGGCTCTTTTTATTTTATTTTCGGATTTTTGGTCTCTTCTGAATAACCTAAATCACCGAAAGGAGGTGATTTGGAAATTTAAATAGATTTCGGAAAGATGTACTTTCTTTATGTTTATGTGGATTTAGGAAGGTTATTTGTGAAAAGATCGTTTAGTGGAGAAAGGGAAGAACAGGTAGAATGGTAAACATTTGGGCGTAAATCTCTGGAGAAAGTAAATTTTTATTTGTCCCTTGAGAGATATATTCTTGTAGTATCTGTGCAATGAAATTGAAATCCCTTAAGATCCCTTGAAATTTCTTAGTCATTTTAAATATCTTAAACTCCCGGGCATCGCCGGGTAAATTTATCTTCTCTCAAGGCAAGATAAATTTCGATTCATTCCCTGAAAGACATATTCTTGTGATATCTGTGCAAAGAAATTCAGAATTCAAGAGCCGGATGTTGTCCTGCGGTATCCAGAATCTTAAACTCAAGAGTAAATACATATGAGAGTGAGTCTTCAAGGGTCTACAGATTTTTCTTCAGACAGAGATCAGAATTTTTAAGTGCAGTTTGTGCAGTGGGAAATAAGTGTAAAACTTATTTTTGGCTTTCTGCTCGCGTCCGCATAAAATTGTCGAGACAATGCGTCGTCAAATGTTTATGCGTTGGTCTTATTGTTAGATTCATGTTGTGGTTCAATGTATGTTAGTTTCTGACTTGCTTTCTAAACAGGATAAAAGTTTGAGAATAAAGGATATATATTTTACGCGAGATAAACGGAAAAAATTCACATGTATAAGATAATGTACGACATATATTAATTATTTGAAAAAATAGGGAAGAATTCATATTACTATATAGTTTATATTATTTAAATCCCTTAGTATTTTATATTATACGTGCGCATAGAGGTTCTATCAAGCACGACTTCGCAAGCATGCATAGCGTGAATAAATTAATGCGTAAACACCAGTGAAGCGTCATCAACGTCATTCCACTTGAACTGCGGGATAGTATAACATAAGTGGACCAAGAAAGATGAGCATTGATATGTAGACAGTTTAATGGGGTAACATCAGCAAAAAAAGTTTAAGATATAAGTTACTATGGCGGCATCTTTCTAAATTTGACGACTATGATGTAAGATTCGCATTCAGAGCCAAAAGAAATACTGTAGGATTTTACGCAGTTTTTTTTAGATTATTTTATTGGTAATTAACTCTTTGAAACAATCACTATGTATAACAAAGCGCTCTTGAGGACGCGCATAGATTGTTCAATGTTAAATTTCTTATCTTCCTGCTTCCGCTGGAAAAGTATTTATTCGACTAGCTTTGGAATGTCATTTCGAATATAGTGTCATTTATTTCGGAAAATACTTTTTCTCTCATCTTTCCAGACTTTCTGTCTTCCTCCTATTTCATTGTTTTTGCCCCTTTCTTAAGAATTGCTTTTTTTCTTCGTTTTCAAGAAAACAACTTCTTCCCCTTTTTTCTCGTTGAAACTGACTGCCTTCTATAAACCTTAACCAACCTTGACTACAAGATAGATCGTTTAAATTTAACTATAGGACTCCACACCACTGTAATTCGAATCGTAGTAAAATTAATTGTCATTTAAATAGCCCTGCATATAAAAAAGTCAAGAGTTGGCAATAAAAGTAAGATTAAAGGGTCCCTGGACCCTTTAAGTGTTTTTTATTCTTTTTTTCCCTGGGCACGCATGGGGCAATCGACCCTACAGGTCTTTTTGCATCTTGGATCCGCCAGAAGTTCGGCGCCACCAAAACTGCAGCATCTGCACGAGATTCGTACGCGGAATCTTATTATTGTATGCAGCGCGTACTACGCGTTGGCCTCGAGCGTAAGCAATCTGTTTACGAGAAGGCCACTGACCTCTTTGACGAGCCAGCCATAACTCCCGATGGGTCTTCTCGTACTCAAAACATTTGTGAACCTTCATCTCAAATCTCAGGTTAACATAACGTAAAATGGTTTGAATGGGAGGCTTTTTTGACTGTACCAATTTTTCAGCTTCACATTTTTATATCTAAATTCTGTTGAAAATGATCGCATAATGAAGTCAATTTGTCAATTTTTAAAAAAGTTACAACGAAATTAGTTCAAAATTAAATTATTTAAATCTAATTTTGAATTTTCTAATAACTTTTATTATAATAGAATTGCAACAATTTATCAGCATAATTGTACAATTTAATTTTTTGCACTATTCAGGTAAAAATTTGCATAAAATGAGCCCAAAAACATTGAAAAATGTTTATTATTTCAGATGTTATTTAAAGTTTAAGAAAAGCTTTTAATTTGCACTATTTTTGCTATTAAACAGCTTCTTAGGAATGCTGAATGCTAAAAAATTGGTCTCAAGCAAGGAAACTTCATGAAAATGCAGTTCGGAAAGTTGAAAAAAAATTTCATTAATTCATTAGTTGAAATTAATTGAAGAAATTCATTAATTGTAGTGTAATTGGCTTTGGGATATGTGTCCGTATGGAATGGTTTAAGATTTCCCGTTCAATCACCGAAGTTAAGCAGTGCTTGACTCGGTTATACTTGAATGGGGGTCTTCGTACTAGATGGAGTAGGTTTTAAGCTGCCTTTACTCTAGAACTCGAACTTTAAGATTATATACTTTTTCAATTCCGTATATTCATTCACCAACCCTAACACCAATCCCACATATATAATAAATAGTTTGTTTTAAATATTTAATCAGTTTTAATTTAAACTAACAAAATTTTTTGCTTCTCTTCAATAAAGAAGTTAGAGAATTTTTAAATTTGATGCTCGCTTGATACCCGGATACTTGACGTTGAGTCCATTTGTTTCATTATTTATTTCATCACTCAGAAATTATGACTGCTGGCAGTCTGCCGTCCAGACGGACAGTCAACCGAACAGTCAACCTTTCGAACCTTTGAAATGCGCTTATGACGTGCGATCTTGAATATTGCACAGTAACCTCAGTGACCGCAATTGCTCGGGTATTAATAAATTTGCCAAACGCTTGCGAGCCGAACAAAGCAGAGTTTTAAATTTTGGAGGGGTTGTCGTAACGCGTGGGAAATAACGTCACTTTATACTGAGAATCTCACCTTAAATTTTCCCCCGACAATGAGCTCGTGCTCGTATTTAGGGAGGTGGCCTTGGGGGTTCAAACCCCTCGAAAAATGATGATCGTTTTGTACAGTAGCCGGTGAGGTCAATTCTGATCTCTTTCCCAGCAAATCCGCTCATTCGGAAATCTTGATGTACTGCCTTTCACCAATAATCGCAGGAATTGTTCTCTCTTTTGAATATTCCGTTACGACTCGTGTCGCCTGTTTAATTTAAGCGCTTCGGCAATCGTCGCATGCCATCGAAAATCAGATGTTTTATTTAATACTTTGAAATATTCAGCCGCTGGGGGAAATGAGCTTTGGTTTTATACACAAGAATTTACGAGATTTGTACATTTATATATTCCGTTACGACACGAGTCTCTTTAAAATTTAAGCACTTTTGCAGACACATATGTCGTTGACAGGCGCGATGGTTTATTTAATAGTTTGAAATATTCAGGCATTCAGGGACAAAATTTTGTTCTCTTCCTAAAAATTTATGCATTTTGTATTTTATGTTTATGTATTTCTGTTGGAAGCGACTGAAACAATTTTATTTTATTACTCGAAGCAGATTGAAATATGAATTAGAGATTGGGAAATGCATAATAAATAACGTAAAATCAATTATTCCCTTGAAAATTTTCTACATTGAATACATTTTTGAGATAAAATGTGTTCATTTGTATGATGTTAAATATAGTATGATTGTATCGTGACCATGATGATGTTCTATGCTCAAGTTTCACTCGATAACACAATCACGTATGAGTGAGTTATCTATACTACTTTATATCGTCATAACGTAATCATAATGACATGCCAATCGTATTTCCCGCCAACTCTTATTCTAGAATAATTAAAATCATTTACACAGACTCGCATTTGAATTAAACTCGAAAATAATTCAATTATAAAAACGGTTTTTATAAACTTTAAGTTTCAAAAGATTATATCATTTTATATTATCATTTTAAGGATATAAAATGAATACAATTGATTATAGAAGATTTTAATAGATTCAATAGATTTTAAAGAATTTCATAATACAAAGGATTTAAGTGATTTTAAGAAATTTAAAATGAAATATTTTAAATCCTTTGAGATGCTTTGAAATATGTGGAAATGAGTTTAAAATCCTTAAATTATTTTAAATTCTATTGAAATCGTTTTAAATTCCTTAAAAAATCTTTCAATATCTCTTTACAAATTCCTACAAATCCCTTAAAATCACTTGAAATCTCTTAAAATTTCTTAAAATTCGTTAAAATCACTCGAAATCTTTGGAACTGTATTTTTAAAACCTTTTTGAAACTTTGAAAATCTTTTGAAATCTATTAAAACTTCTTCAGATCTTTTTGAATTTGTTGGATTCCCTTGAAATTCTTGAAAATCACTTGAAATATCCTGAAATCTCTTTAAATTCCTTGAAATTCATAAAATCAAATCGGCTAATATTTGTCTTGTTCCGCATAAATCCGCAAATGATTATTTAGTGAAATACCACCCAAAGTATAAAACCCCTTATTTTAAAATTCTCGCTACTGAATAAAATGGAAACCACACATTTCTACATCTGTCAACAACGGAACCAAAAAGTAAACCAACTAGCAAAGCTGCAATACGCCCAAAAACGATGGAATTTCAACTTTCAAAGATACCCCAGATTTTATAGACGTCAACAAGACGTCATAAAAGGGGAACGTGTCACTATGTAAAGAATTTTACGATTTTCTTGTAGCCATTGAAGTTGCTATAGCACAATAGGAGAAACCCGTATAAAAATCGAAAGACATCCTCTCGGACCTGTGACTCCTGTAAAAGCTTCAGGGGTCACGTTTTATCTGTCAGGAACTCAAAGCCTTCAAGGATCTAAGGAAATATCTTGCGATAAAATTTCCTGACATTTTGACATTTATTTTCGTCGATGAAAATAGAAGGAAAAATTTGTGAAAAGATTGAAAGGATCTATCTGTCTTCTATGTACCTTCTAAAGAAAAACGGAAATCAAGGTGTCCTTTGCACGTCTTCTCAGAGGCCTTACCAATTTTTACGATTTAAACGTAGCTTTCTTGTGCCTTTCGCAATTACTCTTTCTTCTGAGAGTTGCGCGAGGTTAGGAAATTGCTTTCCACGAAACAATTTCGGCCCAAGGCTTTGCACTTCCTCGTTACAGGTTGGCACGTCAGATTAATTAATTTTGCGAAAGCGAAATGCATTTATCTACCTGCAATTTTCAACATACGATGTACCGTTGTGTTGAAAAAAATTTTATTGGCACAGGCTGTAAAGGTATTTGCCTTATTATAGAAATATGTATAAAATTCCATGAACTACTCTCTTAAAATTCCACAAAATCCTTCTTTATTATAGTTAATGTATAGGTCAGCTTCCCGAGTATAATAACTTTGTAAAAAGTACACCTGCCTGGAAAAATGGTATCACTTTATTGCTAGTGTTGAAAATATGTAGATAATTAAGAAAGACCCCTTAGTTATTACAATAACTCAAACTCAAATTCTCAAATAAAATCCAGCTGCACTGAAAATCGACCAAAAAGATTCAATCTTTATTAACCACGAAAAAGTTACGATCACTCCTAGCTGAAAGTCTAAAGTTTAATTTTTATTTATTCAGAAGGCAGAAACAAAGGTTTAGCATTCAGAAATACAAAATTTATGTTGATGTTACAGATCGGATCTTTATGTCTTCATAAATTGGCATCAAAGAAAATCGACAAGACGTTTCTTTGCAGATGGTTAGGTCGTCAAAGTCGAGGTATAATATAACGATACCATAAAAAGAAATTTAGAGCCTTCGATAATTTTCCACAGTCAGTATGTCAGTATGTAAGTAGTAAAAGACGTGAGTAGCTATGGTTCTCCAATTCCTTCCTGGAAAAATCGTTAACTCAGATCTTTCCACTTCCGTGACTGATCTAAGATCGTCTCAAAAAAAAAAAAGTCGTCTCAGGGCTTTTCAATTAGAAAACTTTTCCGGCGATTGGTTCGGAGGTCGTAAAACGACCTTCGTAAATTTTCACATACACTGCATGCTCGTATATCGAGCAGGGACAAAAGAGTCCATTGGACTTATATCTACCTGCGCTCCTGGCGATGAAACACCTTTTTTTACTCCTCTTGTCTCCTCCGAGCTGAAAACCATGAAAGAGGGCAGTGATTCCTTCGGTGATTCCTTATGACAGTTGACTTTTGCCTCGACTTTTGCCGCTCTAGTTTCGAACGATTTTTAGTTGCGAACTTTAACGAGTTGTCCTTCTGAATTTGTTTTTAGCGTTTCTTGGATTCGCTTTTTTGAGTGACAAAAAGAGAGTACGGGAAGCGTTAAGTGTCCGCGAAGAAATCAGTTAGATGGTATGGGGTTTAAAAGAAGTAACTGAGAAACGGTGACTTTACACAGGGTTGGCTACCATCACGTGCAAGAGAGGAACGCTTCAACTAAAGACAATGCTCTCTTTGCGAAATAAATAACAAGCCGTTGGAACTCCGACAAGAAAGCCAGGCGTCCTTGCAAAATCATTTTTTTAAAGTTTTTTTTTTTTAAGTTTGGTGACCTGAGAGTTAAACTGGAGGTCAATCATGAAACTTTCCTATCTTTTCAATTTCCCATTGTTCTTAAATTCTCTTCGATAATTTAGAAAATGGGGAAATTACATGATTGACCTCCTGAAGCATTAAAAGATAAGATAACTTTTTGAATAAAAATTAAATTGTTTTATACCAAACATGTTTTCTTCGTTTTATCTACGCATCAGAAAGATTGACGTCGCAGAACAAAGAAAAGTCTTCTGCACTCTTTCTTACGCGAAATTTTGTTATATTTTTTTCTTTGATAATAAATAAAGCAGCGGATCGTATCTTAACGGCTTTCTGGTCAGCTTGACGCTTTATTAGCGCAATTATGAAGCACTCACTTTGGAGGCTGATTGCGAGTTATGGCAAGAGTTTCGGGCAGGGCTTTCTTCTGACTCTGAGGCTAAGAAGTCCTTATTAAAGATGCAGGTATACATATATCAGCCTCAGGTCACATATAGTGTACCACAAACGATCGGAATGATTGCCACCTTTATTGAGAAGCAGCCTCTATATCTAGAATCGTTATATCGTAACGAGTGTCGCAAAGCCCTCAGGAAATAATACATAGCAGAAAAAAAATGTTTATTTTTCTCTGCAAGAAAATTAACATATTTACTCTTGTTTATACATAAAGAGATTTAGTTCGATCCTTCTTTGAATTTTGGAACAAATGTTGTAGTAAAATGAATGGTGTTTTGATTTTCATGCATCAGTTTTTCGTAAACACATGTTTTGTCTACGGTAACAGTGCAGCTTTTTCGCGCTATAATTCGGGCGCCCCGGATTAGTGATGCTCCCTATTTGTAAAGTTTTCCGCTGCAGGCACTCGTCTTACTTAGGGAAGAAATATATGAGAAGAAAGAAAAGACCCCTGATGCACGCGTATTGAAGTCTTAGAAAAGTTTGAGGCTGCGGACACGTGGTTCGAAACCCATAAAAACGCGACAAAGGGGCCGTCCTAGGATGCACTTATACGTGCATTGCAGTTACATTTTAGCAGATGTTCCTCATAAAAAATTTTACTATAAATTACGCCGAAATTATTTGCCATCGCGGATGCACTGTGCACTCATCAATTTCCGTTAGCGAAATATTCGATATTTTATATGTTGTCCTCTGCGTAACGGATTTCTTGTTCTCGTCAATATTTTTGAAAAAGAGTTCCGAATTTATAAATGAAATGAAAAAGTGGAGATAGTCTAGTACAAGGGGTACTAGGGGGTATATTCTAGTACCTTGGACCAAAAATAATGTGACTTTTTGTGAAATTCTAGAAATCCAATTTTGCATCTGGAGAAAAAAACAAAAAAAATTCTTAAAGTAGATAAGACAACCTAGTAAATAATAGTAAAACCCTTAACTTTAGATTATATCAATAACAGTCATCAATAAATAAATTGTCAATAAATATTTTTTTATATCAATAAATTCAAAACTTTTATAGAAATAACATCCTAAAGATTGTCTCCGGGTGTAGATTGTGGAATTAGATTCTTTGAAAGGATAAATTATAGTCGTATTGCCTCGCAATATGTAACAATTATTGACGGCCTTGGAAGATCGGTTGATAGGGTGCAGATAAATGCATTGCGAGTGTAGAGAAAGGGGTACTTAAAACAATTTAATGCCTATGTTGTATGTATCATGCATGAAACTATAACGTTACTACATGACTACATGACAGCATATCAAGACTTCAGCACGAAGATGGCTGTGAAAATGCAACAGCAATCTTTCATTAAAACATTATCAGACCGGTTTCGCCTCTTCAATGGATTCACAGTAATCATTCTTTGCGTGTTTTCACATGAGTGCTTTTTGATATTTTTCCATGCTCGTAAAGTATGCAAGTGTTGATAATTAAAACATGTCGAAATTAGCTTTTTAATTTTAAGGAGTGATTTGTATGATGTGGTAGAAGTTCAATTGAACGAATTTTTGTTGTGTATGAACTCACGATTAGAAAAATCTGTATGAACTTTAATATAATGTACGAATGTAATAGCTTTTCACGTATGTATTATAAAATTTAAAATTTGTATTTTTAGTTTGAACAATAGTTCTGGGTAAAATAGAATATTGAGAACAAAATTTTTATAGATTCGAGGTTTTCAACTCAAAATAATTCTTCAATTTTTGAGTACTGCCTTTTTTCAATTTCATGCTTAAATTTCTTAACTGTATATTAAAATTGCAAATGGTACCTGCTTATTGATTTAGAAAAGCAGTAGAAACTTCATAAACTAGATTATTTTAAATTAATAATAATATAATAATAATTTTGAACCATAAAATACGACTTGTCTGATATTTTTAAAATATTTATTTTTTAATAAATATAAAAATCAACAGCTAATTAATGATAAATTCAAGAAAAATTTTGATCCTCTAAATATTAAAAATGTAGATTAAAAATTTTTTTGAGCAATGCATGTTACACAGAGGAGAGTGTTGTTGTCTATCGTGAGTTCATCTGCCTCTAAAAACAAGTTCGTCGTCAAGCGACTGCAGCATTATCCGTCATTATGGACCTCTTCTCCTGCGGGAACAAGAGGTCAACGCTCTTCTCAATCGTTGGTGACGCAGCAAAAGAACCAACTAGATTCTTAAACTCTGACAGGGGAACGGGAATCTACATTGTCGTAAGACGCAAGAGGTACCTAACCTTCCAGACCTAGACTATCATAATAGACAGAGGGAATTCTTCGCATCATCCAAGTCTAGCCAGTCTAGTTGCTAGGCTAGGTTTAGGACCTTTGGTTTCGTTCGGACGAGTCTGGAGGCTTTAGCTTAGTTCAGACGAAGGAAATTCTACGATACGTTACTCGAGATTTGAAAAATAATCGAAGCAGGTATGGACTTTGGACCATGTATTCTGCGTCATATAAAAAATGTATACCTGCATCCGAAGGGACGCATAAAGGGTCTCTCTTTTCATCAGAATCATTCGAGTCTCCCCGAAGAAGAAAGAAAATGCACAAGATGCCCCCGTTTTCGTATTTCCCGCGATCAATAAGGGTGACCCAGGAAGGGCGCGTTGTTCTAAATCATATATTTGGCGAGAAACGTCGTTGCATGGCAAAGTATTAAATTATTTGGAGTCTTAAATGCTCGAGTTTTTAAAATTCGAGAATATTATATTACTGAAATATTAAGAACAAAATAATATTTTTAAATTTTGCAAATGAGTTCAATTTGAAAGGTTTCACGATCGGGATGTATAATGAAAATAAACCTTTAAAATTCTTTAAGATCTCTTGAAATTCCAGGAGATTTTTTACAAATCATAAAAGTTTCTGGAAGCTTAAAATTCTACAACAATATTTAAAATCTCCTAAAATCCCAGGAAGTTTTTAAAAAATCATAAAAATCTTTTGAAAACCCTTAAAATTGTTGAGTGACTCATTCCAATCTTGTCGAATCGAAAATCTTTTACGAATCACTTAATCCATTTTCATTGTTCGTGAATCTTTTGAGTTCTTTTCTTTTCATTGGCCTCGATTGAAGGCATCATCTGCCAGGGCAGACGACGGTTTTCTTGCAGTGGTCGCTCGAAGCGGGGCGCGCTTGTATTTTTGTAAGATGCTGGATGTATCATGGCGTCTGGTCCTTTATAGTAAACTCTCGTACTACGACGTAGTAAGACTTGAAGAACCGGTGGGGGAGGCGAAGCGCAGAAATAAGAGTAAAAAGAAAAAGAAGAAGAAAAAGGTGAAGATATACCTACGCCAGAAGAATATTAAGCTTCTTGGGCCTCGTTCGCACTCTTCTGATGCTTTATCCTCCTTCAACCCCTCCTTTATTTTGTTCGTTCGCGCGTGAAGATTCCGCGCATTAGCCCTTTCTCTCTCATCAATTTTATTCTTCATATCGCATCCTTGTCTCACTTTTGATACGAATGCTTTAGGACCTGTTGTCACACTTGCGAGACAAAAAGCAACTCAGCGACATAGAGACATCTTGCTTCATTTCGCTTTTGGGATGACAGATCTTCTAAGAATTGATGTCACTCTGTCTGCAGCTGACGATGTCACTAATCACGATTGTTGCAATCTTCTTCGCGGAATTTCACTCGATAGGGTCTAATCTTCATTATAAAAAACTTCGTTAGGCTTTTAAGGAGAAGCGAAATTTTTACTCCATTTGCTTTGGGTTTGGAATGATATTATTTCATGTATCATATCAGGTGGCAGGGCCTAAAATGTTTTCATTTTTTGACAATACACTTTTTGTAAGGACAAACACACACAAGTCAAGAAACCTTTTTTTTTAACTGTGTCTCTGAAAATGATAAAGATTTTCTAGCCAACCCAGTACTCTAAAATTATTCTTTGTATAATCATTATTACTTCAAATTTGTAAAATTTTGAGCTCTTTCATGACTACACAACCTTTTAGGCTCTGTCAGGTGGCTTGCACTTGAGCAATGAAAGCGATGCCCAAAATGTTTCCCATGTTTCAGAAATCTGAAGTCAATTGAAATTACGAGGGTAACTGACACAATCATGCCCACTCTCAGTACAAACCCCAAGTACACCTTTACAAATGATGGGTTATTGCTGCCCCTCTACCTTCCATGATAGAGTTGCACCCTCATCGAGCTGTTGTTGGATGCTCCCACGTTTTTGGATGGTTTAAAGGTCCTCGAGGTCAAGATCAAGGCCAGTTCCCTGCTTTTTTTACAGGAGCGATATTTGCCGGGGATATATCGCAAGAATCAAAATTTGTATGTCCTATATGCATCCGTCGAGTTTTATCGGCAACGAAATCGTTACGGGTGCGAGAACGCGTATGCAAATGAGGCAACGAGAAGGGCTTTGTGGCTAAAACATAAAGCAACCACGAAACAACCGCGAATGACAAAAAGGCGAAGGGGCTATGCAGCCCGGTCATTATCGCGCCAGTCGCATAATGCACGTTAATTATTTTTATAGTCAGGCCCCCGAACGATTTCTTTTTTTTTTTTTTTATTATTATTTCTCTTTTTTTATGGAAAGTATAAGAGGGAGGGTCGAAAATAAGCAAAGTGAAGAGAGAATATCGCGAAGGGGATAATGGCTGCTCCTAAGGTGGTGCGGAATATTCTTTTCAGGCAGCCAACACATCCTCCACCCACTCTGGCACAAGGCGTCGCATATTTAAAATGCAAATCTGAACGCCAATAAATCTCTTGTACATGGGTTCGAGTAGTCTGCGCAAGATTTCTTCTTCCACTTCTTGTTCAGATGCTTCTTCTTCTTTTCTCGCTCTAACTTCAATTTTTTTCTACACCCGTCCCAAACTCACTGCCAGGACTGCTTCTCGTCTTCCAGATGAATATTTCATATAGGGTCCATCCTCTCGTATTAAAAAATACATAATTTTCAATTAAAAATGTAATCTAGATAAAAAGCATCATCATCTTCACAGGAATCAATCTGGAAGATTACCTCCATTATTTATAGTTAGTTATGCGATCTTTTGATATCAGTGCTTCCCTTCCAATACTTTTTGAATAATTTTTCTCGTAATATGTAATATTTAATGATTATGGAGACGATTATTATATCCAAGCACTCGTTGCATTAAAATTATCCAGAAAGTGCTCCCGGCACAGGAATTTTAATTGTCTTTTTTTTCTTATTAACAAAATAATCAAGAGGCGTTCACACCTGCGGACCCAAAATTGCAACTTCTTCCCGCTGAAAATGCGATTAAACCGGTCGTATTGATCGAGTTCCCTTTTCGATGATCTGAACAGAAGACGAGTCAAGTCCAATCTTAAAACCGGATCACGAATATCGGCGAAGATATTGCCAACGTTTCAATCAGGATTACGGCCTGAATTTTAAGCTCCTCCAATGGTTCCAATTGATTGAAAAAAATCTTGGTATCGCTGCATTCTCAGAAATGATTGCATTTGAAACTTATTTATAACTATAACTAAAGAAGCAAGTTCAGTTTGAATTATTCCCCTAAAACAATTCGACTCTTTTTTACAGTAACTTTTTCACTTTGCCTTATTTCATTTGTGTAATATTCGAGTTAATATTCGTCGGAACCTTAGATCGTCTTTGTAAAAGTTTCTCAACAATCCGCGACCTTACCACAAGGGCGTGAATTGTTGACGTCATGACTTTTATGATCATTACTCCTAAGTGTGCAGGTTCGACTCTCTATATGCGTGCAATTGCAGGGACGGAAATAAAAAAATAAGTGCGAGTCGAGTCTGCCCGCAGGGTTTACGACGTGTAAATCACGAATGTGAAATGCCAAGATACCCCCATGTCCTGTCCATTTCACTAACCTGCTCCGAAGGACAACTTTACGACAGGACATCGCGCTATTTGCGAGTGCATTGATTTTAAACGACCATCTTTCCAATATTTTACGAAAGGAAATTGCCTTACAATCAGTAAAAGTATATTAGACAATATAATCTATTACGTGTTAATAAAATACGTTGGCTTCATAATGTATTCTGTCCCTCCATTCACACTGAAGTTGCTGCGTTTCCATTAATTTCTATAGCTTTTTATAGTTTTAAAAAATTTAGGAAATTGTAAATATTATCGTGGAATTTTAAGTTTAACGAATTTTAAGGAATTTCGAAGGTTGTCGTGGAAATTTAAGATTAGAGAACATTAAAGTACTTAAATTACAATTATCTTGAGATCTTTTTATTTTTACACCTTACAGGGTGTAAAGATATTTAACTTGATATTTAGTTGGATTTAGTCTCCCGTTTCTTTCCTCTTATGATGACTCTTACCAATCCTACCTTCTTGCACAGTTTTTCTCTTGTATGTACATTAACTAGAGCACAGTGACTAATCCGATTGGTCACAAGCTTCTCTCATCCTTTTTTTATGCACATCCCTCTTGTAATAGTAAACCTCGCAATTTTCAAGCAAGATATAGCTACTTAAAATTCGATTTCTCATTTTAGTCTAAAGCACAAGTCATTTTGCATATTATCTGACGACCTCGTGACTTATAATAAATACTAAAACAGGTTTAGAAATTTTTTCAGCTATTATGCAGGTATTGGGTCTCTATCCTTGAGCAATGTTTGATTTCATAAAAAAAAAGTGTTTTCTACTTGATGAAGAAAAGTATGGATTAAGAAAACTATTTATATATTATCATATATTTAAAAATCGTATGTACCAGCTTCCATGGAAGAAAAGCAATTTCTACACTTCTAAAAGCTTTTCCGCACTGGGATTCGAATCCGCGGCGGCATGAAAAATCTTGATAATATTGCTGAATTTCTCAAGCACGCTATCATCTGATCCACGTTGTTTCCATAAAATTTACTTTTCTTTGAGCCTAATAAACATTTTTATCTGGTTATCTGACAATGGTTAAGTTTTCAATGTTATTGTTACTTTTTTCCAGTTTATTTACTTTTGTGAAATTTTATTCTTTTAAACATCACTCTTTGTAGAATTTATTCCTTCTATGTCTCTTTCGCTTTGCTGGTATTCTTTTTTCTCTGATATGCTTGGACCAAAATGACCAGCAGCGTCATCACCACAGGGCAACATCAGCACTAAAGTGCATCATGTTTCTGACAGTGAATAATCATACACCTCGCGAAAAAGCGCTGGCAAAGGCAGGAATGATATTTTATTCCGGTAGCTGCGTTATTACTCGGTCGTTGCCACTCCAGTTCGTCCGAAGATGCTACCACAGTTTAAGATGCAGCTGTACCATTACCAATTTCTTTCTCGATAAAAAAAACAGACGACAAACAAACTTTTAACCTTTTTAGATAATAAACATGGGATAAAAGAGAATTAAAACTCGAATCAAACAAAATTTCCGAACTTTATTATACTTCTGTTCGACAATATATTTATCATTCGTAAAAACCTGATGTCGTAATTATATCCTATCAAAAATATCTCAAAAAGTTTCAATAGATAAAAAATTTCAAACACGTTTTAAAATTCAGTTTCAAAGATTTCAAATGATTTTAAGGATTTCAAATTTCAATTTTAATCAACATTTGCAACGAATGACGAAAACTTTCTCTCGGTGAACTTGACCTCCGACTCACAGACACGTAGTATAAGTTATCATTTGGCGATTAAAACTTTGGTCATAACAGATTTTTTTGTAGTCGCTTCTGGGTCGAAGAAGTTCTCTTTTTCGCGAGACTGCCTAATCTTTGAAGTGAAATGGTAGAGGTAGCGATCTGAACGAAGGAGAGCTGAAGTGGTTCGACGATTTTAATCTCTAGAGTGCCCTCGTGGTTCTTGGCCCCATCTTCGTCTTCCCCATCGAGCCATCGTCAGGCCCTTTTCATCTCATCTTGCTTCCACACATGAACTTCTCGTCTGTCTTTTTCTGTGTCCATACTCTGTTGCTTTTCTTCTCAATCCTCTCAGCAATCTTTTCTCTCTTGTATACGTTCATTGGCTACCGCGCAGCACGCGGCTACTGCCTCCATGGTTAAACAGAGATAAATACATGGACCAGGGGAGAAAAGAAAGAAGCCAAGATAGATGGAATATTCCAAACAAAGCAGGCCTACGGCTTTCGAAAAATTGCGACTTTTTACGAGAAATTCAATTTTACGTCATATCATTTTAATTTCTTGATTTATAAGGATTTTAAAGAATTAATGGGGTTTAAAAATATTTCCAGGAATTTTGAACTTTTCTTGGGATTTCAAGCGAATGAAATAAACTTTAAAGATTTATAGAAGGATTTTAAAAACTTCAAGCGATTTGACAAGATTTCAATCAATTCAAAAATATTTCGAGGAATTTAAAGAGATTTCAAGGAATTTTAAGTAATTTTTTTAGGATTTTCAAAAGTTTCAAGGATTTCAAGTGAATTTTTCTCGGAATTTTTTATATTTTTAATAATTTTGTGTGATTTCAAAATATTTTGAAAACCAGAAGTTTTAAAAAGACTTCAATAGATTTAAAAATAATTTCAAGCAATTGGCAGATATTTCAAAGTGTGGTAATTACCATATGAGCAAATTTAGACTAATCGGGTTTTTTTCCACAATTTTTACCTTTTCAAAGAAATAATAGTGCACTGCCGTAAATAGTAAATAAAATTCATGGAATTTTGTATTTTTTTTTGTATTTGTATAATTTCAATTGTCTATGCAATGTTTCCTCCCACTGTAGCACGCGTATAACATTGCTAGTACTGTGATTATAACCTGGAGCTTAATAACATTGTTTGAAAGCCCTCGAGTGGTGGAACTGAAGAAGTGAAATGTGGATTTATCGGTTCTTTGTTTTTAACGATGTACACTGTACAGTCATCAGCTGACGACGCGACGTCTTTATTATAGTACCTAGAAAACTCGAGAAAAAACTGCAAGCAATCAGTAAAGTGTTTTTGCTTTTGTGAAGCACTTTTACGCTAGGTGTAATGGCTTCAGCAAGTCTCAGCCGAAGTATTAGCATGTTGCAACCCTACGGGACAACGAATTTATTTCTTGACGCTGAAATTTACTGCTACTGGTAATAACTTACCACTCATGCCGCTTTATGGACCACCCGCCGTAAATGCAGTAGCTCCCAGCTAAGGTTACAAACATGGCATGATCATTTTTACTTGACATTTACAAATAAAAAATGATCATTCTCTTCATCTTGTAATCTTCTCCTCTCGAGTTTGTGTATTCTGGGGTTAATCTTCGTGCAATTAAGGGAAGGATCAAAGTTTCTTTTAATTTATTAAGACGAAGCCTTAACGCTTTGATGGTGCACGAAGTCATTAATTTTTTAGGTTTTCTCTCGAGGATGAAGGACGATGAAGGAAATCGTTATAGGATGCACTAATGATGTATAATGTAAAGCGGAAGATATAAATACAGGATAGGCTATAAAATATGCATTTTTGTGATGCAGAGGGAAAGTCTTCATACATAGTTGAATGGGTTGCATAATTTAGAATTGAAAGCGTTTGAAATGTTGCAAAATTTTTAATTAAATAAATTTGAAGTTAAATCAGTTCGAATTCAAACATAAAGTACACAACAGTTTTATTCAGCAGTGTGTCCGTTGGTCAGAATGGTTGAAGGCTTCTCATTTGATTACCGAAGTTAAGCAACGCTTGACTCGGTTAAATTCGGATGGGGGTCGTCGTGCTGGATAAGAGTGATTATATCAGCTTTTAAGCTACCTTCATTTTCGAACTAATACCTACTAACAACGATATTATCACATGTTAAATCACTGGTGCTATCACTACATTTTTATTTCCTATTTCAATTCTATTTTTTAACTTGAGCACACTTTCAACCATTCCTGAAACTCATATATTTGATTTATTTTGTGAAACTAAATCTTTATAGAAAATTTGATGACCAGGGTTCAATGGAGACACTAAGATCCTTATATTGATACCCCTCCTTTAGTTTTGTCCATTAATTATTCGTATTAATTCATTATAAATTGAAGATAACCTCAGTTAAACTTATGTTAGATTTAATAAAAAGCTAAAGATGTCAATCAGAGTCAGTGGCCTGGATCTTCTACCTTACATTTTACATCCCTGAGATCCCCTTACTTCTTCTGAACCACAACCATAACCTCTTCCTTCACCTCCTCTTCCTCGTCTTCCTCTTCCAATCTCTTTTTCTTCCCCTCACCCTCGAGGGCATAGTTTTTTTTTATCTTTCTCAGAGACTCATTTTGCTCCTTTTGCCTTGGCGTCATGGCTCGTTTTGTTGCTTTTTTCAATCTCTCTTCTCCTCCTACTTCTTCTTCTCCATCTTCCCTTCTCTGATTCGTTCGTCTTGTAATCCTGTAATCAAGAAAACCAGGGGACAATTTACAATTTTAAACGCTTTCCTCATCCTCTCTTTTTCAAAACTTATCATTCCTCAAATTCAGTTCAGTATTTTTACCTTTTTGATAATAATAGGGCAGGTGGGTTATAATTAAAATATTTGCAGACAAGACAGTACATACATTGAATTTTTACTGTGAGTGATTCTGTAATAACTACAAGAAGAAAGTTGTACAAAAATGTAGTTTAGAAAAGATAGTATTTTACTTATCACGGAAATATAAAATATTAGTTGACAAAGGGAAAATAGGAGAAACGGAAAGTAGAGGAAGTAAAGTTAGGGGAAGATGACTGTAGAGAAACTGATCAGTGAAGTATATCTACTGATATAACAGTGTATGGAACGGAGAAGATAAGGATATAGAACCTAATTTTTGTTTTTTTTTGGGGATTCAACTGAAAGTGAAGGTACACATGGAACCAAGAATGAGCCGGCCCTGTTGTCCTCCTTGAAGGGCTCTTCTCCTTTTTCTCTCGTTCTCCGGCTCCTTTCCTTCTTTAACCTCTCGTTTCTCAGATTGTTCCTTTTATTCCAAGGAGCAAACCACTGAATACAGTTTGAGCGAAGCGTGTCTCGACACGCGAGATGCAGGATCGAACTTGTTTCTCGATTGCGGCACGAAATTCGCCATATTCCTTTCTCTTTCCGCCCTCACCATCTTGCATCCTTCCTAAGTTCGAGGAATGGAGAAAGATCGACAATTTTAATGCCTCACCGGCCATAAGAGTGACTCATCAGTTAGTCACAAGATAAAGAGTTGCGATCATCGTAGAAGTTTAGGTAGAACTACATATTTAAATTTTCGCAGAACTTAATTTATTCGATCCTGCAGTTGAATTTGATTAAAATTATCATTTCTTCATCAAGAGGTTATTTTCAGTAATGTTTGTAAAAGATTTAAATATTTGTTTAGGAATTTTAAAGGTTGTCGTGAAATTTTTGGGATTCAAGAGATCTTTAGGAATTTCAAAGGATTTCATGGAATTTTAAGAGATTTAAAATGATTCCCTGAGATATCAAAGTTTTCACGAGATTTCAAAAAATTTCAACAGTGATCAACCCCTCAATCAGTTAAACATATATTTTGCATAAATATATAATTAAGTATATAATAAGAAATAAGATTCTGGATATAATCGGAAATTTTATGGGCGAAAATTTAGTAGACATCTTGAATATAAGATACATAACTAAATGATCAAGTGAGTCTGGAAACATTTTTGCAAAGATTATGAGCTGTTTTTCTTGAAATCTGATCTCTTCGGGATAAGTTCATTTTTGCAATTGCTTTGGATATAAACATTTGCATTTTAACTGTGCTTGGCGGAAGAAAGACTTGGCCATAAGTTGTGCAAGGTCTTGCGCGAGGCCATGATGGAACCGGAGTTTAGACGTCCTTGTGCCAGCGAAAGGAAGTATACGGCCTGCAAAAATAGGTCAAAAAAGGTTGACGCACCTCCGAGCTACCTTGCGTAACAAATTTCAAAATTGAAGACAAAAACGTCAGAGTCCATACTCCATTATTATTGAAGCCAACTATCTTGTTAGCAAAATCTTGTTTAGTGGAAGTAGACGCTACTGTGAATTCGTATCACTTGTTAACTGTTCCTCCAAAATCCTGAATAGAATCCTAATTCACTGTGCAAAGAGACTACCTGCTAAAAAGTGCCCGATACTTATTTATAATTCAAGAAATTCCAAGAATTTATTAATATTGACTGATCATTAACATTTGCCTCGCATTTTCTTACAGAGAGAGGATAAAGAATAAGTGTTGTTCAATAACAAACAGCCTCCTTTTTTAGCATGTAATGGCCAATTTCGTTAAGAAAACACATGCTCGATGAATATGCGATAAAGAAAGGGTCAATTTATTATGGAATCCCTCACAATCGTTAACGATGTCGTAATGAACGATAAAGTCCACGGTCAGATTCAAAAAAGTCTTCGTTGTTGGCTTGGTCTTGGACTGAAGGAAAAAGGGACGAGGAAGAAATGGAAGAAGATGCTCGAGAAAGTGCGAGCGAATAAAATAAAGTAAAAGGAAGAGAAGAGGAGAAAAAAGGATAAGAGAAATAAATAAAAGGGGAAAGAAAAATAAAAGAGAGAAGAAAAATAAAAGAGGGAAGAAAAATAAAAGAGTCTACAAGAGGTCCAAGAAGAGGGATTGGTTCGTCTCAACACACGCGTCCTTTCTTGGGCCAATGATTCATCCATATGCGTACGTCGCCTGGACTAAATTGCATGATGCACTCACATATATGCATGCACGTGCTCTTCTACGCATTCCTCTGACTTAGTGATAGTAAAAGAGGGCATTTTGCCTCGACACGTGGTAATTTACAACTGCTGAGTACGATCCCTGATAATGCGTAAACACTGCTGGCTTTGTGCTCCTCCCTAAGGAGCCTCCCTCCGGGCTTACGCATTTTTCTAGTTTTCGTTCACTTTAAGTATTTTTAACCTTTGGGTAATGACAGGGCATTAGGTTCTTTGATTATTGTACTTTCGGGCAAGTTGGCATATTTCTTAATTTTCACTTTCCTCGTTTCTGCAAGAACTCCATTCTCCTCGACATTCGCTGTGTCCCAAGAAAATGAGTCGTTGGCTAAAAAAAAACGACTATATCGACTTAAGTATCGATATACTATATCGACTTCCAGGATACTTTATTATTATTAATAATTAATCATTGTTTAGAATTCAGTAATTTATTTTTGAAAAGTCATATATCTATATGTCGAAAATTGATTCTCGCAATCTCGAAATCTAAAGCCATAAGTTACATTCTCTCTTTGCCTATTGGTTGGATTTGTATTCGCCGGTTATACTTTAGAGTTTAGAATCGAGGTCATCAGAGCTGTCAACTCCTTGGCTGCCATGATTCGTTTTGAATACCCGCTTCACAAGGTTTTTAAGATATCCAAACATATTAAAGGATTTCAAGAGATATTAAGGAATTGCAAAATAATTCAAAACAGTTTCAAGATTTTCAAGTAATATCAAACCATTTTTTTGAATTCTCTAAAATCTGTTAAATATCTTTAGCGCGCGCATAACTTTCTCATCATAGTATTAAAAACTGAAGGCACACTTTTCAGAAACAATTACCCGGGCTTTATTTCAAGTCAATTAGATTCGGTGAACTTTGGTCACGATTCCTCGAAGGATCAGAATCGTAATCACGTTCCCTTGAATCTTCACCGGCGGATGGTAATCGCATAGAAAATGGCTTGGTGCATTCTCTCATGATATAGCCTCGAACTCCGGATCAGGGAAGCCTCGTTCGTTCCGTATGAGTATTCCAGGCGTGTATGACGAGCCTCCATGGAAACCATACAATACATATAGAATTACATGTATAATGCATGTATAGATTCATACATTCGCAATTACACTCATATATATATAAATATGGAATTGCCTACATGTATACATTTATATTTATCTTCAAGCAGGCCAAATGCATTCGCATATGGATGCAAGTATCCTAAGTGCCGAGAGTTTAATGCTTTAATGGTATGTATCATGGATTCATGCGGTTATAATGCAGCTCATGCTCTCTGCCTCGCCATGTTATTATCTTTAGTCGTGACTCGAGAAACGTAGAATGATCCTCTCGTCACACAAAGGGCTCCTCTAGGAAGGAATAACCATTAGCCCCATTAAACAATCGGAGAAATAAAGACTCCAAAACGAGAACCTAATTATTTAGGATATTATTAGTCGTTCTGTCTCTTCAGGATGAGAGTGTTCAGTGCAGTCTCTAATATTCAAGTGCCGTGAGAATCTTTTCGAAATTATAGCGTGTACTCCATATCACATGGTATAGCATTTATGTAGTGCAAATAACGTGGGATTATTTCGTACTATTTAATCAAAAATTTGGGAGGATAACAATTTTAATTGCTATAAAGCTAAAAAAATTGTTGAAGGAATTTTTAAGGATTTTATGAGGTTTTCACGGGACTTTAAAGACAATAAAATTTCTTGAGATTTGAGATACCTTAAAATTTCATAATTATAATTAATAAAATTACAATATGGACTGTTTAAAATTCCGATATAAATAAAAATGCCGAAACATCGTGTATCCGATATATAACGATTTGAATAGAGAATCGACTTCGGGAGTACATAATTTTCTAGAAGGGATTAGTGTTTCGGCGAAATGCGAAACAGGCAGGACTTTTTAACCGATCTGTACGCAAGAATGATGGACCGCGTAGTTCGGGAGCCATCGCACACATGTGAAACATACACACATGAATGCACAACACAGGCACGCGTTATCCTTCGTTATTATTGCCCGAGCAGTAAATAATCCGCCTTTGGCTTCCACCTAGGCACTACCTCGTCTTTCACCCATCTCATTCCACTTCCACCTCAGCCACCCTCATCATCTCATTCGCCATGCTATCTCTTGCGATCTTTTATCAGCCGAAACGAGTTTCCGATTATTTATCACGCAGCGCTTTTTTTAGCTGCGACTTTCGTCTCCTATGATCCAACAGTGTATACGCACTGTTGAGCATACCTCAAGGTAGGATAAATAAAAGTATTAAGAGAGCGCACGGTGCTTTCAAATCGAATTAGACACTCTTAAATTAATCCTCGTGAAAACGATACAGTTTTCAGTTTCTTTTGAGCCGAGATTTGCCAAACTGTTGTCTATTTGTATCTTGCAAAGAAATCTTGAAATTAGAAGCAGACGAGGAAGCAGAATAAATATTCAGATTATTAAAATCTACATACATATTTATATTGTATATATAAAAATGAATGTCTGAAATTTTAAAAATAACTTGAAATCACTTGCAAGCTTCAAATTCCTTGAAATTTTTTATAATCACTTGAGATCATTTAAATTCCTTAAAATTTTAAAGTTTGTTAAATCCCCTAAAGTCTTTTTATTTTCAAGTACATGTCCTAAAATCCCTTGAAATTCCTTAAAGTCGTTTCAACTCTCTTAAAATCTCGAGCCGGGTGAATTTTTGCTACTGAAAAATAAACTGAAACTAATAGTTTACAAATCAATTCATCATCAGCTTTCTTTGTGTCCTGGAGTGACCAAATGACCATTCCTCAAATTCGCACTTCTTTCAAAAAGAAAATTCACTTCTTTCCAGACGATAAAGTCCGAATTGAAGAAAGTCGACGTCTCGGGAAAATAGACTCGAGTCTTGATTATTTCCGATAACTTTTTCCAATAAATTCTCGAGTCGATGCAGCGCGAAGAAATAAAATGACAAAGCCTGTAGTTTCGGCTCGTGTCAAAAGAAGAGTCAAAGAAAATCTAAGAAAGGATGACATAATGGATGCAAGCGGGACGTGCGAACAGAGAAAAGGCAAGAAAGAAAATGAGAATTGTATAGCCTGTATTTAAAAGTAACGAGAAAAAAAAGAACGTGAAGAAAGTATTGATCACAATAAGAAGTCGTAAATCAGAGCCACTGCTGGCGGGAAATCCAAGCGCACCGAGGAATGAACAATATAAGAGAACCACCGAAGTTCAAACCATTTTCACGAGTTAGTCCCCCTTTGTGTATCAATTCTCAATGATTAGTTTCGAACACAAAAAAAATTATGTTTAAAAAAAATGTTTAAAAGACTTTGCGATTTGAGGTTTCTCCGGAAATAGTCAGGTTATACGCTTGTTACGTAATTGTTGCTGACTTCCTGTCAAGGTATCGATTTAATTCCTCTTGCTGAAGTTTCTTAAAAGAAAGTAACTTGTTACTCGCAGGCTGCATTTAAAAATCCATTTTTTTATTCAAAAGAATCTCAGTTTTGTAATATTTTTGGATTATTTTGGGTATGTATTTGCAAAACTAATTTATGTAAAAATCACAAGAGTCTTTTTTTCTTCTTGCTCTTCGCATTGTCTATCTATGAGATTTTTGTAAAAAAAAGTTACCCTTTGAGTTTAAAAAAGTACCCTAGGCACCCTGTACTGTTCAAAGATAATAAAACAGCAAAAATTGGAAGTATTTTTAAGGAGTGTGAGTTTGAAAAAGAGCTTATTATTGTTTTTTCACCTAATGATATAATTTGTCGAAATGGCGTTCAGCTAGTTTTTCTACCTTTTTCAAACTCTTAGACGCCCTCACTTTTTTCTCAAAGAACAAATTGCAACAGGGTGCTTCCTTAGAAATGGGAAGTACCAAAAGCTGTGAAAACAATTAGCAAAGAAGGGCCGAAACAAACCAAATACTTGAATGGCTCTTTTGTTTTGTTTAGGTGCTATTATATAGCCTTTATTTATTTTTCCTGTGATTCTCAGTGTTTCGACAAATTGCAGCACGCAAACAGCAAAATATAGGTTGAATGTAGTCGGCGTGTGGAAAGGGAGCAAAACGTGTGAAAAGAGGACGACGTAATGCGAATGACGAGGGACTGAAATGATCGTTGAGGGTGAAAAGAAAAAAAAAAGAGGAACAGAGATTAGGATCTTGAGAAGCTGCATCGTGTCATCTGACACAAGCAGGATCGTAGGCTGTGTGGTTACACAATGTGACAAAGGAAATAGTTAACAAAAGATTTCTTAAGTATAACTAATTCAAGTTGTATCTTCACAACACAAAATTTGAATTTGCTAATGTATTCCTCCTATTCGACTTGAATTTCTAATTAATTCAGTCTGTCTCAGGCAAGAAGTCAGGAAAAATGATGAACGGATCATTTATTTAAAGCTTGTTTCAATAGTATTTAACCCTTCTTCCTTTGTGAATTTTTTCACATATGCTTCTAAATGTGACAAAGAAGGAATTATGAAAATCCTCCATAAAAATCTTAATATGATATTAGATCACTTTCAAAATGATTTATAAGACAAATAGCCACATTGTTTGGAGCAGGCTTCATAGTTTTTCCCCATATTACTTTGTTCTCTTCTGTCTTCTTGTTTTTCACTTAAATGCGGACTAAATCTTTTTTCATATAAAATTTCGATATTTATTTGATGTCTTTTTGATTCAAAAATATACTTTTCCGTTTAAAAATTCACTTTTAAGGTGAAAATTCATGTATTTCTTAAAAATTCACTTTTTGGGTTGAAAAGTAAACTATTTCCCAAGAAACGTACTTTTTTGGTTCAAAATTCAACAATTTTTTATTGATAATTTATCAAAGTGGCTATTTTCTTAATTTTATAAGCCATTTTAAAGATTTTGGATCTTTGGTACAAGTAATAATGAGTATCGAAATTGAAAATATTGAAAACTACGTTTCTTCATTCAAAATATTTAAATTTGGTCTGCTTCAATTTCACGGGACATAAATTTGTCTTCAGTCATGGTCACGAACTACGAAAATAAGAATAGGAAGGCTGTCAAAGTGGAAGGGTCAGTGTCAGTTTCAAACTTCAGTCTGAGGAACACTCGTAAAGCAGGTCAACGAAGAAGTAGAAGTTTTTTTGTGTACAGGATCTCTTTACGAGTTTTAGGGTAGACGAGCAGAGAAAAGAAGGCGAGGCTGCTTCGTCCTTAACTAAATAGCTGGGTAGAAGATAAAAGATAGAAGATCGAAGTCTTGTAGTATCGTCGTAGAAAGGTTGAAGAGGCAACTACAATTCACATGCTGTGTCGAAAGAAACTCGTTTTGAAACTACGCAGTTCGGTGAACATCACACAAAACATATCTCGTATTTCTTTTCCTAACGCTGGAAAAATCCCTTGAGTTTTGACTACAAGATTTATCATCACATGTGGTGGGCCATTCGAGAAAGAAATTATACCAATATTTTACATTTACAAAATTAATAAGGGTTTAAATTTTTTTTTAAATAACTATGCGAATGTAGATTCTTCAAATATGTAGAAATTCCATAAAATATCTGAAAATTTTTTAAAATTTGAACGGTCAAAAAATTCTTGAATTTCAAATTAAAATCGTGTATGTAATTTTATATCGTTTTTGAATTTGAATGTTATTAATTGTCTACGCAATTTTTTCCGTGCGCAGTATTGGGAAATTTCTAGTTTAAATATTTCTAGTTTTTTTAATAAATATAAATGGATATAGAATATAATTAAAAAGAAATTAGACCCCTGTAGTTTAAATAACTGAATTCCGTGATATAGAGAAGGAAACAGGTATTCATTTGATGAAAAGCAGTGCGTGATAGAGCGAAGAAAACACATTCCACATTGATGTGTTAGGCTTGGGGGAAGAAAAGCGTTGAGGTAGAAAAAAAACAGGTTGACCTAGGATTAGGGGAAAGATGAAGGAAGAAGTAAAAATGCTTTCGAGGACCATAAAAGATTATAAAACTTCCAAATAGGATGATAGGACCTATGTCAAGTTAAAACTTCTTTATCTGCCTCTTCAAAGGCGGGAAGTAAAATTTTCAGCTTAGAAGTTTAGAGCGATGAAGTCAATGTGTGAATACTGAATAGGAGAATAGAAAATTTGCTTTGTATTCTAGTTGACATCAATTCATGCACAAAAAATGTTGGTTCGAATGCATTAGAAAATCCATTAAAAATATAATAAATAAATAATTATTTAAAGAATGTTTTCAAGTATAAATATATATTTTTTAAAATAAAAAATCATAAAGTTCAATCGGAATTGTAATAGAAAAATCTGAATAGATCGGAAAATCTGTTATGACAAAACCGTCAGCTGGACATCGATAAACGAAAATTATTTTTACGATCACAAACAAAAGCAAAAACGACATCTGTTTGTATTTGAAAATTGTGTTCTACTCTTCACATAAAGTTGACGTAAAATGAACTTTATTTGACATGAAAATCGTTTAGTGTACTGTTTACTTTAGAGAAGAAAAACTGGTCAAATAACTGTCTAATAATATCAAGGTTTAAGTGCCAATAACTATCCCTGGCTTTTGGATCAAAGTGGCAATAACTGTACCTTCTTATTCTACTCCATTTCTAAAAGCTTTGAATGATCAGTTCTGGTCTAATATTTTCTCAGAGGGTGTTTTCCAAAATTACAATACGTCAATAAACTCTCCGTGCATATATTGTTTAGAACAGGGAGGTACTGAGTGACTTTAAGGCGTTTTTAGGAGTGAAAAATGAATGGGAAGCAAGTCCATGGTCTGTTATAAAATTGGGGCACCCCATGGGTCTATGGGAGTAAAACTGAGATGTTTTGAGTCGAGCCACAAGTTCCGGGGGGTAAAATAGACGAACTTGCCCCACACCGTGAGAAAAATCATCCATGAAAAGCGAATACTTTTCTCTCCCCTATATTTCGGGTCTAATCCTCACCATAATGCTAAAGTTATTATCGAATTCTATTTTATTCCCATGAAGAAACCATTACCTCGAATTCTAATATTAAAATTCGTATGTTTCTCTTTGACTTAAACAATTTTTAAATCCCATACTTATTTCTTCCTTAAGAGAAACCAGTAAAATTATTTTATTATAAATGTAATAATGTATTAATATTTTTAGCTTCATTTCTAATTTTACAACTCCTTCGAGTGAATCTGGTTGCAAGAAGACCACGCGTGATTTTAAGATTATCCAAGTTTTTTGTGCGTCAGAACTCGCAACGAAAAGAAGGTGGTTTGGTTCTGAATGGGCTTACTTGTGCGACACACACGAGGAAAGTGGCTCGATTTTATATCACCTATGAATAGCTTTCTTTCAGTGTGTATGTAGATGCAATAAAATCGTGCTCTTGGAATCGCGAGTGGGATCGAGATCCCATAAATGGACGCTGGCAGTGCTTTTTGTGCTCGACACCTCCTAACGAAGCGCCCTTCGATGGCTATACGACGTTCGACAGGATTCGTGCACCTGCAGGACTTAAATTCAACCCTCCCTGGCTCAATGATGGTGCACCTTTTTTTACCATGTCCAATTTCGGCTTCATTCGTGACGCATTACTTTTTTGGTAATGAGAAAATTACCAGGTTTTCCACCTTCAGCCCACAGCCATTAGAGCTCTCAGGACCCAGATTATAGCCTCGAGAAAAGGGTTTTACTTTGATTAAGGTAATTAAATTTAATTGCCTCTTTCACTGATGCGTGAAATTCTTTTACCCCTGATTTTTCGAGTTTGGGTATAATCCCTTTGTTAGAGAAACACAATTTTCTAATTGATGATTCCTTTGTCGGGATCAGTCTCTCCATTTCATTCAACGATTATTAAAAACTGGCCAAAACTGGAAAAAGATAAACATTTTTTTTGCTCTGAAAACTTGTATCTGAAAACAAGAAAATATTCGTTCTGAAGTTCATTTTTTTATTTTTGATTAATTAAGAAGAGGAGGTTTAGTGAATTAAGTTCTCGAAGATATATTTAATTTTGTAATAAAATATGGTGGCTGGAAAGTTGTGAATCGAGTAACCTGAATCTTCAACTCATGGAGTGCCTCCAGCGAAAGTTAAGGCGAGCACAGATGGCCAATGATACTCCTTTCGGGGTACAGTGACCCTGTATTCGTATTCTCTAGGTAGCATCAACATTTTCGTCTTATTTCGCCAGCCCGATCGGACCCCGTACGACTGGGCTATAAAGTTCGTTGCTACCAAGAAAAAAAGACTCAAAAACACCACAGAAGCTCCATTGAAACCGATTTTCTGAGAGAACAAAAATTGAACTTTCATCAATCTTTTTTTATCGATTACATCTTTTTGGACTCGATTTTATTTTTTGTTCATTAACCCGGAACAAGCTACCATACGAGATTGTATAAGAGTGGTTTACTCGCTTCATTTCTGCATTTATGGGAACAATAAAATCAACAGATTGAATAAAGGCCACTTATCATGGTACTTAACAATAATTGGTTAATTTTTTCTTTATATAAAAATATATATAAGGACAGAAAAATATCATTTTAAAGGTTTCACGGCATTTTTTAAAAATTTTTAATGATTCACGGCACCTATAGTAATGTCATCCATCAGTGATGTAAAAGATAAAAAAATAAAACAAAGAATTAACGGATAAAAGAAAAACCAAAGGAAACGCAGCAACTTCAATCTGAAGGGATAAACAGAATACATTATGATGCCAACGTTATATATTATATAGTTCATTCATTCTTATTTAAAAACACCTGTTATGGTTTTGGGATGACTGATTAGTGCCCATATAATTATTTCCATGCTAACCAAATGTCCAGTCAATAGACAAGGGTTCTCGAGTTTAGAATTTAGATGGATATCTTTTTGGAAAAAGATCGGGTGTCAAAGGAAACATTCGTAATTACCATCTGGACAAAATGTTTTTATTCTACTCATTGACCTGATTTTCGAAGGAGGGATTTAACTATTCATACATAATTTATAATTTTCTAATTCTTGGACGGAGAGAAATGTTTGTTAATTAAAGTTAAATTAAATTAGATTTTTATGTTTAAAAGATGAATTGCACTTTATTCGTATATTTTAATTCGACTTTTCTGGGTGTACTAATTAGTTTTTCAAGATCCATTTAAGAAGTTTCTTAAACAATTGAAATTCGAACTTTTGTTCTCAAGGGTGGTAAAGTGCCTTGAGTACAATGGCACAAGTATAACTTTAAACAGTTAAGGCTGACTGACTGGCTATTGTCTTTTGTTTTCGCCGACTCCACTGCGTTACGTGCCTTTGATCACTTTGACGAAGCCGCCACCTTAACTAAAGACGACAACAATAAGAATAATAAAATCTTGGTAATTAAAACAAATGATTTTTAAAAATTTTCAAAAAAAATATCTTGAAAATTATTTTAATCCAAAGTAATTTTTTGTTTTCAAAGACAACATTTCATTTAAATTTACAAAAAATTTTAAATCATTTAAAATTTCTTTAAATTCACGAGTAATTCTACTATATCAAGTTAGTTGTTTTAAACTAAATATTATCAAGTACTTCGACCCCCATCTGAGTATAACCGAGCCAAGTCCTGCTTAACCTCGGTAATTCAACAAGAAGTCTCAAACAATTACATTTATCGAACTTGACACTATGAATTTGTATTTAGTATTTATATATTGAGCTTCCTACAAGCTACAATCTTATCAGATTATGAGTTTTCTTAAAAGTTTGCCTTATAAGGAAAACTTTTTTATAAAATATTCTTATAGACCATATTATAATTACCAAGGATAATTTTTTTACTCATTCTTTCCACAATTTATTCAAAATAGCTGTCATTTTATATTCAGGATTTTTGAATTTTCCCACAATTAATCATGCAAGTGTTTTCAGCGCTTGCGTGTAAAATGGGTACTATGTACTAAAATCAATATCTCAATTTATAAGACGAAAATCACAATATATTATTCCTAAAAAAAATAATTAACTAAATAATAAATTGTATTTATACTTTAGTGTGGTATTTCTTACTTTAAAAGATAAGAATATCATTTTAATTAATGATTGGGTAGAGAAGAAGGATATAAAATAGTCTTTATATTGACTAAGCAGTTCATCATCTGCTTTCCCGCCCTTTCTTGCCTTCCGGCATTTTACACACGTGTTGCGTGTTCTACAGGTGTTTTTTACATTAACAGAACGTTAAGTAGCCCAAGTAGCTTATACTACATATAATTGTTTTACTTGTGTTAATTTAATATTCAACAGTTAATTTGTCTTGAATTTCGGGTGTCGTCTAATTTATTAAACATAGTGAGTAGTTCGTGAGTAAATAAAAATTGTTTCGTGTTTGTTGACAAAATGCTACAAGCTTCGAAAAGACAAAAGGTCACTTCGGCATCTATCATTGATGAAATTTATGAGTCTCTTGGTAAGTATTAATATTCTATTGATTTTTTATAGTAAATATGAGTACTATATACTTCATTTCGTATTTATTTGCGGTTTGTTTCATAATGACTAAGTTGATGAGGTTAGAAACCTAAAATTACATCTTTTTCCATTTTGATGATGAATTATTTCGAAATGACAAGTCTTTTATGATTTTTCAATAGAAGAATGTCATTTTTATTAACATTGAACATGTATATCGTAATACGAATATCTAGATTTCTAAATATTTCTCATTTGAGGTTATGTGACTTGTCATTTTGATAATTTTCAAAATTTCCAATAATATATTTCAATTTTAGTTCCTTAATTTTATGAATATGGATAATTCTATTTAAATTTTATTTCTTTCCCCTTCAGATTCCTTAACCAAAACACTGGATTCTATCAAAGAAAGTCACAACACATTGTTAAAAACAAATAAGATTTACGTGGAATATGTTGTGAATACCAGAAAGAATGAGCAAAAGATTCTTCTGGATAAAATTTCTCCCGCTGCTTTTAAAACTTCAGAGAAGGATTCAAACAATCAAAAAGGTTTGTTTTTAGAACTAATTTTTAAAAATTTTAATATGAACAAAAATAATTAACTATAAAGTATTATATTTCACAAACTGTTATTTATATCACAATAAAATATTTCGCTATCTAATTACAATGGTTTCTAAATTAAATTCTAGATTATTTTACGTATTTTCAGATTTATGTACAAGATATTTAATCAGAAAGATTATTTTTAAAATATTTTAAAAACTCGTGCATTATTTAATACGTAATAATATTTCAAAAATAATTTTTTTGATTATCTTAATATATTTCTACTACAGCTTTTCACCTATTCAGAGCTACTAATCTTCTTTCTCTTTTAAATTAAGATTAACAATCAGTCGATGCAATGAAAAAAAAATATATAACATCATCTGTAAAATTGTATCCTTAAATTATTAATAATCGAGTAATGAAACATAAAATATGGAATACTTGGAGGCATTGCCATTAATTACAAACTCAACAGGTAATAACTATCACAAACGATGTTTAGCATTAATATTATATAACTTAGTTGTCAAATCTATTAAATAACAATGTGATGTGATTTGTATCATGAGTTATGGACGTAATAAATTACAAATAACTAATATCTTTATTCGAGGATTCATCTCAATGAGCAATAACATTTATTTTCTAGTCAAACTAGTTGACGAGAAAAGTAAATTTATTTAAAAGATATTTTTTACTTCCAATATTTTCTGGAAAATCCAACTTTCAAATAAAATTAACTTTACAAAATTAGAATATTAATAATATAACGAAAATAGAAAACCACTTTGAACAAAATATTAGAAATCTGGTCAGTGCAAGCTTTTTCAGCCTTTTGTAATCTCCAGTTTTTAACAGCTTCTCAGTGTCAGATTAACAGATACTGATTTGCATTTATTTCTTTAGTTAACTTAGTTGCTTAAATTGAAATGTCGACACTACTAAAATTCAGGATCTGCTTGAGGTCTTCTTCTTGGATCCGATGGATCCAGAGGAACAATCACTGGTAATCTGTCTCTGGAGTTTCCATTGCTTGGACGAAAATTGTAACCGGTTCTGTCGTCAGTCAACCAACGTGGAACTGTCAGTTCCTTACAGCTGAAAATTGAAATGCCATTGTCTTAAAGTTGTAAACAACATGATGAATGTTGATGTAAATTAGAACCTCTTCGCAGTTTTATGTTTCTACAGAAAACGTGCGATAAATAATTTAAGTCAGAGGTTTCTTAAGAATTAAAAGTAACAAAGATTTTCAGAAACAATTTTAAATTCGTATTCAATTCAAGAAATTTATATTTGTTCTTTAGTTTTAAAAAGAAAAGAAATAACCATGCTTCTCAGAGTTGGAAAAAGTAAATTTGAAAAGAATGCAGAATCTAGAAAAATTAGACAAAGTATTTTAGACTATACTATCTTATTCTAGAGTATAATTTAAATTAATTTTTCAGACCAACACCAAAGCGTGAGAGAGAGGGAGGCGTGCCACCAGATACCCTTGCAGTGCAGTGAAGAGACAAGTTCGATATAAATCGACACAAGACGAGTAGAAATATAAATAGAGAAAGAGTGATTAATTCAAAATTGGAGACATTTCACACAGATTCAAGACACGAATTTCGAAAGAGAGAACTTTTGAAAGAGACGAATTTTAAAAGAAATACAAGGACAAAAACAGACAAGTTCTACAAGAGATCCAACGCTTTTGACTCTCGTTCACACCTGCAAGTGTTTGGATCAAAGTAGAATCTAGTGGAACATGCTTTAACTTCCTGACATTGGCAGACACACAGCTCAGGGTTCCACGCCTTCCTGCTATCACTCGCTTGGCATTTTTCTTTTTCGTCAATATTCTTACATTGACATCTGCATTCGTCTTCCAAGTATTCTTGCTTCTCGGTGCAATGCTGAAATCAAATATATAGATTTATAAATAAGTAAGCAAAATGATCCCTGATGTTTCAACTAGTATGTTGGAGAAAAAACTTACTTTTTCTTGGACAGTACAAAGGCATTTACACTTTACGTGTTCCTCTATCGGCACAATTAATTTTTTTCTAAAACGCAAACCACTGACTTCAACAGAAGCTGTGTTTATCTGAAAATAAAAAAAGATTAGTCAAAGTGGTTTTGTTTCAAACTCTTATATTAATTTTGAAAACGAAACTTAGAAATATTGGCAAGATCGTTTAAATTAAAATACTTACCTCCATATTGATAAGTCTAGTCTCTGTGGGTTGACAAGAAAGTAATTTGTGAACGCAACACCCTCCACATCTTTTTACCCTTGTACATTCTGGCATGTAAATCACTGAGGGATCTGGATCCTCCACAACGGGTACGGTTTGAGTTTCAGGCATGCAGAAAGCAGGTTGAGCTCTTAGGGCAGTAGACCGCTCCATTATTCCTCCCATACGAGCTGAAAAAAATAGATTTTTAAAAATGAACGATAATAATAATACAAATACATACAAATATTTCTTTTTACAGAAAAGAAACAAAGACAATGACTGACGAAAATTCAAGGGCTGTTTCATTCGTCAATAACTATTTGACTCCTTTTGATGGACTTGCTTCCGGATTAGAAGATTATTTAACAGATGTTGTGATCCTGGATTATTTTGGTTGTACCGTAAGAGGAAAAAGGAACGTTAATATTTTCATGAAGGAAACAAAGAGTTCGAACAGATTCAGCGAAAATGTTGAAAATTCATTACATTCGTTGCAAACTACTGACATTGAGGGAAATCACTTGAAGGAAGAAGGCGTTTCCTATGAACTCGATGATAATTATCTTAATGCTCTCAGTAAACTTGAGATCACTCCTACAGTAGTAAATGAAATAGAATGCAACATCGAGAAAATAAATACACTGAATTCGAAATGGAAATACAGACGAAGAGAGTCAAAGCCATCAAGGCAAGTGGAAAAATGCATTTGTGTAAGAAACTTGAAGGTATATCAAAATTTATTATCTAAAATTTTCATTGTTAGTTATTAAATGGATTTTTAAATTTAAATATTCTTACAGATGATGATGCGCAGATCGCCTACTCTATCTATCTTAAACTAAAGTCGTTTGATAATTCCTCGAATTTGAACACAAATCAAAAGTTGAAACCCACCATTTCCGAATTCCAAACTAAAAGATGGAAGAATTTCAAAGAGATAAGTGAGTTGTGTAGTAGCTTGGTACCAAACATAAACATAATTTTTAGAAAGCTTCAGTGCTGATAAATTATCAACGAGTGAATCACGATTTCATAGATTTGAACCACAATATGTGGGTAACCGGCTAGTTTTTCGTAGAAGGAACTTTGAAGGCTGTGATGAGTCGAATTTTTTTTTTAATTATCAGATTCACATGATAATTTATGAGGGAGACAGTCAGTGTAAATTGAACCTTTCACAGAAATTCGATGAAGGGGGATAAGTTTTTTCTTAAGAGAAGATTTTTTTTGTTTTACTTATAACGGCTGAATCCGTTTGAACCTTTAGTTTCTATTCTTTAAATTCAAAGTGTTTAGGTTTAGTGAATAGGCTTTGTAAATTAATTTACGTTTATTTTTTCACGAAAAGAAATGTGTGAAGAGTATCACAGTGATAATAAATCGTTTATTTAAAGGATTACTTACTTGATATTTGACTTGGCATTCCTTGAACTTGCGCCAAGTAGGCATCAATTGAATCCAAGGTATTTAATTGCCTTGCGATTTGCAGCGATCTCTGATAACAAATATTTATAGCAATTAGAAAAATAAAAATAGTAAAATGCATGAGCTGGTAATTAATGCAGTGGTTAAATTTGTATTATATCAGATTAATGACAACCGGGAAGATGTCACGAAATTACAATTCATGAGTCAGGTAATTGCGGTTGAGTAAAAACTTCGCTTATATGACACGTATTCTCTGACGTAGGTAAAGATCATGCAGTTTATTTTTCGTTACAAGATATCTCTTCATTGAAAAATTACTCTCGAATTTAATTTGTTATCAAGCTGAAAGGAATGTGAATTCATTCACGTAAAAGCGATTTACTCACATTCAAAGAAATGTCCGGTTAAGTCAACCAGAATTATAGTTAAATATGCTCTTACTATTTTTTATGGTTGATTTAACCAGTGTTTTAGTTGTTTTAACTGGAAATTTTGATTAAAGTAACCAGAATTCTGATTGCTTTAACCGGGAAAATAGAAAGGGCATATTTAACCAGATTTTGACATTTTTTTGAATACACGTACTAAATCATAATCAGTTCCAGGAAATTTCCTTGATTTAAAAGGAAAGTAAATTCTTCCATTGATTTCTAAAGAATTGAACATTTCTTCCCCTTTTGATATTTCGAGACTGATTTCCTTTCTGCATACAAATCATTTATTTTACCAATCATTAGTATTCAAGTTCAAGCGCACTTTGCTTTGTTATTTATTACCAAGACTATTAAAATTATCATTTGAATTCAAGATAAGTAGTATTATTTCATTTTTGAAATAGGCTTGATAAATGTGAGGTTCATACATGTATGAAATTCTTTCATAAAAGCGGAATTATTCTTTTAAGAAATAAAACAATGCTCAGAATTATTATCGAAAAATTTGAAGAAAAATTGATGGAATAAATTAAACTAAAATGGACAAAGCTTAGTCATTAGGCGATAAGAAGTGGTCAAAGAATTTTTATTAACTGCTATCACTTATAGGTACGTTTTTATTTGTGTCCTGAATTCCTGATATAGATTGTAATTGTATGTATGTGAGTCATGGATCCGAAAGCGAATAGTTGCATGAGCAAAGAAGTTATTAATATTAGAGACAACAGGTCAACACTCGGCAGTTGAAAACCGCAACCCTTTCGTTTACACCTACGTTCTTAAAGGCCTTTATTTCTAAAGATTTTCTCGTAAGAGAGATTACAATATGCGAACACACCTATTTGTCAGACTTATCTTAGTTGAAGACTACGTTAAATTGCAAATTATTACCTTTAAAGCGAAAGCTTCTAATTTGCAAGTGCTTGTGTCCTCAAAATAATAAATTACTTTGTCCTTGATTTCTGGGATTTCCCCAGGATTTACTGCTATATGCAAATCTGGTTTCAAGAGAATATGTGGTTTTTTGATTCATTATGAATATCAGAATTTTACTCTCGTGAAAACTACTTACAACATCCAAGATATTCTTGCAGTATGTAGTTTTAATTTCTTGTTTGTTGAAAAGAACAAGAACTCGGTTTTGATCTTATTATAATGCAAATGTTAATAATTTATTTGTCATTTCACACTTCCACATCTGGTACTCGAGATGTTAAGTAATTAGTAGTATGTTAGTTCTTTGGTATGAAATTTCCAAGAAATTTTACACGTTAAAAGCCAAGCATAGGCGGTGGTACCGTGCAATGAAATCAGCAAAATTCCGAGTTCAAATTTTTCCGAGCAAGTAATTCCCTATATCGGAATTTGTCCAGGATTTTAAAAGATTTCAAGTGACTTATCTAAGGAATTTCATAGAGACTTTAAAGAATTTTAGGAGATTTTAAATGTTATCAAAATTTTCTAGTCCGGAAGTTCGTGTACCGCCGCCTATGAAGTCAAGAGAACTATATAATGAACATTGTGTCGTTTTATTGGTGATCTAGGTACTCAAATTAACTATCAAGGAAAACATTTTTTCCTCTTAACTTTTATCATTTAGAAATTTAAATTTAAAGAGGAAAGATTTTTTTCTGGTTTTTGAAAACTTGAATTCAAGAGTTGTGTGTATGAATATGTAAAAGGAATTAGTGTGACATATAACGTGACAAGATTTTTCTTGCGTCCTTGTGTGTGGAAGCAAGGTCGTTTTGTTCCAATCGCTCTACTGATTACCTTCTTACTTTCGCGCTCCGTTATGTTTTATTAATGATACCCCAAGTTTCCAGACGGGTTCGACATCAATGAATCATGTTAAAAGACTTGCGAGCTTCTCACCACTATTAGTTGCTGAATTATCTAAATGCATTCCTATTCTTTATGCTAAATAACTTTCAAGAAGCAATTCATCAGTTCTGATCAGGATTCGAAAATTAAATTAATATTTGAGACGAGTAGTATTTCTCAGGTTCAAAAATTGAAGTTATAAAAAAAAAACGAGTAATAAATCTCTTTTTCTCTTATCATTTTCCACCTTTGTGATTAATTGGATCAGCAACTGTGATTACAGACCTGTTGTCGAAATAATCAAACATTTACAGTATCGAAGTGAGTCATATCTTTGTGATAAAGTGCAGACAATTAATTTTCTAGTTCTTTTTGATAAAAAAAAAAAAAGATAGAAACGTAAGAAAATTATATTCTAATTTTGAATACTCTCAGAAATTGTTATTGAACTTGAAAACAATTTAAGCCACTCTCGGTTTGAAGTACTAAAAATCTAGATTTACACGATTACTTTTATCTTCAAAATTAATGAGTATTTAATACTAAAAGTACTTCCGACTGGAATCATTAACACGCAATTGAAAATCGAACTTCACCTGTACAAGCACGAAGCTAGCAATATCCTCGACATTATTGAATCTGACCTTCGAGGACACATGAGACCTTTAGAAAATACTCACAAAATAACTTGTTTCTAACACATTAGTGATAAAAAATTATTTAAAAGGCAATTTATTTTGAAGATATAAAACTCAATTACTATAATATGACAAGTTTTTAAATTTCTAATTTATCGCTTTATTATCTGACTTATTCTTAGGACATTTTAGTGTTATGACTTGATTAGTTCAAAGAAACACATTTTATCACTAAAAGTACTTGTCCATAGTTTTATGTAATAGAGAATCGCCGAAATAAGCGAAAATAAAAAGAAATAAAAATTGCATTGAAATTAACAATAAGTGCGACAATTATTCCTCATTATTGATCTCTGCTGTATTTTAACTACAATCGAGTTGTCGTTTTTCAATTGCTGGTTGAATCCGTGCGGAAACACTTTGTAGTCGTGATTTTAATCACTCTTAATTACTCTGCGACGTAGTATTACATAATTTCTACATTTTTCAACCTAAAAGCTGTTTTTCATGCTTCCTATTCAAAATTTCAAGTATTTTAAATTAAAATTGAAAAAGATCTTCAATTACAATTTTCTGTATATTTTTCTTATCATTTCGGAATTTTTATCAATTAGATTTTGCTCTTAACCAAATGAAGAAGATACCTTTCCAATCCAGAAAAACTGGTTAAACTGGTACGATTGCTCACACAGTCTAAATTGTACCAATTTTATCGTTAAGGGAAATCTGCATTTATTGCACTGAAGTCAAATTGAAGGCTCACTTATCCAATTACACTGCTTAAGAATGATTCAGATTTGAACTAAGGTAACTAAAGTTAATCCAAAAACCCTGACTAATTTGTTTACAAGGTTAAAAGCCTTCAATTTAATTTAATATAAATTGATGTCATTTAAAATTTAGTATTTACCGCAAGATCACTCGTACTGTTTGAAGCTATCCTTTCTCCTCTTCTGGATGATGGTCCAGGAAAATGAATAGCATCCGGATCCTGAAATCCCTTTCCTGACGAAAATCCACAGCAAAGTGCAAAAATTAAAAACCACATTTTCAAGTCGTTCTCAATCTGGCGCCGTTTCGAACATTCAGAGCCGTTCTACTCGTGCGAAAGCGCCTAAGGCTCTGTAAAACGCCTCACTTGTTTACTTGCTTTCTTGTTAGATACAAGAAAAACGAGTCCACTACACTAAATTTTTTTCTACTGCCTTGAGGAATTCTTGTAAAACTTTGCTCTCTTACTTTCGACTACCCGCGCAAATTACAAATCGACTCCTACTTTCGGGACGTGTGTCACTCACGCAGGCTGGATTCCTTCTGCTACCAGCAAAGTCTCATGTCGTCATATAGAATCAACTCACACGCTGCTGAAGAAGCGGCGTGTGTGTCACTTGCAATCCTCGCAAGATAAGAATTCTTTCCAAGCAGTAGCTTAATCGAGTTATTAGATAAGAAAACACCAATCGATCAAGGGGATTGTTTCCTCATAATTAGGGTTTCCCGTCTCTCGAATATAAAAACATAAAAATATCGGCAGGCAAAACCATGGATTGTGAATTCTTATGAGAAATAAGATTAAAGTCACTGAAAGATAATAATAATTGTCCAAATAACTGATCATAAAAAATATAAAAATACAGGCCTCACACCTCTACGTCCCCAATTATACCCTGTATTCAGTTGAGGTATCTAATGTCTCCTAACACAACAGATTTTACCACAACAGATTTTTTTTCTTTTCGCTCCTCACATAACAAAACTGTACGATTTTTGTAAAAAAAAAAAAAGTAGGTACTCTTTGAGCTTGGAAAAAGTAGTCTATGTATTCTATTTTTTCCCATGGGGATTGTGAGACCTGTAGTATGTACTGAAATAATTAAACTCTTTATCGAATTAAAAATATCACATGGATTTATTTATCTCTAGACAATTGTACTATAAAGAAAATAATTACTTGCACCATAAAAATACTTAAGAAACTATTTTGAATACTGGAATAGAATGAATATAAACCAAAATTTCTGGAATGCCTCCATAGGCATTTCGATGCACAGATGCATTTCGCCATCTAAGAATGCGATGCTTTCTTGTGCTCCATATCCTTCGAAAGCTTAGCCCTCAAGTAATTAGGTAATCATCAAATCCAAGACTTTAACCGGTTGTGGAAATTTTTGGATCAATTCATTTGATTCTTCCAACCACTGGGCATAGAATGGATCACCATTTCTTTTACAGAGGTGACAATTAGTGACAATTAGTAACAGTGTTGTGACACAGGAAATTATCGAAAGTGCGTGTTCAAAAACTAACGTCCATCGTTAGTAACCATTGGGCATTTAGAATTCTTTGACCATTGTTGAATGAGGAACACAAGGAATGTGCGTATGATGATATAAGGCCTCAAAACTTTGATCAAGTAAAGATAAGATGCTCGAGAGCATTTGAAAGCTTATAAGCATTTTTCTTGAGGATAACGCTCTTGAACAAAAATTTCCCACCAGTTGTTTGGATCCAAGGAAGTTATTCTGTTCTGACTTTCGGCTGTGGAATTTTGACTTCATTCGGATCCGTTCGGCTAGCGGGATGTTTGAATTTCTAACTAATACCGATCCGTTAAAAAACTTGACATGTAAAGTAGTTCAATTTGATATTGGAAAAGTAGGAATATGGCAAATTTTGGCAAGTTGAATTTTAAATGTTTTTCCACATTGATTTTTAGGATTTAAATGTGCGTAAACTGGATAAGAGAAATCGTCGCGGAAATCATCTGAAAAAAATGTCTCATTTAAAAAATATAGTAGGATTATACAAGATATTTAGATTTTTTATATTTACTAATATAATTGTTAATCCGAAATTCGTTATTTTATAGATTTTTCCCAAGAAATATATTTCACTTTTAATAGGCGAAATGCATCCAATTTGATATGAATTCCAAGGTGTGGGTAACTCAAGGCAAAAGGCACGTCTAAAATGAATAATTTATTAATTAGAAAATATAATAAACTATGTAGAAATTAAAATAGTTTATCAATAATTTTTAAATAATATTTAAAATTCGTTTTTAATCCCACCTTAGAGTGCTATAATTCATTTCAGTATCACTATTATCATCCAAACAACAAGAACTTGGAGGTGTGCAAACAAGTGATCCCAAAAATTCTTTTCCTGTTAAATTTTTCTTCAAATCGAAATTTTGTTTTGAACACCAATCCAGATATCCTCGCACACCGCAGCATTTAAACTATTTTATTTTCGTTCTCAAATTATTAATGATTTAAAAAAAAAAATATTAAGAGTAGAAAATAATGTTTGTGTTTATTTGACATACTGTTTTGTGTAAGTAATCCCAAACATCTTTAATCTGAGACATTGGTTTATACTGAATCGATGAGAGCATTTGAGATTCTACATTCATTAGAATTTGTGATTCAATTGAATTTTCAAAAAGTGCCAAGGATACTAAAACTGCTGATATCAATAAGGCAGCAAAACAATACTGCAAAATATTTTCTTAGTAATTTTAAATTCTTATTAAAATATATGAAATTTAAATTATAAAGTAATTTTTTTATTTGGTAATTTAGAATTTTTCTTTACTAACAGTGATCGTTTTTCTTGGTGATTGATGAGTAAAACAGAGTTCAGAAAATGCTAGTACCAATAAAATTATTGACACCATGTATAAAGAAAGTAATAAGGGCCCGTATACTTGATGATTCAATATGATTAGAAATATCTCTTTGTTAGAAGCAATCGCTGTAGCACATACAAAATATATCAGACTTATTGCCTAAAAACGATTAAAATAAAAAAAAATTAAAACGTTAGTTTCTAAATTTATGAGTGGATCTTTCAAAATTAAAATATAATTTCCCTACCACTATAACACAATTCAAAAATATATTAAATAGTTGCAGAGTGCAATAGGACTTTCTGTAAGAAATATGATTTCCTCTTCCGAAATTATCAACCCTTTCATTATTTCCCGGATTTAATTCATTTTCAATATTTCGGTCCACCATCTTCAGATCTGGAGTAGAGGCTGTGATTCCTCTGGATTTCCATTTCCCTTTCGGTACTATCATTTATATTAAAATAGGGAAAATTGCTTGAAAGCAGGATTTAACTCGAAGTTTGAATGAATTGAAAGTTATACTTGTTGTAGGCAAAGCTGAAGATTTAGTTTTCCTAATTGAATTTAAAGATTCCGAACTAAGAAATCTTCGCTTTACAAATGGTGAATGACGACTTGCAGGAGATTTATGTCTTTTGGGACTGGATTGTTCCGATCGGGATGCCCTTTGCTAAAAAATAGTCACATATTTCCTTTTCGAAATATTCAGGGAACTTGAGTAGAAAATTTAGTATCTTTACTTGTTTTATTCCAGTTGGTTTGCTGAGGAAAGACTTTAAACAAACATGACCAGTGGTTGTTTCGCCTTTTTGGTTAAAAAACCTGAAAAAAAGATATAAATAAAATAAATACTTGTAATATTTATAGTGTAACAGTATCTTCTTACCGGTTTCTTAACTTACAATCGTCTCTCCTCGACAATCTCAAAATTTGGTACTTCTCTGAAAATCCTAGAAGAAAATTTAAAGTCGGATACAAATATTAATCAATTCAGACTGTAAATAACTAAATCAAACAATAAGTAACCTTCTAAAAGCATCATTGGCTATATCTTCTGGAGACAACATATTATCACCAGAATTTAAATTAGTTTCCGAGTAATCTTCTTCTAGAGAAATTAAACTCGATTCATTTTCATCGGAACTGACATTTTCTTTCATTCTTATGAAAACTGTCGAATGTTTAACATTTATTGGTTAGCTAAATATTTGAACTTCTCTTAAATCTCTAATTTATCTTTTGTTTTAATAAAATAGGCCTATAAAAAATTCTATAAATATTTGCATATTTTACAGTTCGAAATTGAAAATATTTTAGGCCCTGGAATAAAAAGTCAGTTTTCATAGAAAATAAAATAAATGTATTTAAATATCTTCCTTGCACAAGAAATATAAGTTTAAATTTATAAATATTACAATTAGTAAATATATTTAAAATAACCACTAAAGAATAAATGTGTTAAAAACCTTACAGATGCCATGATTGTGCAATTTATAAAATTATTCCTTCTTCCACTGATTCACTTATAAGCGTGAATTCCTGAGTATTAATTACAATTAAAGTATAGAACAAGGTTAAATGCAAAACATAGAATTAAGCGTATCTAGCGATTCAGTGGACCCTTTAATTGGTTAGCTACAGCTTTGGTTCTGATAATAAACTTTTCAGTATAAAAATATTATACAGTAAATAAAATTAACATATAAATCTTTAACCGAATACTGTTTCGTTGTTTCATGCATAATTAGACATTGCAGACGAAACAAAAAGATTTCTATTGCAAATTTAAAAAGCTTTTACAGTTTATATTCATGTTTAAAATCTTCAAAAGTTAACTTTCACCTTCGCGATTTGTCGGTTTTTTTTTAAATTAAATTATTAATACTGTCCGTTTTCTTATTATGTCCAAAGGGAAGTTGGCATCATTCCCTCAACCGTACCAGCAGTTGGTTTCAGTATTTCGTTGCATAAGAAATTGAGCGGCATGTCGACTAAGTGGCCCTGGAAATTTCATTTTTTATTTTCACCTTTTCAAATAAAACTTAATTGAGAATAAAAATGAAAAAAGAGAATAACTTACGTGTACTTCCGCTAGCATACTTTCCGCTGTGACTGGATCGTAGGAGCACAAGGGCGTCTCGTTCTGGTACGATTTTAATATCGAAAAGTTAACTACATTGTCAGTAGGAATACACCGGAAAACTTCTTCGAAGATTTCGGTATTTCTTCTACTTCTTGCACACCAGATGTCTCTATAGAATGACTTTTTGACAATATCATCGATATTTAGCTTTTCGTTAGACCATAAAAGTCCAAGGTGTTCTCGGAAAAGTTGTTTTCTTAGAGATCCGGCGAACTTTCCACAGTCGAAAGACATCTCGTTCATCCTTCCTTCAGTGAATTCTTGGTCCTGCAAGAAATTCAATTTTTGTACGGTATGTGAATTAATTTATGATTCAGTTTTTGATTTATAATTTACCTCAATAAGAACAGCAATTTCGCTGTCTCTGGAAGCAATCATGCTCCTATCGTTGATGTTTGCCGATCCGCAAATCACAACTTTATCATCAATAATCATCAATTTGCTATGAACGTATATTAGTTCTGTAACTAGAGAACCGTTCAACATCGCATGGTTCCTCAAACCATGGAATGTAATGTACTCGCTGGGGTCTTCGATCCCAGCGTCGATGAGTTGATTCAAAATCGCGTTCTTCCCTCTGGGAAATATAAAAAATAATAAGAACTACAGATACAAAATTCTATACAAAATTATGTTCTTGAAATTCTTATTCTGAAATTCTCTGTTGCGAGAACATTCTCCGGAGAATTTTCTTTTTTAAAATCTCTAACCTAGATATAGAGGCGTAATTCCAGTGAGTAATCGCATGCAGGGCAGTTCCAGTCGCTCCTCCAACTTCTCCTTCAAATCCAGGTAAAAGTGGCATAACAACAAATACTCTAAATACCGAACCTTCTCTATGAGCTCTTAGTATCCTTTTTAACAAGGTTTCTCCGATTCGATTTTTTACTGCCGTGCTTTCCACATTCGCAAGAGTTATGAAGAACTGGTTCTCGATGTAAATGTACCTACAAAAAAGCTTGATATAAAAACGAGAAGAGACAAGAAAGTGAATCGAATTTTTCACTTACATTTGCCTAGTGTTAGAAAATTATCTGAGTCAGAAAAATACCTTTGTGCGTTGCTGATTGCATGAATGTAAGCCTCGTGTATACTCTGTTCAATAGTGTCTGCTTCCAAAAATCCAGCAGACCATGAACTCACAGATCTCAGAACTTGACATTTCACGTTATGCATTTTGCTTTTGTCAAAAAGTGAAGAATATCCTGCGTAGTTTTTGTAGGACTTTGGCAGTAAAAAGGGATAGGCTGGATTCAACTTCGCTTTCTCGATCTGAAAAGTATCCAAAGATTATGAAGATTAACATTATCTTATTATTAAATACTTTTATTATTATAATTATACCTTTATAGCGTTCCATCGTTGTATAAAATGCCTAGCAACATCTCTCGCAGTCGCATCTTGAACCATAATTCCAACATCATGCCAAGGCATCCTTGGAGTCATACTTCTATCCACGAGATCCTGATAAGGACTTTCAAGATTGTCAAAGTCCTTAACAATAAAATTCGTATAATCTTTTCCTAGCCATAGCTTCGAGGTCCCTGACAATTCTGGACAGACGTCTTCGCTGTTGTATATCATTCCCTCGCCATCGCCTATTGGAGTTCTCATCGTCGCGCTAATGAGAATTAATAATTAATATAATTATACATTTTAATTTTCCATTTAGATAAATTAAAACCAAAATCAGTCTTACTCATCGACAACGTCTTCGTCGTCGCTGCTGCCTTCGTGTGGACTATAAACCATATTAATCCATTCTCTCTTCTTCATTTTTACGTTATGTTTAACTTTACCAACTGTCGTTTTCGCCATTTCAAATATATTTTTTCTCTGTGGATCAGGAGTGTTGCACTTGAAGCTATCAAATCCATCTGGCGGCGAAAGCATCAAAGGATCTCCAGCTTTCAATTGAGGAAGTGGATCAAAGTTTTCACTCCTTTTACTAATCATTGGCCTGAAATGAAATTGACTCACGATATTTTTTTCCTAGAAATACTATTTGCGGAAGATAACCTAATTTTTATTAATAGGAGATACTTACAGTACTGGAAGACATTTTGTAGTTGCCATTGCGACTGTATTCGTGGCGATGGCAAGAGGTAGCAACACATGTTTGTGTAATTTAAATTCTACAGTTGGCTTGCTACTAGTGCTAGTTATTTTTCCCTTAGACGGAATATAGATCGTGGATTGATGAGTGGATCCCAAATCAGTGAGTCGATGTTCAGAGTTGTCCCATCTACCATAACAAAGATCAATTCCACCCAGAAAAGCAACTGATTGATCAACGACAACAATCTTTTCATGATGGGCCCAAAGAAAAACACCAACTCTTGCGTGATCTGGGTGCCTTAATACTTTAATATTTTCAGGACATTTTTCTACAAGCTTCTGTTTGCTGTAAAAACTATTTATCCCTAAGGCTAATTCCACTTCTTTGTAAATCATCACGAAGACCTTCACACCAGCAATCTGAAGAAAATTGAGGTTTTAAATTCTTTTAGTGCATCTGTTTCGATACAGGATGAATATCTATTGAAAATAAATATTTCTTACCCACTAACCCTTGCAGCTTTATAAAAAATTATCTATTAGAAACATTCTATCATGTTAAATTACAAATTTAATAAATTACTTACAGCTTTCCTTTCCAAAATTCTATCTAGTCTCCAGTAATCCCCTTCAGTTGCGGGTCGTTTCAAGTATATTTCAGGAGATAGCCACCAATCTGCAATGAAAATTTCTTCAGTTGCAGCTTCCAAAGCATCTGCAACTGATGACATGTAACTGGAACCATCGACGAACCAAGTTGCTTGAACTGGAGAACGAGCCGGAGCAAAGGACTTGTGAGGATTCGCCTGAATGAAGTACCTTCCTGAAATTTTTATATCTCTGAACTATGTACTACTCATACTATAACTATTTTATTCGTTTAGAACATTTACCTTCTTCGGCGGCAAGACGCTGCATATAAACCAACCACTCTTTCGCTTTTCTTCTCGTCCAGCATTTGATAACGATGTGCCTATTTAGATTCATAATCTGCAAACCATTCCTTAAACCCGTTGAATACATTCCAGAACTCACTTCAAAACCATTATCCATTAAAATGACGGCTTTGATTCTTCCATCACTCGGTCTAATGTAAGTTACAAATGTATCTTTTACAATCAGATGCCTTGTGTGCCATTTTGCACAGACAGAAGTGCAGAATTGATTGCACCTCACGCAACACATACCTAAAATTGCCAAAAAATAGATTAATTCTCTTCTTGGGGTGCAGTTTTTGGATATCTTTTACACACCTTCGAGTAATCCGAGAAAGTTACATCTTATTTTTGCCCCAGATCCAGTTCTTTTTTTAACTAAACCTTCTTTGCCTTTTCCTCCAAGATCTCCGACGAAAGATAAATAAGAGAGCTCTAAAAAACTCACCTGAAAATAAATTAAATTTAGACACAATTAGAATGTCATGCGCGCGCCTTTGTCAATATCTGCTTATGATAATTTTTAAAAATTACAGTTTCAGGGTGACGTTTGTAGATTTCAATAGTCAGCAGATTGTCTAAATAATCTTCCAAGGCTCGCATTCTGTGATTAACATGTTCATAAGGTACTAAAACGTCTGGCTTGTTAGGAAACCTGTAAATAAATTACTTTTGACTTTTCTCTTCAGTTAGAGAAGTAATTCAATTTAACTTTGTTATGGAAATACCTTGGCAGTGCTCCTTTTCTTTGACGTTGTTCTCTATCGTTTGCCAAATTCTTAAAACTATGTCTCCTTTCCCTGTGAGTTTTAGTAGGAAAAGGTATATTTAAACTTGCTCTATATATTTTAAGTTGATTGTGCAAATACTGTATATGCTTGTATCTTTTTTTAACATTCCACACAAATGGACCATGCTTGAATTCTATAGTGTACAAATTTGGATTTAGAGGATGTGTCGTCACACTTCGCTCGATGTCTACAATTTTTACGTGTATTTGTTCCCCAGGGATGAACACATTTCGATTTGCACTTTTAAACTTGATTGGTGCGTTGTGGATAACAGAGAAGGGCAAAACACCAAGGCGATCTAAAAGATTAACTATGTGTTAACTAAAATCGAAATTATCTTACACTTGCAACAAATATGAAAGAAAAGTTAATAGTTTTTACCTCTGTTATCTATGGTCTCAACACCATCGTTTCGAATACTTATAGTCTCTCCATCTTCATTAATTGTTATTTCTAACGAATCAGGTACACCAAGAAAATCATCATATTCAGAATCATGCGACAAAGCTGATTCTTCAGCCAAATTTCTAGCGTCATCATGCACTGTGTCAGTTGACATTTCATGGAATATTTTTTGGAATTGTTTAAAATCTGTTACCAAAAGACATTGTTAGAAAAGACGAAAATATTGTTTGATACAAAGGAATAACAATTTAAAACTTTGACTGGACACAATTGAATTGATATAGATTCTGAACTGTTCCTCATTGTTTAGAACTCTGAGAGGTATTTTAAGAATTACAATTAACTTATTTCTAAATGTAAAATCACTGTTATCAAATTCTCAAACTATTTTATAAACAATTCATTATTGAACTAAAATTCTTGATATTAAAATTCACTAAATTCAAATGAGTTGTTGTACTCATATCACATGGTGCAAGATATCAAATCATTTTGTGATAAGATTAATGCGCAAAGGTTAAATATCTAAATTGAACAAAAGATCTTGAATATTGCGTGGGTCTCGTAGAATATAAGCAGTTCAAATTACATCTCAACTTCTTTATTAAATTATAATAAAACCTTTCAGAATTAATTTCAAAACAAACGCCTTCGCAGCCTTGGAAATGAGGTCATAATCTTTATAAATAATAAGTATACTCACAGAAACTTCATCGTTAAATACTGCTCACAATCCATACGTTGCACATGCACTAAATCTAAAATAGGGAAAGAAACCTTCTGAAGACAAAAAATTGAGAAATTTCGTTTCGTAAATTCACTTTTGAGGTTAAATATCAAAGAGAGGTTAGGGCACTTTATTTAGGAAAAATATCATGAGAACAAAAAACACTTTTTTGAAAATATTGCACAACCTACTATCATTATTATATATAGATGTCTCATTGTTCGGAAAACTGTTGATTATTCACAAGATGATGATTGAGGCTCATTTTCAATACATCATCAAATCACGTTTGTGCATAACGAAGATTTCCGAAGATACGCGATCATGTACGAATTGGGGCGGATATTGATTCGATTTTCCGAAGACTTTCGAGCGGCAATTTAAATAACCTTGAACCGTGTCCAACAGGTGGTTTTTATTTCTTCCGGACGTTTTTTATTATTTTTTTATTATTTCAAATGTTTGAAACATATTTTTAAACTAAAGAGTTTTTTTATCGCTTACAAATCGACTGGATTCTTAGAATTCAATGACTTACTCGGAAAACATTTTAATATTTGTTGGATTTTTAGGATTTCATTGCATATTTTTTAATTACAAAAAAAATAATTAACATAATTTAATTATACTCTAAAGTAATTACGGCTTCTGATTTTATGAAAGTAGAGGGTAATCTCTTGAATTTTCAAAATTTATAAAATGAACAAAAAGTAAAGGAACGGCCCCTGTGAAATGTCCTTTTTGTACTCGGATGTATGGCGGTGCAGTCGTTATTTTTTAATTTATAAATTAGAAACATCCCACGTATTTAAAATTGAAAATTCGACCTAAATTGAAAAGAAAATTGTTTTTTGTTGTAAATTCATATTTTTTTTATATGTAGATACATATTTATTTGAAAATTCATCTTTTGGGTTGAAAATTTGAAAGGATGTTGCTGTTGTGGTTGTCATTTTTACCTATAGGCAAAGTTAGAAAATATAATGATCAGAAAAAAATATCGATAAAGAAAGCTCGTGCAGCTTTAATCAATTCGCAAATGTCTTTATGATTGAAGACTATAATTTATAGTAGTCAATAATATTTTAATCACTATAAAAGTACTCGGTTCTTTATTTTTCCAAAAGGAAAAGTATTACAAAGAGAAATCAGAGGACTTCCCATTTGTGTAAAAGATTCGCCTTATTACCCAATTCTTCATCGAATCGTCAGTGCGTATAATAATTGATCATTTGTGTTTTAAATGATATGCTTCATGGAGAAATCTTTTATTATTTGTAATTTTCTCAAGTCCTTGGCTTATCGTTTTACTAATAATCGAAAAAATTAGGAAACATTCTATTGTAGTTATTAATGCATTGGAAATTGGTTAAGAGAAGGGTTAATTATATATGACTACATGTATTTCATTAGAGGCGGTTGTTGCTTAAAAGATGGACCTTGTAACTTGTAATGTCGGTAAGTAGGACTGGATTCACGGAGATAAGATTCTCGAAAGTTGGTGTATGAACAATTGAACAAGCAAGGTGCAAATGTATAATGCATCTTACCAAACTAAATTAAAATAAAAAACTCAATTTTATTTTAATTGTTATTTAGTATAAACTCTTCAGTAATTAGGATACAGTACAATCATTATAAAATAATAAATGGTAAATTAGAATATAAAATTAAATTACAAAAAACCAGAATTGCTACAATTACTAAAAGTCGATCAGGGGTACAAAATATGAAGAGATAAGATAGATGAACTTGTTAGATCGCGTGGGCATTTTATACGATGTATAGTGATAGAGAGTGACAGACAATTTGTGTAACTTGCAACGTCCGTGTTTGAAAGTCACAATATAAGCCTCTAGGCTTCTATTCCGTGACTTCCGATTCCGTGATAAAATAAGTGCATTGTCGACGCTAACCTGATGCAATTGACTTGAAAAGAGGCATCTGACATGAAGAGGTAGCTACATTGAAAAGGTGTGTCAATCATACAATTGACAAAAGAGTGAGCATTACCTTATCCATGTAATGCCAATGCGGAAATCAGTAGCTACTCACTTTCATCATGCATTTATTCAGTGCAATTTTGCGTAAAAGTCAAGGACCTAAATATACGAGTCTATAATAATTGCAATACAATGTTAGTCGAATTTCATATAGTTAATACAAAAACATAACATTATGTTACTCTATCAATGCGTCGATAAATGTTCATTTCCCAATTTATTAATAACAACAGATACTATGATGACTATGAGACCAAGTAACATATTAACATATGTAATAAAAATCTCTAACATCCGTCAGCTTCAAAATAAAGTTTAACTTTCGGTCCCCACGACATAAGCCTTAATGACTGCCCTACAATTATGTTACACATCCGAATATTAAGGGAAAGCGACTGAACCACGAAAAAAACTTTCCTTCGAATTATCGGACCTTGAAACCTTCCTGAAGCACTTTAATAGTAATTTACTAATATGTAGTCAAAGGCTCTCATTTTCTCGGTACGCATATGTGAAATTGTACACTCTAGTGCTTGCAGGTCTTGGAATACTTAGATCGAGAGCAATCGAGCGTCTCGTCTCGAAAGAGCGAATAACGCACTTGCCCGAGTCGCGCTTGGGCGTATCGCGGGTCCTGCTGGGGCCTTACTTGGGACAGCTAGTCAGGGGTAGGGATATCGGTGGCGGGGTTAGGCGCCAAAGACACCGGCGAAAGGGAAAATACCGTCAAGTCTCTTTTTATTTGCCAGTGCCCCGTTTTTTGACACGACCGATTCGATCGAGTTTCATTTGTCCGTTCGACACTCTACCACCGACCGCGCTACCAGCTTCTACAGTTGCCAATTTCATCTTAGAAAAGATGCATCTCACCTGACCGGAAATCGCGCGTCCTTGTCGACCCGCTAAATTGATTTGCTTTCAAATAATCCTCAGTTTTTTATTTATTTAGTTATTTATTTTTTAAATCAAAATCAGTGATTACCGCGCGAAAGATTTTTGTGCAGTGTTGTGATTTCATTTTTGGGGCGATTTGTGAAGTGAGTGTGATGCATGTTACATTGGATTAGAAGGCGAATTAAGGTAAATATTATTTTTAGATTCAAGTATTTCGCATGGAAAATGATTAGCTAGAATATTAATAAAAAAAAAATCAAAATATGGTAAGAATTACAAAAAGATCTAAAGGTGAGAGTGATAAAAGTCGCTTGAGCAGTTCCGCAGTTATGGGACAGAATCATGGAATTGCAGAATATTAAACCGAGCGGACTTGGGATAAACTGACCGTTGCTTGTTGGCGAACCACTTTCACGTACACAACTATTATACCAGATGTTCCTAGGAACTTACGTAAAATTAGAGTCTAGAAGCTGGAGAAAAAAATTATTATTTTCTATTTAATTATACTAGTTTAGATAGAATTTTCAACCGGACTTGAGGATTCTAGGCTTGAAGAAACCCTTATTAGAGTCTCTTGTACTATCTGCTGAAAACGATTATTTTATCTGCAATTTAATAAAAGGCCTCAACAGGAAGTAAATAATAATGATAATCTTGAAATGATTTCAAAATCAGGAAATTCTTAAAATTCTAGGTCTATGTTAACTAGGACAGTGAGGTTAATTGATGAATTTGATCTGATAATCTTCTATTATGAAAGCGTTAGGTAGTTTTTATGAATGAAGATGAAATCGTGCATTTAATGTTCTTGAACTGCATCAGATATAATACCAACCACGTGGTTTCATCTATTCACGTCGACGAAACCACGAGGGCTTTGGACGGCATTGGTAGTGTGGGCTGCATCTTGAATGAAAAGATGAATCACGTTGAACCAATCGCCCGTACTAACGGTGATTCGCGTACAGTCCTCCTTGAGCTTTATTTATCGGGATTTATATCATGTTCTTCATTACAAGTCAAATTATATCTTTTAAAATACTCACTTTCATCAAAAGTATAATGATCTGATCTGCTTATATTTTTTGTTATCTATAGATTAATAGATTTCCCTTTCTAAATGTCTTATTTTTTAAATTAATAAACATCCATCTTTTTATGAATATAAATCTGTAGTGTCAAATGCACAACTTTCACTTAAAATTGACATTACGTTCGAGTTCGTAAACCAGTTGTTGAGCTGAATGATTGCGACCATTTTTTGAGCTACTCTAGTTTTAAATTAATTTTTAAGAGAAGACAGGTATAGAGACGTTTCTAGGAAAATATGAAATATGAAATATGATCGTAATTTAAGTAATATATATATTTGCCTATGAAATTTTACGATAATTTAATAAGAATCTCTCTTTGTAACTTACTAATTGATTATCTACTGATATAAAATTGTTTCTCAATGCGAAGTCGTGTTAACATGGGCAAATAATAATAACGGACTTTGCGAGAGTAAGCAAAAGTAAAAGTGAATCGAAGTAAGAAAGTATCACAGGAAACAAGATTAAATTTTTATACTCGGAAATGTGCAAAATTGTAGGTATTTTAGAAGAAATCAATTTTAATTGATTCTTAACGTAGACCTGAAAGAAGTTTAAATGAAAAGAAAAGCAAATCAATCTCTGAAGACGAAGATATTATTATATTTAAAGTAAAAAAACAGCTCGCGAGAGCGTGTAAAATCTCATAATTTAGAGAAATGGCCATTAAATCTTTCCTGATGAAAAAATCTTTCTTACGACGAAAGGAAATTCCAAGGTAGTCAATCAATAATGCAGTAAACGTCCTAAAGTGAGATTAATTCTCGCAATTGTTAAATGTAACAGAAATAAGACTTTGTCTTTGTTTGTTCTGGTTTTGTTAACGATCTCCCATAAATAGCTTAATACAGATTTACGGATTTACAGAACTGGAAATTATACTTTACTGTATAATGTCTAAAGGAATCCATTAATTAAAACGGTATAAATTGATATTAACGTTTGAGATATCGCTGCATCAAAATATTGAGAAACTATGTTTCTTATTAATTTATTATCCCGCATAAATTTAATATACCACGTAATTAAAAAAAAATTATTTTGCAGAATGGAGTTGAGGTTTTTACGATGCTCGGTGGCTCTGTTGCTGCTGCTGCTTCTATTTGTTGCAGCAAATGCTCTTCGTGGACCTAATGCACAGGTAACATTTTAGTATCCACTGGAAATTAATTGAAATCCCCTGAATTTCAGTCCTTGTCCTGTTTAAATTTTTTTTGTGAAAGTGCAGAAGAACAAATTTTCTTGAAGGCTCTTGTCCCAACGGAACTAGTTAATTCGTATTACATTGATAATTAATTGACGATGCGTGCCTCTAATTACCGTCTAGAACGGAAGCAATTTCGATTAATATGATAGAAGGCGTATACTTGCAAAGGAAGTCGCAATGAGTATTTTACAATCAAATTGTCAGTCGGTTTTACATACGTCCTTCCTTTTAACTAACATAAAATATTACTGACGCACGCATTACTTTCTATACTTACAAAGCTCGCTTACCATTCAAGTTTGCATTAAAAAATAATTTCATAGATTTTAGAGAAGCACTAAAAAAATGGCTTTTAAATTTTTTTTCGGCTTTGTTTCTTTTCAAGTTATTTATTTGATTAGTTTTAAATGCTAAATTTTGCTATGAATTATTTATGGAAATATAATTCTTGTCGAAACTTTTCAATTTGCATGCATAGTTTTATATAAGGATATACTAAAATCCTTCCGGAATCTTTAAAGGGAAAGCGGTTCGCTCATCCGACTAAAGCGCAAGAAAAGAATGAGAAATTTCCGCAGATTGCATTTATCGATTTCTTAGGAAATTCTCTAATCATTGCAGCACTGTTTTGCGAAATTCTTTGATAAAATGAAAAATTCATCATTCATTCACCTTTCGAATTTTCGAACCTTTTCTATATTTAGACGTCCCTGGTCTGGATGCATCGTTTCGTGATTTGGGATAATAATTTATGCGAGACCTTGTTTCAAAAGATCCTGATTTACTCTCACCACTTTCGAAAGATCGATAAATGACATCAGTTCTAAATTATATACGATTTCTGTTATCTTCTTCATTATTTATACTTGAATCCTGTGAGCTAATTTATGTATTTTCGATTTCATTTCCTAATCTTGGGTTATGGGTACAACGTGCTTGATTTCGCGATGCAATTTACTGAAATGTGCATTTTATGCGAAATATTTGAACGGAATTTTAATTAAGCTAAGTTATTCCATTTCTAGAATAAATAATGAATAAGTAATGAATAAGTAATGAATAAGTAATCATAAACTGATCCCATAAAATAATATTGTATACAGCACTGTAAAAAATTACGTGATATAACAATTTGGCGCGTGTTTGTCGCGCGACAGGAAGCAGGCAATTTTTTTTATTGCGCGAATCATGAAGCCGAAAATTGTTGTTTGTCATACTCTTGGCAGTTGTTATATGGAGCTTGAACTGCTTTAAGATCAGATTTCTAGAGAGATTATCCTGCCTCGTGCAATCCATGTACTGTGAACCACACCTAGTCGTGCGCTTTATAGTCAAAGACAAATACAGGGTGGACCAATTACAACATCCGATTTTTTTCACCTCGCGACCTTCAGAGTAGGATACGTGAATAAAAAGTTTTATTATGCGAATACTCAACACTTATGTAGAAAGTTAAGTAATTTATGTTACATGAAAATTACTTAAACACAAGATTTATTACAAGTTATGTACTTTATAAGATCGCTACGTCAGTTATAAATCTACTTTCAAAATTGACTTGTATCTCTTTCAGAATTTATTATGCCTGCAAATTAATACTTTTGTTACGTTTAACTTAATGCTTGGAGTATTTTAAGAGTTTAATATTTCTATCTTTCGATTGTTGTTTTTAAATAAATAATGAATATAATTATTAACTTAGTTACCTGTTAGTGCAGAATAGATTCCAATAGAGAGTAATAAGTTTCACATATATTTATTAGATGTAATACGCACGACTCTACCTTAAACAGAACAGTTTCAGTTAGTTTCTGCATTAGAGACTGCAATACAGCTATCAATTTATTCAGAGACATTGTTTTTGTAATTATGGTTCGTTAATTTAAAGGATATTAAACACTTGACTCATTATCACGATGGATAATTGCTAATTAATGTTGCTGATTCAAGCAAGGTAATAAAGTCTTCATTTTGTTGTGAAAACATATATTACAGACTGAGGCTGTTATAATCGATTTTGAATCCTATAAAATTTTACTATTACTCTAAAAGGAATCTTAATCATGAATAGCAGTCATCACAGGTCGTCACCTATTCATCTTTTTTCATCTATTTTGAATTTGTTCACCTATTTTAGAAAGTTGTCACCTCTTCATCTTCTTTCAATCGATATGAAAAATCCGATAAATCTTTTAATTCTTTTGAAATCCTTAAAAAATCAAAACCCACATCAAATTTCTAGAAATTTCTTAAAATTTCCTTCTTAAATTTCTTGAAAATTCCTAAAATGACAAAGTTTTTTTATATTCTTCGAAATCAGCTTGAATTTGCCTTGATTTTTTTAAAGTTCTTTGACTTTTTTAGAATTCTTTTGAATTCTTTTGAATTTTTAATTTCTCCTGAATTCTTCTTAATTTAAATTTTATTGGTTTTGATTGGAAGTCAAGGTTTTTTTCTATGTAACTAAATTTTTAAGTATCTCTGTTCTATTTGTTTAAGTTTACTTCAATTATTTGTCACCTATTTCTCACCTATTTTTATAAAAAAAATCACCTTTTAACGTTTTTTAATGACAAAAATTTTTATTGATAATAAAAAGAGTTTCTGAAAGGCGTTTACAGGAAAGTTAAATTGAATAGTAAAAGTAATTTCTGTCTCTTTAGATTCATAACAGAAAATAATAGATATTTAAAATTTACGATTAGAACTATAAAGCGACTTCTCTCTAGAATTGTTTCAAAGACAAAGGACTTTCGAGAATAGTTTTAATCAAACCAGAATTCGATAAATAATCTTAATTCAGTAATGTTTTACTTCCATGTATATAATAAATTTGCTTATTATATTTTGTATGCGACACCCGAGCTGCTAAACTAGGAGCCTTTGCTGAAAATAAAAAAAGTATGGAAAAATAACGATTGGAAAGTACAGAGATCGTAAAACGCGCATTAATAGTCTCTTTGCACTCGAGCACCGATAATTCAACAACGGCTTGAATGTAAAGTGCAGCATGACTATTGACTAAAGCTGTAATACGTATTTTACAGAATATACTTAGCGACCGTTCCATTGTGCATTTATTTTACAATCTCAGTTCCGTCTGACCTTGAGTTTTGCGGTCAATGATAAGTGGCAGAAAATGTTTAGAATTTTTATACGGGAATAAGTTTATAACTTTAACACATATGTTTCTTGTTTAAACTGAGTTATGATTCCATAGAGGAGGATTTCTAAGATGAATTATTACTCCTTTCCGTTAAAACTAGCAGGTGTTTAAAATATGATCCTTTCTCCCTGAACTGTGTTCAATTATTATACTTCTGCTCTATAATTTACATCTGACGCGAGTGCAAAATACTTGTGATTAAAATTGGTACACGTTTGTGATCCAGACGTCCTCCAGAAACGATTATCGTATTAATTCTTTATGAGAACAATTTTTTTTTGATAATTCAGAAACCATGATGTACCCATGTGGAAAAATTTCATGACAGTTTTGAATCAAACTAATGCTAGTATATTTTTTATCATGCGCAACTATTTGACGGAATACTAACAGAATATTAAGACTGTACAGATTTTCAGTGAAATTCCACTGATTAAAATGGACACAGTTAAGATTAAATTAAGTTGAAATGAATAAGTCTGTCGATTGGTTGAATAAATGATAGGTACATACAAATTATGAGCATACAGCTTTTTATATATAGATATAGTATTTTTGGGACACAATACAAACAATTTTTAATTAATTTAATAGTTGCTTAATAATTATTTCTTGGTGATTGCTTACGAATTACGAATAAGTTTATTCACAAGTCGTGTCCTTTCTTGAGGGGATATTGTAACAATCCCCCTCTGATTAAAGTCGTATACCAAATTCGGATGATTGGCAATTACTGGATAAATAAAATTATTGTCTATCATTCCCAAAAAGTAGTTCTCTACTATACATGCACGAGCGTTAGGACGTCCTCGTTCTCGAAGTTCACCATCGACACCATGAAAACGTTCAGGCAGATTATTGGGCCATGTTGGTTGTCCTCTCATGTTGGATACATTTGATACTGCAATTATAAAAAAAAAAGAAATTGATGGTGCTACAGCATATGTTTGATATACATATAATCCGTTTCAAAAGTAAAGAATAACGACTGCTCCCGAATAGAAAAAATTTGTTCCGGAAGAATTACCTAGGTTGCCGATATGAGAAAATTTCATGGAGAATTACGGACAAGTGTTATAACACTTGTCCGTAATTCTCCATGAAATTTTCTATTTTCTTTTTTTCTGTCTATTTATTTAATATATATATTAAATAAATAGACTTCAAATCATAGATGTATAATTATTTTTATACGTACCAGCGAAAATAAGTAAAGCCGACAAGATGAAGAGAGTGCCTGAACCTCGCATTTTTTTGTCAATGAAGAATAGCTTATTCAGATTAAAAATAACTCTGATTCTGACAACACTGTGATTTTACTTATTTCATGAGATGTTTTATACTAAACGCGAGCCGCTTTATCACTTGTTATTTTTCTCCCAATGTACATTGATATTTTTAAAGGAAAGTGAAAAAATTACGCCAATATCGGTCTATATTGATTTAATGATTTAATTAAACGCGATTTTAAAAAGTAAAGTTATAAATTACAAAATTAGATTGCTTTTTTTTCCAAAAAATAGTGTTATAAATCTGATTTTATCTTTTAGGGAAAAGAAAATATGAGAAGAAAAAATATTTCCGTTCATTCATTTTTTTTACACCTGCATCATAAGTGCAATTTTAGGGCCGCTAAATGATCCTAAAAACTGTATTTTTAGGTCCTAGTACCGTAAGTCCTTATTTAGGGTCCAAGTACCATAAGTAAATGAATTGTATACTGCTATCTAATAATTGTAAGAAACAGCTGTGTAGTCTGTGGATCTATTAAACAAATTTATTGGTTTCAAACATGATTATTTCGTAAGGAAAAAAATGTCTTTTGATAATGAACGCAATATTTTTTGATATACTAAATTCTTATTAAGTTTTTTTGTGCCATTTTTCTGAAATGTTTAACAAATTGGGCAGAAGTTTTCCTCTTATCTCTCTCGTACGTCAGTATCTTGCAATCTGACAACGCAAGTTTTGAATGAAGCTGACGCTATATATAGCGTTATATACTATAGTATTTTTTTATAATCCACTGGTTAAAATGAACACAGTTAAAATTAAATGGTTGAAATGAATAAGTCTGCCGATTGATTGAATAAATGATACACAAATTATGAGCATACAGTTTTTAGATAGATATATATTTTTTCATATATAATACAAACAATTTATTATATACCAGCTTTGTTATGGTGACAAAACCCAGCTTCTAAAAAAGTTTTTTTTTTCAATATATATATATATGTGTGTGTGTCGCGCTTTTAACGATCCTGCAATATTTGGAGAACGCGTACATATAAATTGCTGAACTATTGCTTTTTTATTCCACTATACATATAGCAAGTTGTATTTCTTTCAAAGGTTTAACAAAATACTTAATTTTACAAATGACCTAATATAAATTTATTCGATTAATTATTTAATGTTTCCTATATGAGGAAACAAATCAAATTTGCTTCCAGGAAGCCAAGTGCACATTGAATGAGCACAAAAGATAATATTGCTTCACAGCTATTAGTTATTTATCTTTGTGACCGTGCACTAATCACTATTATGACCTGAAAATCTTGGGATTTGTGTCAAAAGATATCTTCTTTCTTGGGAGGTTATACTCATCATCTGTCCGTGTTGAACGCTGTACACCCGATTCAGATGATTGGCATCTACTGGATGAAGAGTTTCACCTTCTAACATTCCCAAAAAGTAACCACGTACTATACATGGGCGAGCGTTAGGACGTCCGTGTTCTCGAATTCGACCTTGGACCACTTGAAAACGACTAGGCAGACTATTGGACGGTGTCGATTGATGATTTCCAGGGTTTACGTTGGATGCATTTGTTACTGCAATTATAAAAAAAGAATTTGATGAAATCAAATATGAATTACAGTTAATAATTGCAAGTTTCTACCATGGGTGCAGTACTACGTCAGTACTAACTAATAATCAAATAATGTCGCGCTACTAGCAGCAAGTACTGATACTTGCGTACTATATATCATATATCTGATATTCAAGCCGTTTCAAAGATAAATATTAACGATTGCTCCCGAACAGAAAAAATTTCTTCCGGAAGAATTACCTAGGTTGATGATACAATAAAATTCCGTTGAAAATTACGGATATTCTTGTTTGGAATATTACACTGAGAAAAAAAATGTCCCAGCAACAAAATAATTTTGTTGAGCAGTTTTTGTTGCCAAAACCAAATTTTGGTTGTCAACACAAAATTATTTTGTTGGGCCAACAAAATATTTTTTTGAACCAATCAAATTTTTTTGGTTGGTTCTAACAAGTCTTTTTGTTGGCCTAACAAAACTATTTGGTTCGCCTAACCAAACCAATTAGATACACGACCACGCATGCGTGTCCGCCAGCCCTGCCTTATGTGATACTTTGCTGGGATTTTTATAAAATATTCTATGTGCTAGGTTAGCCGTGTGGTTTAAGTTGCGTGTGATACATTAGAGGTTAGAGATAAGTGTTTATAGGTAGTTCGAATCCCGGTCGCCGCAAAATTTCTTTCCGATATTTCATATCGTAAAAAGCTTCCGATAATATAAATATATATAATTCAAGTAAAAATAATATAAAAGTAATAAAAAAAAGGGCTAAAACAGTTCATTAATTGAACATTACCTAGTGTCAACCAAAATTTTGTTAGACCAACAAAACAGTTTTGTTGTGCCTACCAAACATTTTTGTTGGTTCAACCAAACGCTCCAACAAAATAATTTGGTTGGCTCAACCAAACGATTTTGTTGCTTCTATAGCAACCAAAAAATTTGGTTGGGACAACCAAATTTTTGTTGTGTCAACCAAACATTTTTCTCAGTGATACGTCAAAATTTTATATAATCGGAGGACAAGTGTTATATTAAATAAATAGACTTTAAATCATAGATGTATGATTATGTTTATACACATACTATCGAAAATAAATACAGCTGACAAGAGGAAGAGAATGCCTGAGCCTCGCATTTTTTTCAATGAAGAATACCTTATTCTGATTAAAAATAACGCTGATTCTCTCAATACTGTAATTTTACTTATTTCTTGAGACGTTTTATACTATACGCTAGCCGCTTTATCACTTGTAATTTTGCTCGTAATGTATATAAATATTTATAATAGATGTGAATATAGTTTACATCAATATTCGTCTGAAATAATCTAATCGTTTTATTATACACTAAACATTTTAAACCAAACATTAAACAATAAAATAAACATTTTAAAAACTGAAGTTATGAACTACAAAAGTAAATCTTATCTTACAAAGCAAGGACATTTGACAAAAACGCAGGGTGGGATCAAATTTCCTACAAATTTACCTTCTCTGATAAGAATGTATAAATTGACGTCAGAATTTTTTAAATATGTTTAGACATTCACGAGAGAGCTGTTAAACTCGATCAAATCTTTTTAACATAAAAGATATATAAATAGGCAAACTTTATTTCCTCTCTCAGATATAATTTATAACCTTATATCTTGTGAAACCGCCTTTAATTAAACAATTAAATCATTGCAGACAAATATAGATGTATAATAATTACTTTATTTAAGAAGTGTTATAAATCTGATATTATCTTTTAAGGGAAAAAAAAATTATGTCTAGTCGTTCATACAAATATAATTTTGTAAAGAAAAAAATATTTCCTTTCTTTCATTTTTTTTTTTCACATCTGCATCATAAGTGCAATTTTAGGGCCTCTAATAGATCCTAAAAACTATATTTTTTTAAGTCCTATTACCTTAAAGAATGCAATATTTTTTGATATACTAAATTCTTATTCAATCTTTTTTATGCCATTTTTTTTTAAAACGTTTAACAAATTGAGGAGAAGATTTCATGTTATCTCTCTTGTACGTCAGTATTTTGCAATCTGACAAAAAATCACTGCCAACTGTATTCAAAGATTTAATTCGAATAATACCAGTAATGCTTTATTTAATAATGTGATTGTAAAAATCATTCAAGTTATGAAAGTATCATAAAAGGATCATAGACGCTATTCTGGCAACCTTTGATTCGCAATATGAAGCAAGTATTAAAAAAAACTTGAAAAAAAAATCATAAAAACTTTCCATTTGCAAAGTGTATGGTCTGTATGTATAATATAGATACCAAATCTTAAAAGATAACTTTCGACAGATCGTATCGAGGGGAGGGTTATAAATTATTATGAAGTCCTTGCCAATGGTTGCCTCTTCCTTGCGAAATTCTCTCTCCATCTCTTGATTTCTAGAGAACGAGTCTAAGAGTCACTGAAAGGCAACATTTTTTTTAAGACTTACATCCACTCGATAAATGCGTGAGTGCGACTACCTACATGTAATGCTATCATTACTTTTTCCTGACCAGTTGCATCACGGAAGACCGGTCGTTCCAATTATTCCCTTATTTACAGTTCTTTGGAATGTTACAAAGAACTTAGCCATGCCCTAGTTGGATCTGCAATCTTTTATTTTTACGCGTATCGCTTTTAAATGAATTATATTTATGCAAACAGTTATGCAAGTGAGAATGGAATTCTCGTAAAGTAATTTATATGATTAAATGTTCCTTGATCAAGAAATCTCTTACTTATAGTTCCTGATGATTAATCCCGACTTTTTTCCGTACATTTTTTGTTTCTTTATTCGGTTTGTTGACCCTTTTTATTCAACTTTGTATCTGCTGATGTTTGATTGCCTCTGCAATCTGTATTTTCTGTGACGATTACTGACGCGTCAAACATTTTTAACTGTGCCCAGAATTGCAGAAATTATTATCTTCATTTCCTCAAAGTGGGATCTGAAAATCTCTTTTCTCTTTCGAGCATTGTGAGTTGTAATTTTCTCGTATTCAGTGGCGGAAATACGCTTTAATGCCAGGTTTCAATCAGGTTAATGAGCTATCAAGTCGTAATAAAACCCGATCTTCATATGCCCAGCAAAGCGCAGATTTTTAACGCTCTTGCGTTAAAGTTTAAAGCACTCACGTGAAAGGATGCCTCTATCATCAGATGTCGATGTAGATGAAGCAGATTATCGCAGTTATGCCTCGTTGATGTGATTTTACACTCGTGCAATTTAAATTTTACAAGTCTGCATATTTACAAGTAGCTATTCCACAAGCTTATACTTCGGTGATTCTAAATCTAGTTCTCTAGGAGTGAAAGTTCTTTTCGACGTCTAGCCACACAGATGTTTTAATTTTCTATAAACGATCAACATTTGCTGTATTTAATATCCCAAGAAAATGTATCTACTCTCCATTTTACAATTTGAAAGTTAAGGTTATTAAAAAAAGAAATGTTAATAAAATCTAGATTGATGACAATTATTTCCAATATCTAGATTCGAGCCATTAAATGCCGAACAACTGAAGATAAAAAGGAAAGTAATCAATCATTATTTGTTTTTATGGAGGCATTTTTTGTGACTGAATTGCCGCTTTTTTCTCATCGTAATTTGCCTCACGTTCCCGAAATCGTGAGTGGAAAGTTTGGACCATTGTGACTCAAGAAATTGGAGTTTAGATGTGCTTCATTGATCCTCAAAGACTGTTCAATTTTCGAGAGAAACGGTTGACGACTCTTTCTGTGGTATTAAGTAACATTGGTTAAAATATTCCGAATGTAAAACGATCAGTGTCCGTGCCATAAACTCTGCATGAATGATCTAGATCTTGAAAAGTGAATTAGAATTTTTTGGTCTCACCTTTTGAAAATGAAAGTTGAATTCCAAGCTTGATGCTGTATTTTAAAAAGCAGGACAAATTATTGAAATTAACGTTTCACTCGTAATTCATTTATACGAACTGAGCATACTATTTATGTATTTGAAAAGTGAAGATAAAAAGGATTATTTTTTGTGGATATTGCATGAAGATGTTCGGATAAACGAATTAACGAACGAACGGAATTAATAAGATTTTTATAGTTAATTTCCTAAGAGTGATAATTGAGGCTCATATTAATTTCCAATTAGAGAATAATAACAGCAGCTCCTTAAAAAGAAGGTCAAGTTTTGCAATATTTCGAGCATAATGGCGAATAATTATTTTTCGGTTAAAGTGAAAGGAAAGTTTGAATGCATAATATGATCAGAGAGTGCAAAACGCCGAATGTGGCCGAATGAGTCAATTAGCCACTTCGTATGTTGAAACTTGACAAGCATCTGCTTTGTTTACACTATATTTTGCGGATGAAGGTTTGCAATCATCCTAATTTAATATAGGGTAATTATTACTCAATCTTCTTGAACTTTAAAGAGGATTTAAATTAACTGCGATTACAACACTATAAATTCAACTACAATTTGAAAGAATTTATCATTTAATTCTCACGACTTTTTTTATTTCCTTAGGTGGTTAATGATGATCCATTTTAGATAAAGTGTGAAATTGGTGAAAGAGAGATTCCATTACGTAATGAAGGTCGTACGTGCACAAGAAATTAGGTTTGTTTTTCATGATTTGGTGGTTGAGCATGATTGGCACTCATCACTGGGGCGTAAAGTTTACACCGATAACAGGATCCTTGAGCTGTTACCACTTGTAAAGGTCCTTCGGTTGCAATGAAGGTGACAGAAGGTTTCTGACATTTTCCTCTTTCTGCATTTATGAAATTCCATTCTTTTTTTATATATTCAATATCTTGAAAATAATTTTTGAAAGTTTGTCCAAAATTGATCTCATCGTAAAATGAAGTTTGTTAATTATAGATCGTGAAGGTGAACAAGATTTAAATGTTTCTTGATTTGTATTCTTGTTCTGCACAGGAGCTTATTTGGTTATATACCTAAAATTAATGTATAACATTTAGAATCATTTAAATCTCCTGCAACGTTCTTCGCGAATCAATTAAAAAATTGAAAGCTATATATGGTTTTAATGAATAGCTGCGATCGTCATTTTGCAATTTAAATTTTAAAGACGGGATAATTTATTATGAGAAATCTGAAATGTTTTTCAGCTGAAAGTGATAGTAAAAATTTTAATGTTACATTCATCTGGAGGTATGTATATACTTCTTAAATCTACAGTGCACAATATTAAGCCTGAAGCACTCGTGAAAGGACGCCTCATTTTTTTTAGCCAAACCGGACCACGCCCTCGCTCTCGAATGAATTTTCAGGTCACAATATCGTTTCAATCTCGCAAAACAGCGATTTAGTAAAAGATCGAAATATGGACATATATGTTGTTAATTTCCATTCTGCATACTTGCAGATGTAAACAATTCTTTGCAATTAAATAATACACATTTTCTAGATATACTTTCAAATAAACATTTATTTTTATTAGTAGATAATCCTATAAATATTACTATCCGTTTTGATTTAATAAAACTACCCCAAAAATCACAAAGATCCTTGGAAGGACAATTTGCAAGGACTTGAATTGTAGACTTCAAAGTGGTCTACCTTCAAAGAAGGAAACCTCTCACTCCTGCCACCTGTCTGTTATATTGGTTATATTTTTCATTATAGCACGTGCGCTTTAGTCACGAAGGATATATTTGATTCTTATATGAAAACTTATATATAACCATTTATTTTACAGAAACATTACATTATTTTACATCCACACATAAGGCGATAATGAATGGTTTTATGTTTTCATAGACATCAACATGTGTTGTAAAAAATTGACCTGAAAGTTGAGGTCGCAATGAATATTACGTTATTATGCTTTCAGTATTAGATCAGTCACGTGATGGATGCATCACGCTGATTTATATATGTTGCATATAAGATTGAGAAACATCATAGCTAATCAGTAATTATTCAGGGATCAAAATATTAAATTTAAATCAATATCATACAGTTGTTCAGATCTTGAGTATGTATCAGAAAAACATTAAATATTCAGAAAAAAATGAGGCCTTTACACTGAAGAAAGTGGAGTAAAGATCAAGTATTCAGGGGGCAGCATATTTACTTATGCATGCAAATTAGCTTAATGAACTTTATTTAACAAACTTGCATCTCATCATCTTGTTTTCAACTCAAACTGGAATCTCATCAAGGTTTTTTCTTCGAGAAAACAGAGAATGTCAAGAGCCGTTTAGCGAAAGACTTGTTTAAGTTTGCCACTTACGGTTAATGAACCATACTGGTTCATGTTGTGAAAACTGGTCTACGCACCAAGAAAATTTGCCTCTACACTGAAATTCAATCGAAAATAATATTGAGTTTTCTCTTGATCTAAAGTCTTTTAAAATAAATACTTTTTTACTGAATATGATTTACTTCTTTTTCACACAAAATACAGATCTGGGAAAATCTATCGAGCGTAGAAAATCGTGGAAAAGATTTCTGTTAATTAGAAACTACAAAGGAAATTATGAGAAAATTATGATTGCGTTAATTATAGTTGCGTAAACGTTTGTACAATCAAAGTTGCTAATCATGCATCAGATTCGTTAGTGCTTATGATCTTGAGGAAATACATTAATGTATTTGATGAAAAATATCTAGAAATTAATATTGCGGACTATAAAATAATTCAGTTTTAATTAAAATATGTCTCGTGTTCTTAAAATGAAACTGAGAAAGTTCATGTGCCAAAAGCAAGATACAAGAAAATAAATACAAGAACAAGAAATGTTTTCTAGCCTTATCATGGCCAAGAAGGGACGCAAAACGCTCAGCTCTAGTTGCATATAGTTTATAACGTGACGTGTAACACCCACTTTTACTTTTCAACGCCGATTGTGTACCACTGCAAATGTAAGATAACGATTCCGTTAGCCACGCTGGTTGCGGAGTTCGATCAACTTCGGAACCAGATTCTATGCACTTGTGGGATTTGTGGCTACAATGTTATTGCTTGGAGACTTTAATGCCAGAGTAGCGAGAAAACTTTACGAGTCGGTTGCCTTCAAGCATTCATATAGAAATGAACGCTAAAGTGAATTTTTCATGTTAAAAATGTGTGGTTAAAATGTCGTATTTCATGTTTAAGATTGAGTGCAAATTACGATTTCTAAATATTGTCATTTTTCATATAACTGTAGATCATAAATTTCTCTTTGTACATATGTGTAATTAAAAAAGTAAAATATAAGCAGTTTAAGAAAATTTTAAGTTAAAAAAATGAAGAATAAAAAATTATCTTATTATATAAATAAATAGTAAAACGATTATCCCGATTTCTTCTTGCAGTCCAAGATTCATGCGTGTATTTAAATGATTAATTTAAATGAGTTAAAACAGCGAAGCTGGAATCACTTATAATGTAATGCGCATTTATAATGATCAATGGAATTTCGTCTGGAAAATCGTGTCTAAACTCTCGCTTAAATATTATGCTACTCAAATTGCAGCCGAAGTATAATGTTCAGGAAATATCTATATATGCATAAAATACAGGTTTTGTTGAAACGAAGTTTAAGATTACACGAGCATAAGAATTTACATATAGAGGAAGAAAAATATCCTGAAAGTTTATACTATGTATACAATAAACTAAAAAGTACATTTAAAAAATTAGAGCCAGCAATACGTTAAATTATACATACTGAAATACTGAATGTTTGAAATTGCAAGCAGATGATAAGTAAATTGCCATTCTTATAAAGTTCTTATTATCTTCTTGAATAATGTAGTTCGATTTGTGAAATTTTCATTTTATTGCATACTACTTTGAACAAATGGCTTTTTAACTTTTCACGACTTTTACGATTGGTTTTGTTTAGTGAAATAAGTAACCAATAATTGACACAAATTTCATGATTTTTCAATTATACAAATTGACTGGGAAAACTGTTTTACATTAATTAGAGTTAAGTGGGAAGTAATCTAATTATCCAATTGATATGAAATCACTTTGTTCTCTTTATATTAGTTAACAACTTTCAGCGTTATGTCAAAAGATATAATAGATATTGCATTATATCTCCTTCGATGATACAGACCTGAATTGCACCTGCTTATATTGGTAAAATAAAGTGATTATCTTTCAAGTGTGCTTTGTTATTATTATCTAAATTTCAGAATAAGATCATTATAAATAATCGTTTCATTATCTCACAATCCTTTTAGAAAATTACTTAAATTGTTTCTCTATTTCCCTGCTTTCTCCTTCTCTTAAAACATGTATATTTACTTCTTTTTATTAAAGATAATAAAAAATATCTCTATTTAAACACACCAACATACATTTTTGGTGAATTTAAGCTTGCAGTTGATTTACAACTTAAATACGAAAGTAGAACGTACAGTTATAATTTATATCTATTATTATACAATTTAAGTACGATTATTTAAAGCTGAAAATTATCTTTTTACATTCCCATTTAGAGAAATGTTGAAGCGATCATTCACCTTTCATCTACTCCCATCGTTACTTGATAGGTAAACGATTACATAACAATAATTGCGATAACTTATCAATATTTACCATTTTAACATTCATAATTCTGTTGATTTAATAATCTAGAGTGGCAATAGTTATTTGATCCACGATTCTATAAATTATGAAATCATTTTAAACTTACATCAGAACCGTGAGATTCTCAGATCGTCAAAGTCTCTTCGTTATTCAATATTTTCAAGAGTAATTCATCTTCCCTATCACGCGAAAGTACTACTTTTGATGGAATTTCCATAATTTTTACTTGCGGCTACACGACCTCCTTATTTCGAGGGAATCCTTGTAAAATTGGATTTGCAAGAGTCGATAGTTATGAGCAAATTATTATTGAGACTATCCTCGCCGTGTGAACGAAACTGGAACCACTTTGATAGTTTCTTTGTTTGCTGAAAGGATTTCATTCCATCGTTCATGAAAGTGGTCAGGGTTACGGAATAGTTCAGGGTTGCAGATTATCCTAAAGAGACAATTGGTTTCCCTTAATTAGCATATTAAACATTTTTTTATCCTGCACTACTTTTTCTCTAAGATTTAAATTAATCTTTGTTTCGTGAGAAAATATTCACCTCATAATACAAAATTAAAGATCAAGATTGTTTTTAGTTTATAGATTATCTCTAAACGAAACATTTCTTTTATTTTCAGAAAGGTTTATGCCCAGTAGACCATTTGTTTATTTAATTAAGCACAATTAATCTGTAGATGTCTGACTATATGTGTCTGTTTCTACTAATTGAAATTCTTTCCACAATTTTTCTCATTGTCAGCCATGTTTGACTAAAGGCTGTTATTTCTACTTACTATAGAATTTAGTGCATTGTCTGTTCATACAAGGGATTTTCTACTTGTCGAAATTTACATTTTACGTTTATTTAACTACTAGCATTATTATTATAAGTACGTTATAGAGTTGCGAGAAAAATTGTGTTTCTAATAAAAGGTATGAAAAAATAATGTTTTTAAATATTTTTTCTAAATAATAACAATTTATGAATGTCTGACTATGCCTGCCGTTTCTACTGGCTGAAATTTACTCTAGAATAAGTGGAAGAACCTAATATCTCTCTCGAATTCCAAGCTTTAAATCTTTATATTGTACAAAATTTCTTAAATTAAAAATAAAGTCAACCTGCGCGCGGAAGCGCGCATTCGGTCTCGTCACGTAATATATGACATGTATGATTTAAAGATAAACACATATTTGATAACGAATGTAGATTTATTAATATACTAATGAACCTTGGGTGTTTTTAATTCAGAACAAACATTTTTTTCACTGTTGTTGGGTGTGGTTCACATTGCCACATATGTGTTTATATCCTGTTATACCTCTTCATACATGCATTTTTTTTTCTTTTCGAGAGACGATGGACTTTCTTGATATTTCGACTTGAGCCATTTTTATATGGTTGCTCTGATGAAGGCCGACTCTGCGTGTCGCAAGGTACTCGTCACGTAGGCACTGTTGATTACTTATGTGCCACTTTCGACATGAAAATGTCTTTCTTCCTCATTGTATGTAATTTCTTATTTAACTCGAGCTACAGGTGCAATGAAATTTCGATGGCATGCAATTTTTTACAAGCAATGTCTTCACTTTTGCACCGTTTTTTCTCCATTTCTCAGGGCTGCTGAAGAACCCGAAATTGTCCTTGTAATTAGTGAAGATCAAAGTTTAAATTGCCATTTTCAAATATCAGAAAATCCCAGAAATCTTTTCTATCCTGAAAGTGGATGTAAATATTGCAGCGTTTTTATCAGATAACTACTTGAAGCTGGGATAGAAAAAATTCCTGGTATATTCTGTTTATGAATTGTATTTTAGAAAGAAGAGAAAATCCTTTAAAAAGAGTGTCTTTAAAAAAAGGAGGTAACTTTTTTGCCCTGATGAATATTCGAACTTGGGGAAGCCAATTAGTGTCTAAAAGTAAATGTTGGGGCATAGAATGAGGACACTGGTCGGCGAGGGCGTTGCGGTCAGTTCAAGAAAATGATACTTATAGTCCTGGTACAAGCTTGCATGAAAGTAAAAAGGAAAAGGTAAACCGGTTAATGTGGGGAGAATGGTATCAATTTATTTTGGTTTGGTAAAATGCCTTATAACATCATGATTACCTTGAGGAGAGCTTCACTGTAATCAGATTACCTTGCCAATTTAATCCTCATGAAAGATTTTTTCTCATGAAGATATAAAGAAAGGAAGACAAAGGAACAAAAATAAATAAAGCAGGGTTAAGTGTCTCCTGGAACTTTCAAATCCTGCCATGAAAGAAGGAAAGGAATTTAATATATGCACGTTTCACTATAGTGAATTTTATATCTTATCTTATTATATAAATAAGATTTCTTAAAATCTAGAGAGATATTTTGCCTAAGGAGAACAATTTTATTATGTAAAACGTGCTTCTATTACATCTTCTAATTGAGTCGTAAAGACGATTCTGAAAAAATTATTTCACCTACAGCTGATTTAGAGATAATAACGAGAACTAATTGTAAACTTCTAACTCTCTATCATAATTCAAATAAGCTCTTGAAGCAAGAGGCGAGGTAATTGTGAATTTTTTAGTCGCTGAAAGGCAACAGGTAGTATAAACCGTTAAGAGTATCGGTTGTTAAGAGCTTAAGAGTATTGCTAAATATTATACACTTATTTTAACAAGTGCCTTGGATTTTATAATTCATTATATAAATGAGAGTACCATAATTTCAGATTCATAGTTTGCATGAATTCTCATATCTGCTTTTGTTAGATAGGAATTTTAAGAGATTTTTAAAAGAGTTTAAAAGAGTTTAAGAATTTTCAATGAAATTGTAAAAATTTACAAAAGAAATTATTAAAGAAATCTTATTTTCATTATTCTAAAATTTAATTTTAGGTCGACGAGCAGAAGCTACCGGTGCCAAGGGGCCGGGGAAGTTCGAGATTCAATGCTCAGAGTGCCAAAATAGTTGATGCCTCTTCTACCCCGACTTCCACCTCAAAATCTTCCACGAGAAGAGGACCACAAAATCGAAAAGCGAATGGATTTAATTCTCGTACAAATGAAGAAAGGACAACAACAACAGCGACATTAAAGTCCACAAGTGGTGAATCAAAAAGGAAAGTAAACTTTGAAGTTAGGAAAATTTCGGATAGTGGAAGAACTACACCATCGACGATAGAAGAAGTTAGAACCACAGCTAGAAAGCCTGTTCTAAACAAAAAAGAGGCAGATCGAAGATATCTTCCAGAAGTGAGTAACACAAGGCAAGGAAAAAAAGTTGAGGAAGGGAAAATAGAAGTTCCAAGTGAGCCTCCGAAGGATTCTCCAAAATTTCAGAAAGGACCTTTTCGCCCTAGTTCAAGACAAATAGGAAAAAATACATCAAGGCAAGTTAACAATTCACCATCCGGGCAATTGGAGAAAAATGGGCCATCCGTCTTCTCAGGATTAGGTTCTGCTGAAGTTTTAAGGTCAAGAACTGGAAGGAAAATACAAACGACTTACACATCGAAGGAATTGCGAGCAGAGGTGCCAGCTTCTAAAAGATTTGCATCAAGAAGAAGCGATGGGAATGTTGATTTGAAGAAAGATTCTTTGCCATCAGGATCGGAGAATATTAATGTAGATATTCCGGTTGTTGTAGAGGTTACCAAGAGGTCGATTTCGACATTAGCAACTTCTGAAGAACCTCAGAGACAAGCTAGATCTGATAATGATTCCAGAAGAAGTTCTGACAGAGGAACAAGGTCCAGGGGTAGAGCACCTTCCACTGAGAGTTCTCGAACTGAAGAGTCCGGGAATAATTCAGGAAGAAGTAACTTGAGGAGAGGATCTTCAAGGACAAGTGAGCAATCGAAGGCAGAAAGTCCAGAAGTCAACAGAAGATCAGGACTTCGGTTTTCGAAGGATGAGGAGGATACGATCAGGTCTAGAAACTCTGAACTTAAATCAAGATCCGGAGAAGGTGAATCAAGATCGAGAGGTAGGAGACCAGATTCCACAAATCAAGGTTTGAATTCTCAGAGAACGGTTTCTCAAGAAGCAACAAGAAGAAGTGGAAGCAGGGGGCCAGATTCGAGAACCAGGTCTCCAGAAGTTAGGACCCAGGATTCTGATTCAAGAAAAAGGTCGAGAATCCGATCAAGAGTTGAGGCGACAACTTCAAGGCTTGTAGAGCAAACAACCTCGACTCCAGATTTCGTAACAGTTGTTCCAGAAGTTGTTGGAACCTTTGCGTTGACGGAGTCAAATTTGGAAACAACTACGATGGATGGTCTTCAATCTGGGACATCACCAACGACAATGACCTCTAGATCTGCAACCACTGTGGCTTCAATTAACAGAATCGTGTCAACAACGACCTCGAGATCGACGAGAAGAGAAAGTGAGGGAACAACAAGAACAGGGGAGAGAAATGGAACTCCACGAAGGAGAGCCTCGAAGGAGGATTTTTACAATCACGGCCTTGGATTCAGGGGCAGAAGGCCTCTGGTTAATCCGACAACACCAGCTACTATTGCAACAACAATGGTTCCTGCAGTGGTTTCTGCAGTGACAACTGCTTTACCCGGGTCATCGCAAAGAGGATATCCTGGATGGACCTTGAATCGAAGACCTCATACTGCTTATTCAGGAGCTGAGTCATCTCAAGTAACGACGGCGGAAGAAAGTTCGACAACTTCCGGCATGACGACCAAACCAACAGGAAGAAGAGGCAATAAAACATTTATAAAGACCTCTGGCGATTCAAACGTTGTTGGTAATCCGGAAACTCTGGAAAGCGAAAATTATCCTGCGGATTTCAAGGCGAAATTGGCACAGCTGGTGAGTTTGCTTCATTCAGGGTGTCTACTCACGTGGAAAGCCTGGAATTATCAGGGAATTTTTGAATAAATCAGGACATTTTTCCAAGCGTACCTTAAAATGAAGACTACTTAAAATTTCTTTGAAAAATATTTAAAGTATTTAAAACTTGGCAAATTAAAATTTCTGGAATTTAAGAATTTGGGGTAATTATTTTTTAGGATTTTTGGCTAGTACTATCTGAATTATAAATATAAAGAAAACTTACACCTGGAAAATCTCGAGGTGCTTGGAAAAAACCTGAAATTATCACCCCGTTCTTTGTGGAATTATTCTAATTTATGATCGATAAAATCGTAAGATGGTCAAGGAACGATGCTTTAGTATTTTTGCCAGCTTGGGATTACGAGTAATTCACTTTCTTTGGAAGTGGAATGAGGAAATCATGCGTTTGGGAATTCAAGTGTGACTAATTTGATTTTGAGTTATTATGAGATGCTAGTTCTGTCCGAAGGGGTTTTATTTACAGTTGTATTACATTTTTTGGTTCCATCTAAACATATTTTATTTTTGTTTTTGTTGAAATGAAAGTAAAGTAGAAAGATATGATTACAGAAAAGTACGGCTTCCTCACCTCAAGGACCGAAACCAACTACAAGATCTGGCATGCAGGTAAGTCATTATTTTCCATTTCTTGCAAAAATTATTAAATTCTTTAAAGCTTTTTCTTCTATTGATTTCTATCATTAGCATTGAAATATAGACTAATATTTTAATCCAATAATACTACTTCTTTTCTTCTGTTCAACGATTCTTCCTCTGTAAATATAAAACTCTGCGATTAACTTTAGTATTCTAAATTTGAAATCCGTTTCAATCGAACCAAAGTACCAATACCGACTGCTTTATTTTCTCTCATTAATCATTAATAGCTTCTGTAGTTCAAAATACAAGTTTCTTTCTATGCATGTGCTCTACTATTACAGACTGAAAAATTGGAATTTTCTATTATTTACTTCTTCAATTTATAAGTGTCAAATTTTAGCATTCTTGCATGGAAAAAAGGTGTTTTATGTACTAAAACTAATTCCAACTGTATAAGAATAAAATTAGTCACAAAAATATATAACAAATTAACAATACTTTTTTTTTTAATTTCAAATCAGGTAGAAATAGTGCGTTCCGTGTCATTGTGTTTACGTAAAGAGTTTTTTTTTAAAGAGTTTTTCTATCTAGAGTTTTACAAAACTAGAGCAATTTTTCTTTCGTGAGAAAATGATAATACGTAAGAAGTCTTTATGTGGAAAAGAATGTGGAAAATTCCAATGGAAGGTCAGCGAGACAATAACTGAATGTTTGAAAATTGTTCAAACTGGAATTAACTGAATACTTTCGATGTCATTGATACCCAAAAAAGACCTGGTGAACAGTGACATCGAGCTTGATGCCTATCATCTTTTTTTTCCTGTCTCTTTTTTTCCTATCTCTTTTTTTAAACTTTCACAAATAAAACGAATATATTTCCTCAAATTATTTCATCGAAGGCTTCTCGGAAAAGAGCGTCTCGTTTATATTTCACAATGTACGAGGGATTCGCGAACCGGTTAATTTCGCTGGCTAACTGTTCTTGTTTTCGGGTTCCTTGTAGGAGAAAGTAAAATCTTGGCTGAAGGTGTGTTCAGTAAACGCGAATCGCGTAAATTGGATCAGATTTTTACACAAAGGAGACTGCGGAATGAAAATACTTTTAATACTTCGAAAATAAAATCATTCCCTGTTCGCATTTCTGTTCCATATGGAATTGTAGGTAACCAAAAAACCTTGGGCGGCACTACACGAACTTTCGGATTAGTGACTTTTGACAGCAGATGAAATGTCTTGAAAATCTCTTGAAAATCCTTATTCTCTTACGAAATTCCTTGAGATTTCTTGAAATCAAAGAAAATCCCTTAAAATCCTTTAACATAACTGAAGATGAAAATTTCAACATGTGTAAAGTTAAATTTTTCAAGATATTTCTGAATTTAAAAGAAGATAAAGTGTACACTATACGTGTTCATATATGTGTAATAACAAGAAATAAAAGTAATGTGTTACAGTGAGAAAGGAAGTTGAGAAATATTAGAGAAAATAGATATCTCCGATATGAAATCGAATCGTCCTCGATATTTTTAATAGAAGAGTTCCTGTGCTGGTTACAGATAACTGGGTTGCAATTGGCAATTTGTAATTAAGGAGATGATTGTCCGGCTTTCTTTGACAGCCTCTGTCGTACACTTGCACAGATATATTTTCTCATAAAGATTAGAAATAGGAATTGATATAGGTGTAATTAATAGGTTCGAGGTCATATCACTAACTTCCAATCTAGTCGGAGATAATCTGTCGTAACTAGTATCCAAATGTTAAAATCAGAGATTGATTAAAGATAAAATTATAGATTATCATTTTCACAGCTAAATTTAGATCCCCTATCAGCGATTCTATAAAAAGTGTTCTTAATATGCATATTAGTTCAGCAACTTAATCTCTTTCAAGGTAACTTATAACCGAAGTACCATTTTTTCTATTGATTAAAAAAATTAAACACTTCTTTATAACTGATGGCGGCTTTGTCCGAGTGATTAGTACACTTGTAGTTTCTTTTAGACCTCATAAAGTCCGATTGAACTTTCAGTTACTGTCATCTGCAATGCGATCGTGGTTCGAGTTCGTTAGGCAAGGCATCATTAAATGGATCGTCTCTTTACTGCAGTTCTTCAAATTCCTCGTCGTCTATTGAGAAAACGTTTATTTGACCCACGATGACGATGACAAGCAAATATTAAGAAAAAATTAAAACTGAAAACGAGTATAAAACGTAGAAATAAAACAAGAAATAAAAAATCAGTGACCATATTTTGTCACACTCCTTCCTCCGGCTAGCCATAAAATCTTTAGCGCTTTCGCGATCTTTGCACTATCTTTTGCACGATACAAAATTAGCACACCGATCGTGCATTGATTTTCTTTTCACTTCTTTCGCTTGGAGTTTCAACGAATGCCTGCTAATCTAACAAAATCTCTTCTGTCATGCTTCGGGATGCTTTGGGCGATTTTCTTTGGAGTAAACGGAAGCTGAAAACTGAAAACAAGCCACGCTTCCTTCGAGTCAAAAGGATTGAAAATTCGAGTCAAAAATCTTGGTCCTAAAAAGGATATTCAACGACCTTTTCAGGGCCACAAGAAGTCACCTTCCTCGCTTTTTTCTGCAAGGTCAAGAATGAAATTGGAAAATGCATTGAAGCTCGTGAAACCTGAGTTGCTTGACGAGGAGATTGATTCCAAAACCACGCCTGGATCCGCCAATGAGAAGAAAACTTTGGATATCGTGGATGATAAAAAACTGGAGAACAGGTTATCTGAAACCTCTCTTGGTCAAGAGAGTGTAGTAAAACCAGAGTGGAAACCGAAAACGGAAACCAATCCGAAAAATGAAGAAAGAACTTCAAAATCCAAGGCAAAACAAGGACGCAGCTTCACGCCCAGATCTAGGACAACCGAAGAAGATGCAGAAAATAATGTTCTTGAAAGTTCGACTGAAGTTTCTCGAAGTGAGAAATCGAAAGTCTCTTTCAAACCAAGGTACAAGTCTCGAGTAGAAAATGCTAATGCTGAAATTGACAATTCCATAGGAAGAGGGAAGTTTGGAGCTTCTTCAAGAATAAAGAAGATTCCTGATAGTACTTCGACAACTACAGTCAAGCCTAAAAAAACATCACCTCGTCGTTCAGTGAAGAATTCAGATGAAGAAAATTCGAAATTCAAGGCAAGGAAGCCAATTTCTAGATATCGTAATGGTTTGAAGAACCAAACTCAGAATCATATTCAGAATTCTGGAACTTCCGAGAAGCCCAGGCCTAAAGTTTTGAGTTTGAGGCGTTCGAAAAATAATGATCCGACTACCTTAAGTCCAAGAGTTGAAGAAACAACAATCATTCCAACTACTCTTCCCGGCTTTGTTGAAGAGACTACACTTGTCCCTGTAACAACGAAGAACTACGTTTCATTGACAAAATCCGTGATTTCGAAAATCTCAGAAGAGATCTCTACAAAAAGAATGAAGATATCAACTTTCAATGATCTCAGTAAAAATGATTACAGATCTAGCAATCTGAACGAGGTTCCTAATGATGATGGTGATGATTCCACCACAGTCAAAATAGTCAGACCGACCAGTAGATATGCTAGGAAGAAGATCGACCTTTCCAAAACTTTGACTCCTGCTTCCAAACTTTCAATTGCTTCCAATACTACAATTCCAGCTTCTAGGGGAAATCATAGCGATACGAAGAGATCAAGAGAATTTCGACCAAGAACCGCAACCTATCGAAGACACTCTGAAGTTTCACTAGGCTCAGCGAGGTCCTCGACTGCACAACCAAACAGTATTGCGATCACTCCTAAAGCAGCGAAATTACAAGCTGCGATCAGTTCGAGCAGCCCTTCACCACGGCTGGTAACGCAGGAACTCACAGTCAATGTGAAGGTATCAAATGGCTCCAACAGCTCGCAGCAGCAGTCTTTCGGAATTCTGAATAACAGCAACGGGTCCAGCAATATCTTCAGCCCCACTAAGAGTGTCCTTCTGACGGCCGGAAATGCTACTCTTCTAGAGCAAATCAGAAGCACTGTGGCGCCTTTGCTAGGCTCCCTTGCTGCAAGGAGTCCTGTCTTCGCTGGCGTTTTCAATAATGAATCGAATGTTGTAAGCTTTTTTTAATATAATTATCTCTGTAAAAAAATATTCCATTGAAGTCGATTGAATGCAATTCAGATTGAAAACTTTTAATGCGAAATCTTGGTAAAAGCTAATTTACAAGCGTTGCCGTTAAATTGCTTCCAATTGTATTCCTTTGAAAACCTTTGCAATCTCTTCATAATCCTTACACTCTTCTGAATTCTTTTAAAATCCCTTAAAGTTCCTTAAAATATTTTAAAATCTCTTGAAATCCCATAAAAATTTGAAATATTATCAAATCTTTAAAAATTCTTTAAAAATTATTAAATTGGCGAATTTTAAATGATTTAATGTGAAGTTATTCAATTGAAAGCTTTCAAAATAAGTAAATTTTTTACTGCAGTGGCAAAACCAGTTAAATATAATTGCTGAAATTTTAAAGTTAATTGGAGTTCATATTCAGAAAAATGGCGCAGAAAAGCGTTATTTTTTCTTTTAGGATTTTAATGAAAAAACTTGAAAAAACTCTAATGAACATAATCAAGACTTGATTAATTTATAATGAATTGCAATCTCTCATGCTTACATGATTACATGATATGATTTCCGTTTTCTTCTTTACTAAATATTAAGTTTTTCTCACAATTATCAGAATACAGCTGTCAGGATTACTCCCAATGGATCTCCCCCGAGATTTAGTGCGAGATATAAGGGAGCCGAACTGTACGTAAGAAAACCATCGATTTATCAAACAAGCATTCCGTCAATTACAAGTTCCAGTACGCCGTTTACACCAATCGAGGTAAGAAACTTGTGGAAAGTCATTAAACTTTTTAGTTTGACTCTTATTATAACTCAATGGAACTAAATTTTTCTAGACCAAAAATTAAAATAGTCACATGTAAAAATTATAATGCACGTATTGCCATTTAGATCAAATTTATAATTCTATGATGTAAAGTTTGAAAACACTTTTGTAAATATGTTTATACAACCATCAAATTTATGCATCAAATAGAAAACGTTAAGTTTTTTATTTATTGTATTATACACATTGACAATCCAATTGGCTGATTGCACTAATTTTTCTAAATATTTATTAGTCTCTGTACTAAATAATTTTCTTCCAGTAGCCTTTACATCCAAAAATATTGAGAAACACATTTCTTATAAATTGCAATTGTTAAGGTGATCTACGAGGATAAATTTGACGAACCATTGGAATTTGAGCGAACGGAACGCCCGGAGAATACAACATCTTCAGTCGCTATTTTTCATGGAATCGCTACAAATCTCTCCGGAACTTCCGGTCCCATACCTCTCAGTACGAACGACCTGCGCTAGTTCATAGAGAGTAAATATTCGAGCAGCTTCTCTCTGTACTAACAATACCAGATATATATGTCCATTATATACCCTTTAGTATATTATAGGAAGACAATCGTGATATTACGAGTTCCAGTCAATGTTTAAACTTCTTATAGTTTTATCTTTTATCTTAAGAGCGGTGTAATAATAGGATTATCTATTTAACCAGAATTCATATCACAATTCATGTTACATGAATATATAATTCATGTTATATTTTTTTATCCTACTCTTGTAAGAAATACAGATTTTTCTGCAATGCACGTAAATTGTCTAGAGTTGTTTGTTCCCGACTTGTTAGATAATACCTATACGCAGCTACACATTTGAAATTTATGGTAGACGTTGTACACACAGGGATGCTGAAATATATTTGAGTATTAAATCATATCCTTCGACCGTGAAACGATAGCGTGACAATTAATTATCTCTGGCAAGTCTCACATAACATTTTTAGCCCATTAATTCTCGATCTTCCCCGTAATGAACTCCCCGATTGGTTACGGACAATAATTACATTTACTAGGAATTGATATCGAGGAACTTCAATCGTAAATCATCAAAAAAAATCAAATAAGAGTTCTTTTATTTACTGATATCATAAAGCCTTTCTAGATGAGTAATTTACTCTTAATCTCTAATTTTCTTCTTTATTTTCATACTTTATTCTCACATCTTTATTCTTATTGGAATTTTACATTTAAAGAAACTTTTATCATAAATATTTGCAATCAATATGGAAACACTAACTGAGGATTTTGCGTACCACGAGTTATTTACGGTGGAGCAGAGAGTGAAAGTGTAATTCCATGCAAGTAAAATAAATGCCTAAGAACATGGGGGAATATCGCTCATGGTGTAGGTGTTTGTCTGCCATGATAAATAAAAAATATACGGTACTATTCTCAAGGTCGTTCGACTTGTAGCATTTATGATCAATGCGCACGAATCACTTTATGCAATAATGAAGCTCAGGCACGCGTATTAATATTTATACGAATATACTTGCGTACATTACTTACACAACCATTTCATGTTATAATACTTTGGAACAATCTAATTAATCTAGAAACATTGTTTTCTACAAAATTACTACCTATTGCTAGAAAGAATACCAGTTACTATTCACCTGATTTTAATTACGATAAGGCTAATCTTTCAATTTTAATCAGTAGATTCGAAGCTCTAGAGCTAAAGACTGTAACTTAGCTAATTAGAAATGAGCACAATGTATAGAACAAGTATAAAGTACGTTATTAAAGTGGAAATAACGTAATAAAAATTGTAGCTGCCTCAGTGAGAAGTTTTCCAGGTACTTTCGCGTAATAAAGTCGATATCAGAAAGTTGTGGGCAAGTTCTTGTCTCTAACGGTATCTCAAAGAAGACATTAAAAGAGTCGAGAGAGCGGTCTACTCGCCTAATGCCACCTATACGAGCACTCTTTTAACTTTACGAACAAGTTCGTTGCTTGCTGCTTTCCGCATACATATTCCCCCATACACATGTATATGCAAATCCTCTTATTAGATCTAAAGAACCCGTTTTGCATTTTGTCTTCTTCAGGTAGTTCTAGGATTAACCAAGAGATGGTGTATGCTTTCCAATACCTGAGATATCCTTTAGAAAAACTACATTTTTCATTTGTGAATACCCATAATAAATATATTATCTTCCTTTAAGGTCGTTCGTACTTCGAGAGATTTGGACCCCAAGTCTTGTATCTAATTTGAGTAAATTCATCATGCACTGTACAGCACGCACAACGCACATTTTTTTTATGTTTACAGAATTCCGGCCTGCCTCCACCAATCGATGTCTCGAATAATGGAGAACCCAAGATCGTCACCTTCTATCAGGCACTAGAGTCAGCTACTATTACCAACGAACAGCTACAGACAAATTTAGAGCAACTCGGACGAGTTGCACAGGTAGACAGACCCACTGATAACGACCCTAACGGCACGAACAGTTCTAACAATGAAACAGAATCAATAACAGTAGCAGTAACAACCGCTAGTTCAACCACTGACACCGCCACGACCCCATCAGATATTACACAATCCCCGGAGGCAACCCCCAGATCATTCGACGCAACCCAGAGTCCTGAAAACACACCCACCACTTCGAAATCACCCACCACCTCCGAGGCGACCACCGTATCTGAAACTAATCCACCCCCTATGATGACAACCCCCCTTATGGAAGTTTCCAACCGGATTCAAGTTAGCACAACAACGATAGGTACCACAACCAGCGAGGATGTTACGACTCTTTCTTCCATTCCTGATATGGTCAGTAATGATACTACCGAAGCTTCATCTGAAGAATCTAGTGTTGGTAACACCACTCCTGATAATCTTACAACAGAGCCCGCAGTTTCAACTCAGGCTTCAAGTTCTGGCTTGGCTGGTACTAGCACCACTGAATCATCCTCTACTACCGATATTTTTATCGTAACGCCAGATACGATAGAATCTACAAGCCAGATCTCCAGCTCAGAGATGACTACTCTTGTTGGTGGCATAACTTTTGATACGAGTTCTCCAGTTTCTAGTGAAACAACTTCCAGTGAATCACCTGCGACAAAAACAACAACCGAGATGTCTTCTACCTCGAAACCTGAAATTACTTCGGAAGCTGAATCAACTACAACTCAAATGGTATCCAGAGAGAGTTTGATTACTACCACAGAAAGAATGATGGACTCGATTGCCATAGACACGAGATTTTCAGCTAATTCGGCAGAGTCACCAATGATGACGACAACGCCATCAACAGTAGAAAGTTCAACGACAATCTCACCTGTGACAGAATCGCCATCAACTACAATGGCACCAGCAACAGAATCGCTATCAACGACAATGGCATCAGTAACAAAAACCCAATCAACAATGCCATCTACAACGCTAATGCCATCCACAAAAGCAGTGCCATTGACAACTACAAGCAATCCTTCCACAATAGCACCTGTAACAGGATATCCCCGATTCCCCAAGTTGCAGTCTTTTTTAGAAGTCCTGGCGCAGTTGCGAAATCCAACTACAAAAACCCAGGTAATCCAGGCCAACACCCAGATGACAACCCCAATGACTGATTCAATGACTACAATCACTACCCTAAGTTCATCTGAATTGAACTCTACCACTCTCTCATCAATAGTAGATCGAACCACTCCCATGAGTCAGGATATCGTCTCTAACAATTCTTTGAATATTGAGATGAGCTTAGAGGAAAATATGAGCACAACTACGGAGATGGTAGATCAGACTTCACCTCAACCGCGAATCGCGATTACCAAAGATGAGTTCATGAACATAACTCGATCTTGGATCAATGGCAATGACAGTGACACTGAGAGTGTTCTCCCCTTTGACAGTGATCTAATCTCGCGTTTGATGAACGTAGCATCAAAGCTTTTCTCAAAACCTCTAAACGCCACTCAGTCTTTACTTCTCCAGAAGACCCTCGAGAACACAGATCGCTCCTCTCTTGATAAACTTCCAACCCTCTTAGGTGGTTTTCTAGACCACACTGATAGGAACCACACTACCGAAAGCACGACACCAGTAGATGTAGATTCAACCCTAATACCGCGTGTAGAGACCACTGAAAATGTGTCCTCACGCATTGTCGAAACTACAGAAACCCTAGAGACAACTAGCGTCTCAGAACCTTCGGTACTAACCTCAGACTCGCAGACTAATGAAGCACAGCAAACGACTACGGCACTTGATCTAACAACCGAAACTACCGACACTTTTAGCACAAATTCACCTAAGACGCAAACAGCTAGTATTTTAGACTTGTACGCAATGTTGTCGGATCTAGTCACCAAAGCACCTACAACACCTCCAGCACTGGAAATCGATACCCGGATCCAGGATACCACATTAACACCCACTTCAAGCGAACAAACTCAAATGGTAGAGGAAACCACTTCTAATATGCCTTTAGAAACAACCATGGGTACACTGACCACCGAGGCCCCCGAATCAATCCCAGACCCTACGACTCTTACTCCAACTGTGCTTACACGTTTCCAGGATACAATGCCAGCAACCGCCCAAGGGACGGCAGGTGCCAACATGATTCCCACAAACCTTGTAAATTCCTCTACGACCCCTACTAGTCCTTCTACAAATCCTTCCACAACTGTCAGTATGAATCCAACTACCACTCCCTCTCTTCCAACGACTACGACAACTTCAACTTCAACAGCACCTTCAACATCACCTAGCTCGAATGATGAGCCCATGACAACACTGAACAATCAGATCCAGAGTTCAACATCTCAAGAATCTACAACTCCAGCCATGACTACTACATCTACTACAACCATGAGGACTGAAACGATATCAACTCCATATCTTGGGCGTTTCGGAGGAATGAGGATTACACCAGCTCCTAGGTTTAGCTCGAGTTCTTCAACAACTGCACCTTTGAGGGACTACTTGGTCTATGGAATCTACCCGAATAAGACGATCGTTCGCAAGAGACCAGAGGACAACCTGATTGATGCAAGGAACGTCGACAGCCCATATGTGATCTTCGGCATCTATCCGGATGGGAGACTTGTTCGCAAGTTTCCTAATGGAACGGTAATACCGGACCCTCCAAGTAATCCGGTTGAAGTCGTATTCTCGCTTAGCACCACTACTACCACCACTAACCGGCCCAGTCCACCCATTATTGTTGATAATCAGGCTAACCAAGGTTCCCAACCCCAGAATTCTGCGTTCTCTAATAACCGTAAACCAATAGCCAATTTGGAAAGCTCGAATGGTCTCTTCGGTTCCAATGATGTTGACAATGGATTGTCTGGTAATACCATCGGCTCTGTTGGACCTGCCAGCCCCGTTTCCCCGACAGTTGGTAGCGTTGGTAGCACCACCCAGAAAATGGTACACTACTCCACTCATTTGCATTGGACCCAAAATAGATATTTATTTTTATATTGTTTCTTGGCTTGAAGTATTTGACTGATAATGTTCAAATGTCTTCAATTGCACAGAGTTAAATTGAATTAATTGAATTGAATTCAGATTTTTTAAGCACTGAATTTTAACATGGTCTCATTTTTAAGGAGTTCGTCGAAAAGTCTTTTAAACGAATTTCCAAAGATTTTTAGATATTTCTAGAAATTTTAAGATATTTTAATGACTTTCAAGCAATTTTCAATATTTTAAGATATTTCTATCAATTTTAAGAAATCTGAAAAAATTTTTAATCATTTATCCTAATGAAATAAAAAAAAAGAAGTACTCACTGTGATTCAAGATAAAATTTCTCATTCTTTCAATTTAGGCTTTTTTTATATAATTTTTTCAGAATGTTCTAAAATTCAATTTAAGTAATTAAAATATTAAAAGTTTGATTATTGTTCATATTAAGGATTAAAAACACTGCTAACAAGTTCGATTAATAAAATAATAAAGTATCTTTGCTCTTCTCTCACTCTCTCTCTATCTCTTTCTTTCTTCAACTTGTTTCTTTAAGTGTTTTAATCAGCAATTAATATTCTCTTTTCTTAATTCTTCTTTTTCCAAGTTTAATTTCTATCATTACACTGTCACAGTTCTAGAAACTTCGAACAGTAAAATTCTCACCGATTTCAATCTTTTTTAACTGTTCTCAATTTCTTTTTCTTCCAGGTAGAAAATATCGAAACATGATGCTTTGCTGCTGAACTCTGTACATAAATTTCATTGTAAAAAGCAATTTTGTATATTTTTGCAATCGTAATATTTAGTATTTGTATATTTGTAAAGTAAACTTGTAAATTTTTTAATTTGATAAACTTCGCACATTACTGCACTTTGTAGTTAGTCCCACAAAGCACATTTTAATTTCTTTTGCATCTTATTTCCATATTATTAATTTATTACCCTTCGTCATATTTCGATATTTATGGAATTACGACTCAACAGAATAATTATTAGTTGTATCTACTCGCTATAGACAAATATATGATTCTCGGAATACAGAAAATTATCTTCGTGAAGAAATGTCTTTCACTTCAATCTTCTTTAAATATCACTTCTATAAATATTTTCTATATTTTGTACATTCTTGTATAGATTTTCTTTGCACATTGCTTTGAAAAACTTGAATATAAAAATAAATTCAAGATTTTCCTTTTGCTTTCTTGACACCCCACAAGTATTCTGAATCTTTTTAAACTGGAAAGAATATTTTTTAACTGTTTTTTATTAACTCCACAGGTGATAGATGCACAGAACGCAACAAGTTCAATGCCATCTGCAACAAGTTCGAGTTCCTCGAATTCTAATGTCGTCGCAAGTTCGAACGGTAGTCAACAGGGTGGTCGGATTATTCAGGACCGAGAGAGGGACGAGGCCACCAGGACGAGAGAGGCCGGAGGTCAACGCAGCTCCGTGTACATTGGACAGGTAAGACAACCAGAGAAAAACGAGTTCAATGATTTAAGAGTTTCTTTCGATCGTATTGTACACCCAAAGCTGTTTCTTCACGTTTCAGGATAAATTTATCAATTACTGGACCAACGATCAACCCAACACCAATCCCCAAATTCTCAATCTCAAAATCAATTCCGTTTCTGTGAGTGAAATCATTTCCAATATTCTTCTTCTCAGGGCTCAAAATATTTTCAATTTCGGACTACTCTCACTTTGAAATCCGGACTACATAGTCGTACTACACAAGATTTTGGGCCCTGATTCTTCTAGAGAATCTAGAGCTCCGAAGACCTTTTTTTAAGATTAACTTAAATGATGAATAATTTATTGTTTATATCAGACTGCAACAAGTGCTGGATCAGCATCAACAGCGTCGAAGCTACCATCTTTTGATCTACTACCCAATAGTAGAACAGGTGCTCAGGTAACAGCACCACCAGGTTTTCCATGGAAGGATCCACTTGACCAAATCTTTGGAATCACCACAAATACACCTTCTATTTCTGCATCTGTTGCATCAAATGTTCTAGTCAGTTATAGTTTGTTTAACCATTTTTAAGATGATTATGAGAGGCTGATCAGCGATCACTCGAATGATTATAAATTATGATGTGGTAAAATGTACATTATGTTGAATTTTTCCAGGATGATGTCAATTCTCGCAATAACCCAGTCGCAGCCAGACCAATAAATCCTCTTGTTGAAATTTTCACTCCCATATCGACTCGAGTTTCATCTGCAATTTCTGCATTAACTACACCTTTAACGTCCACAACTTCCACCACAACTTCCGCTCCTTCTACTACACCATCAACTACTACACCATCAACTACTACTTCTTCTCCACCAAGAATGACCATTTCAAATGGATTATTCACTACAAACATGCCACAACAAAACTCTTTTGGTACTACTTATGACGATTTAGCCTTCCTCAATACTCTGGTAACTAAATTTTTAAAAATTACTTTAAAAAATGATCTTCTTTTCGACTAAAGGAATCAATTTTCAGTTAAACGCTCCCAGATTTGGTAGTACGACTCCAAAAACACTGACTGAGGTTGAACAGCTTCTGGCAAATAAGGTATTTTTTTTATTAATTAATTAAGCGTTGATCTCATTTTTAATATTAGGGAAAATTCTTTTGAATTTAATATGAATACGGTATATTTAATTATTTCATAGATATCTTCATTGAGATCTTCTTATCCATAATTTATATTTTTCTTTAGAATAAACAATATCCTTAACAAAACAATAAGCACTAAAAGTCATATTGCATCAATCGCAGCTCATCACTCACATAAATTTTATAGCAATACTAAACCTAATTTCTAGACGTTTACAATTTTTGCAATTACGTTTCTTACAAGACAATTGCGCAAAAATGGAAAAAAATTGTAAAAGGCAAGGGAGGATAATAATCGTCTTTAAATTAGAACACGTATTTCTGACTTTTTCTAGCTTTGTTATTAACTAATAGCGGTATATATGCGGCTGAATGAATTCGCTATTCTTAGTCTGGAGCAAAAAGTACAAGTAGGAGTTTTAGACGTTTATTATCCTTTCACCGTTTGCACAATCGAATCATTGCGTAATTTTATTTTATTAACATATTCGCCATTTCAGGATAAATTGATAAGAAGGTCGTACAGTGTTTTTGGCTTGTTGTAGGAATAAAAAAAATTGCAAAATTGATTGAAGCTTTAGTGTTGATTCATAGGAAGAAAAAAGAAAGTTAATTTAACATTAGACATTGAGGAACATTCTCTCGAAAAGTATTTTGCTTGTTGCTATCGTTTCATAAAATAATGAAATAACTAGTATTTTTTAAATTCTTTGAAATCTTCAAAAAGAACCTTTTAATTCGTCTAGAATCGCGAGAAATTCTTTAAAATGATTTAAAATCGTTTGAAATCGTTTAAAATATTTTGAAATTCGTGAGACATATATTCGTGAGGTATATAATATCTCACGAATTATTCAATTCAATTTTTTTTTTTAAATTTTCAAACTCCCGACTGAGACGTTCCTTAATCCAGAAAATTAGAACTCGGGTTTTTGTTGATTCCAATGCCGCCGCATAGATAAAACGCATAATAATATTTATAGTGAAACCTTGAGGTTCTTCCTGGATCATTACATTTCTAAAATCTGAAGCATATCAGGAAGAAAGGTCGTTTTGGCTATAAATAATATCTATGTTAATTATTTTACGACCTTCACAGTGACAAAGAAAAGTAGAGCCAACTCGTCAGGAATTGAAGCAATGCAGACGTTTTAAATAACCTTGAAGTATTTTTGCATATCATGTTCTTTCTCAATATTTTATCTCTTGCGATCTTAAAAAGTATCAGTGAAAGATCATATTTATCACAAATAACTGTACATTATCTGACATTATTCAAAATTACAACATGTCTAATATTTTTTTCTATACTATAGATGGTAATTCTTTTTTCTTCTCACCCGTTTTTTTGTACTCTTTTTTTCTATTTTTCCAAGCGAAGTGCGTGATCGTGAACGATTACATATTTATTATTGGTTACTTTGTGAACGCAATTGTTATTTTATGCACCATTGGCATTGAGAACAGTAATGAGAGTGACGTCAGACATCAGACTTAATCGCAATCTTTTGTACTGATAGTTTTTACGTCGAGCCTCCGGCGATCTCGATGACAGGCTCCCACTAGCAATCAATTATAAGACAAACACCGAGTAAACGGTGAATCTAATGATTTTACACTCGAAGAATACACAACCAGATTGCTAAAATAGAATTGATTGATGATAGATACTAATCAGCTCAAATATTAATCTTTGGTGAAATATTTTTCAGATATTGTCTCTCGCTCTTGGTAAAGCAGGACCGACAAGATCGCCAAAAGCAATCCATCCATCTAATGCCTCTCCAAATTTATTAATCGACACAGAACCGAGTTCTCAGTCTGGTCCAGTAATAATTGATCTCTTCCCAAGTTCCACGACGCAGAAAGCTCCTGCAACTTGGAAACCTGTCACATCGACTAGCTCCGTAGTTGTAAACCCTTGGAAAACACTTTTGAATAGTATCGCTGCTAATCAGATCAAAATTTCGACTCCGAATTCTATCGAGAACGTAAATCAGAATTTGAGACCTGTTTTTAATCATCAGAGCACAAGTACTACTTCAACTTCCACTACAACTTCTACTACAACTACGACTACAACTACAACTACATCTCCTCCTCCTACTACAACTACGACTACAACTACTACTACACCTCCTCCTCCTACTACTACTACTACTTCCACAACCACAACTCCAAGAACGACCACAACACCTAGTTCTACAACATCAACAACAACTACAACTACTACCCCAAGTACAACTACAACACCTAGGGCAACTAGCACAACAGTGAGAGTAACCCCTAAAAGTTCTGGATCTACCAGACAAGTTGTGATAACTGCCAAGCCAAGACCAAGAACAACAACTCCAGCTCCCTTAGGATTTGGTGCAAACTTGCTGAGAGCTCTCTTCGGAGGAAATCTTTTCGGCACGCCAACGACGACCCCTACTCCGGTGATATATAGGAAGCCAGTTACGACCAAGAGGAGACCAGCGACAACCGCGAAACCAGTCTCGACTACGCAAAGGATAGTGCAGACTACAGAAAGGATGGTTTCGAATATTCAAGTACCCTCTTCTACCCAAAGTGCTATTCAAGTGACGCCTGAAGTTCTGATCTCAAAGGAAAAGGTCAACACAAACTTGGAAGCTGCGAGTAGCTCTGCATTCGAAGTTAATGATCAGAATGCGAAATTAACTCAAAGTCAGAGTTCCACTTTTTCACCGGAAGATGATGCTAAGTTTCTCATGGCGCTTCTAAACGCAGCTCAAGATATGGGTGAGGAATTACTTCTTCAGGCTTTAAAAATCCATTTCATTTCGAAGTCTATATATGAGCGAATCAGTTTCATTCAGAAAAAATCCGTGAAAAGTGAGGAATCCCATCCGAATAAATTCAATCCAATCCGATGTCAAATTAAAATTTCGTCCAAACTACCCTCGGATTCATTTAGATTGAAAGCCTTGAATTTATTTGGATTCTAAATTTCGATTGATTTTGGAATGGTTCAGATTTATTCGGAAAGAATTTGTATTGGAAAATTTCGTCAGAAATATTAAAAAACAATTGTCATATTTTCTCTTCTGTATTCCTACATTTATTATTTTTAGGAGCGAAGACGGAATCGTCGACTTCCGCATCAAAAGTTCCAATTTCAAAAGACGACGAAGCCTTTTTGAGAGCAATCCTGTCTGGCCAGGCTAATCTTCCACCAGCTCCTAAAGGAAAAATTGGCCCAAGCGAAGCTGCTCTGTTGGCTGCATTGCTTAAAGCTGAGGGTATCGAGCCTTCTACCCCAGCCAATCAGCTTAGAGAACAGCTTCACCGAGCTGTAAGAGTACATCTTTATTTTTTTTCATTTTTAAAAATATTTTAAATCTAATTTTTGTAATCCTTTTAAAAATATCTGCAATATCTAGTAGTTTTTTAAATCTTTTAAAATATTTTTAATGCTTTTAAAATCTTAAAATAACTTGAAACCTTTTATTACAGGGTCGCGAGAAAGATATAGAAACAACGTCTTCGACGACCTCAAGACCTCAAACTACAACCACTACTAGAACAACCACAAGGCCAAGGCCAGCAGCTCCAACGTGGAAGCCAAGTTCGACATATCCACCTCCATTATTTGGTGGATTTAATTTTGGAGGTTCCTCTGACACTGTTAGAGGAGAAACCAATCCAAATACGGGTGGAGATTCTGTTCGAAGTCAAGTTGTAAATGCTGCCATCGGTGTCACCAGAGCTTTCAGTCAATTTCTCGGCGGTGCCATCAGGGTAAATTAAATAAAAAATTTTAAGCTTTACAATATGCACTCATCAATTTTAATCATTCTCTTAATTCTGCAGGGTGCAGCCAAACAAATACAGACCTTTGTGGGAAATGGAACAAGATCGTTCTTCTCTTAAGTGAAAGTGATATGGATGTTAAATTTATTTAATTTAGTGTACAACCATGTAACTGTCATAGTTCTCATTGGTTGCGCCAGATGGGTTTTTATCCTCAGATAGTGATATTTCAATTTTACATGACTCAACTGAAGCAATAGAGCAAAGTGATTGCCACTCTCTGATCGCTTCCACAACTCGAAGAAATATGAAATGCAAGATGCGAAAGAATCGAGTCAAGACATAATCTATTTAATTAAAATTAAAACTAATTTAGCAATTCTGTGAACTTCACGAATGCCAAAATAGGATGAGCTTACGAAAATACTGATAAGGGTATGATAGTTATGAAATAATGCAGTGCGTCCGATTATAAATTTCTCTGATAATAACAAATATCCGGAAATTAATAATCAAGCAGTAGTATTTAATTTAATTCTGATTGAAAAAATTCTTGAGATTGCATAGAAATGTTGCCTTTATTTATAGGAAGTTACAATTAGACTTACAATTAGAATGATCATTATCGGAATTTTGAATTTTAACTCAAATCCTACTTGCATAAATTGAAAATCGTACGCTCAACGCCAGAAGAAGGTGCTCAATGAATTTCAGTCCGTAAGTTCAGCACTAATTTTATTATCAAAAGCCTTATTTTAATTTGTATAATAAATTCTAGGTTCAGCAAACACACTTGGAATAAAGTCTCCCGCTCATGAAGAGAACTCGCGAGACTTGCAATTTTGTAATTAATGTAATTAATTAAAACCGTGTCGCAATTTACTCTTGAGGGTGCATTTTTTCCAAAAAAAAAGAAAAGGTTAAAAAATGCATTGTCAACGACGAAATATTATTTATGCAAGAGAATGAAGCTCATAATTTTTTTAAGTTTTGTATAGCAGTGCCTGTGTATATGTAACTTAGTTTAGTGTGATAAGTTTTGTAAAATAAATCTGATGTATATTGTTCTCAATGAAACTTTCCTCTCTCGGAAAGAATTATTGGCCGGCTATCTTCTTGCATCTAGCTATCGGAAAATGTCGATACAATCGATAATAAAGCAACCATAATGCGAGACATTACCGTTTCTCCTTTGGACGGATTTATTATTATGCAAATACTCGCAACAATGAAATATTATTCTACTCAGCACTTCGTAGATATGACTTTTATGCCATAAGGATTGCATGAGAAAATTGATTTTTCGATTATAAAAAATATAATTGGCTTCTATCATAGATAAAATTGATGTGACCTTAATTATTACTAATAAAATTTAATTATTTTCACGATTTTTTCAGGAGATTTGATGACGTGTTTGGTGATAAATGAATTCGTAGATAACTTAATATTCTCATTCATTGAGAGATCGAACAGCTGGTGTTCTCGTATTTTTTGCTGACACTTGTAGCCTGGGAATAAGGGATGGGTTAACGACTTTGAGACATTTCTTTTCTTTTCTCGTTCTTCGCACTCTCATAGGGTCGACATCTTTGTCGCTGGCGCTGGGTTTGGAATATTAATTACTTGCAGTAACGTTTTCTTTAACGGTCATTAGAGACTGACGTCGGCAAGGGATATAATACTTTTCATAGAGAAAGTCTTTAACGGTATTATTTTCTGATTTTAAAAAGAATACACATTCTGTTTTCGTGAAAAGGTAAATTGACTGAAAATTCATTTTTTACCCTATTCTCCTATTTTCCAATAAAACCCCATAATAAAATACAATTTTGTAACATTTTGTAATACTTTTTTTTTTTTTTTTTTGAAAAGTACATTTTTCAGGGAAGGTCACAAGATCGCGGAGCAATTCACGTGCCATTCGAGTTTCGCGTTCTTGTCGTGGGTGAAGTATTCACCGCAATGTACACATAGAGCCAGCAGGCCAATAAATAAGAAAATCCATGACAATGGCGAATCGCTCGGTTGGCCAAATGGCATTTGCGCTGTAATTTAAATAAATTAACACAGACGACGCCCGATCGTTGGGGCACTATAGGGTCGCCGCGGAACACCCACGCGTCCCTGATGTGCCGGTGCGCTCCGTGTACCTGGATCATTTTTTCTTTAGATAATTACAGCTAATGGCCGTCATTGCGAATGCGCGCCCTGTGTACATATTCACCGTATACTGCGGCTGAATAAGATAATGTGCCATGTCGATATTTAATTTATCGGTTGCATCTTCAAGTAGATAAGGCCATTATATCCGCAGTTCCATTTATCATAGTTAGGCTCTTCTCATGATTTGACCTGTCAATGATAACTATTTTTACGTTTTATTCCTTCTTCATTTATAATTGTTTACACTTGAAGAATGGAGGCTTCCTTATTCCACATACATTTTTACAAAAAAGCAATTCACCAAGTGAATTTTTAAAGGGATAGTTTACTTTTCTACCAAAAAGATAGATTATCAACGAAATATTAAAATTTTATATTTTTTTATAAAAAAAAAATTACATTTACAGTTGTAGGGAATTTCTTATTCCATATACATTTTTACAAAGAAGCAATCATGTTTGAAAACACCCTTTTCTCGGAGGTGGTTGTTTTTTTCGGGGTTTTGTTTCACGATTTAATAAAGTTCGATAATAGCCCGAAACAATTTTTTAATTTTTGGTTTTAAATTAAATGCGCAAAATTGATGAAGGTTTTTTTTACTTCAGGTTCGAAGTTTTTGTTTGAAACGTTGCTGAGACACGTCGTTTCTTTGACGAGGATTTTCTCAGAGGTAGATATTTTATATTTTTTTGTTTTTAAATCACGTGCGCTGAAGTTATGCCTTAAAGTGTCTTTAAAATCCCTTTAATTCCACAAAATCACTTTAAATCTGCTAAAATTTTTGTTAGTGAAAAAATTAATTTCATTTAAGTGCGAAATAATTGTACGTTGTTTTATATTAATCATTTCATATGTAACATTAGTATTTTCTCTATAAAGCGTCCCTTGTTTATCTTACATTCAAAGGTACAAAGGATCCTTCCTTGAGGAATGTGTAATTCAATTCTTAGTTGGTGAAGAGTTTCATTCTTGAAAGAGCTATTCCTCGTGCTTGTGGTAAAGGATAACAATTCAGTTGTAAGAAATTTACTAAAAGTCTGAACTGTATAATTTAAGCATAAAAATTGCTGACTCTTGAATGAAGAAGATAATGAAAGAAATAGTTTACCTTTTATATTATTTTACTCAATCTTATCAACAAATGTTGTGTTCCAAAAGTACATAAAGTTTTTATTCATTCATGGAAAATTTTAACACACAATATTTGTTAAAATTATATTAAAGAAAATATTCCACAACTAATAATTAAGATAAAAGAATCTTGTTATTTAGCTTTCCAAATCCTTTTACGTGTATCAACTCTTCCACTTTTCTTATAAAAAGTGGACTGAAATTATTACTTTGTTTATAAAAAAGCGATTTTAATATTTCATTCTCAATTTCTGACGTCATGGTATATAAAACGAAGCAATATACGCATATAATATAAATATTAAAGAATATGTATATTTGAGGCATTGGGGGCAGAATCGACCACTTCATTAACATAACTGCAGCATCATAAAATTCAAATAAGCCTGAATTGGTGGTTCGAATTTCTGTGAAATTGGTCTGCGAAAACCACTTTTAGGATTGTTTATCACACATAGATCGTATCTTTCCGCCTAGTTTCTGTAAATCATTAAAATCAGAGCGCTTCGATGATCTCAAGATTATTTTCGATCAAACCCGTTTGGACATTCGAAACAAAGTTACAAATATTTTAAATATCGAGACGCATCCTTTTCACGAAATGCGTAAATAGCTTCTTTCTTTCTTCTATTTTCCAATCCCGGATTACCTTCCGGAAGCAAATATTTTTCTGACCTCATTTGAGGCTGAAGGAGTCATTTGAAGTTTATTACGGTCATCTCTAGGGAGCAAGGATGTTAATTTTTGTATTTTTTGTCGCATAAAATAGGTTTTCGCTAAAGGATTGCCGACCGTTTCCGAGGACGCGAGAGACCTCTTCCCTTGCGGAGGTTACCGGTAATTGCCAGTCGATCTACGCTAGTGCAATTTCTGCATTGTTGCGATTGCGACATCGGTCTACCGTGGGAATGTGCACGAGAAGACTCGTAGCGACCGTTGCAATCGGTGCAGTTTCTATCGCCACAGCAGCCGACTGCACGAAAAACGGAGATGACAGGATGATTCACGCCTCCAGCCGCCAACGCGACGGTTTGCTACATTTTCAATGAATCAGAGTGGAAACCACTCGTTAGGGCTTATATGTATGATTTCCCAATCCAATCTCGATCCATCGCTCTTGTCCACGTAAACGCGATCCGATTGCACTTACCACACACGCAGATATGGGCAATTGGATCAGTACTGAATCAGAAAATCTCGAAGAAGTTTCGCTCGTTCTTCAATCGCTAGTATTTCATTTCAGATTTGTGCTTCTAATCAAGTGAAGACAAATTTTAAGGTGGAGTAAACACACCTTAAAAAAGCAGCGACCATTAAAAAAGAAAAATAGATAAGCAACCACCTCTCAGAAAGTACATTATTAGGCTTTATTGAATCCTGCAAGGAGCGCCTGGAAAAACGAAATCACCTCTGAGAAAATTCTTGTCAAAGGAACGACCTGTCTCAACAAAAAATTCGGACCTGAGACAAAAAAGCTTCATAACTTTTACGGATTTTATTCAAAAATAAAAAGAAATAAGCAACCACTTCCGAGAAATTCCTTGTCAAAGGAACCTGAGTCATAAAGAGCTGCAGAACTTCGGTGCATTTGATTTAAAAACAAAAAAGTATAAAGCAACCACTTCTGAGCAGACACATTATTAGGTTTTATAGAATCGTGAATCTGTAAAAAGCAGCCATCCCAGAGAGTTATCCTCTTTCAAGATAGTTTTAGGGATTTCATTTGATTTTATGGAATTTCGAGGTATAACAAAACTTTAAAGGTATGCAGAAATTTTGATATTTAGGTGGATAAATAATTTCTGTAAAGGAAGATGAAATCTGATATATGTATACGATGGCATATGAGCGTTCAGTGACTCGAGCTGGAGATCACTCGATGTTCGTGGGAATCTGTGAATCAAAGCTGTCAGTGTGCCGCAAATGAAGATTTAACACTGGCTCGTCAAGGTCATCAGATGAGAAGTGCTCATCTAGTAAGATTGGCGAGTGATTTGCATTGTGAATGGGGCTTAAGGCGATCAACAATACAGACGCTTATTGAGCAGCCCTACACTGGATATCAGAGGCCCACCTCTTCAGGGTGCTCTTACCGTGCGTAAATATAGGGCAGCACGTAGCGATGCACCGTGGAGGGTAACCTCGATGACCCGTACCCGTACACCCGAAGGCTCAGAGAGAGTCCGAAAGAAAGATAAAGAGAGAAAAGAAGAAACGAAGAAAAACAAGTCCCTGTAGCCTTACGAACGGGCTACAAAAGAAAAATCAAGAGCACAAGGGAAGCCAAGGCAAAGAGAGTCGAGGAAGCAAGAAGGAAGAAGATGAGAGAAAAAAAGGAGTGAGAAAGAAGGAAAAAGGGTGAAGGGCGAAGGGAGGAAGGGAGGAAGGCGAAGACAGAGGGAGAGAGAGGAAGATATATTCGCTAAAGAGACGTACGTTCCCACACGAACCCCCCAAGATGCGTCCTGGCGTCGAGCTTGGACCCCCGAGATGCCCAGAAGCTGATAAAAACAGCTACAAAACTGCCTACCGGTGTTTTCTGCCTTTTGCTCCTGCGTTACTCCTCCACCTACTCCACCTCCTGCTCCTTTGCCACCTTCTTCTTCTCGCCTTTCTTGCTTCTCTCGCCTTACCATTAGGTGTACCACCTCGTCTTTAGCACATACGCTTATGTACTGAGGTCAAAGTTAAGGAAAATTTAGAAGGCCTTTCATCTCGAGGAGGAGAAACCTTCTCTCTAATTGTGCATAGACCTACATACCGTTTCTCACCTGAAAAATAGACTAACTTTCTCTCGAAAATAATTTAAACACCATCCTAAAAGGACAGTCCATAAATAAGAGCAAAGATATAAACTTAAAAAAATTGAAGGTTCTCTCAAAAATATTTGTTCAAATAAATTGAAATCTTTTAAAATGTCTTCAAATTCCTTGAAATTCCTTAGAAATACTTTTAAATTCCATAAAATCAAATAAAATCTTGATATAAAATAAATAAAATAAAATAAATAAAGAACGGAACGCTGAGTCGCTCTTTGGGTGGAGGATTAAAATATTTGAAATCTTTTGAAACCGTTTAAAATATAAATCCATTAAAATTCCTTGGAATAATTTAGAATAATTTGAAGTCCCTTCAAAGTATTTGAAATCTCTTGAAATACCGGTCAATCCGGGTAAATTTCCGGTATTTTTATAATTTTAAGTAGTTTGAAAATAAAATGGAATATTCGATATCCTGAAAATCACACATGACTAGTCAGCGGTTGTAAATCGCATCAATATATTTTTCCGAAGATGTCACGAGTATCCATTAATGTACAAAGTGAGACTTCCAGTCTTTCAGATGTAATTATGATATCGTGTTCGGAGAATGATAATTCCGTTTATATTTTGCATTTACGACTAACATCACTTTATAGATTAGCAGTGACAATGAATTGTATTAATAGGAACGAAGAAAAATATCCCACGATTCATGATAATTGAATTTTCCCCTCCATTGTTGTTTCAATACCTCTTTTAAAAAACATCACTTTATTATCTTTTAGAGACACTTAAGTAGTTTTATTAATTATATTAATTTTAAAAATGACATTTTAATTGAACCTCATCTCTATCATACATTTTATATGATTACTTCAAATAACAGACATTTCGAGGTAATTTAATGAATTCTCCCATTTATAACTACAACTTAAATCTTCTATCTGGAAAATTATTTGATCAAGATCTTTCCTTGAAGGTAATTTAAGGTCGATGAAATCTGCGGCATAAACGTCTCTCTTGCGATTGCTGCTCGTTGTTATATCGAGTAAGATACTTCGATAATTTTCGATAATTGTCTGCTGGCATCAAGCTCTTTCAGAAGATATCCTATTGTTCCGGGGATCTTACAATATGATACAGAAGATTTTTCCTCCACTTGGATCCCCGTAAGGCACATATTTAAGGCCACATATCAGTTATGTATGGATGCCTATTCGGAAACCCAACCATTTAGTTTTATGTGTTTTTTTTTAAATATTTATATCTTGGTTAGGTTTTTAATAATATTTTTCTGTATTTATTTTCAGGTCTCCTAATTTATGACACAGCGAACTGAAATAGTGACTCTCATCGAGAAACAAAATCATTTAACCCCTTCCAAATTAGTTTACGAATCCTCTTCTGGTCAACACCTAACACATTTAAATACCAGTTTGGAGGATCTTTTTCTACTTTTCCCACTCAAACACCTTTTTTTTGGTGCACTCTTTCCCAGTGCATAGAGGCTGCTCACGTCATCAAGTAAAGTCTTTTATTTCATTAGGGTCTCACGATTTCGTCGTGTGCATCGCTTTTGACGCAGGAAGAGGCCACAAAACAGTCTCATTCACAACTGGTCGGACTCTCAAAAAGTTCTTCATCTTCTTAGATTTTATACGAATGACGCAAATACCCCTCCTCCCCATCTATTAACTCCCTTCCATTAAGACCTTTAACCCTTTGAAAACTGCAGGCCTACAAAACTTGGTATGGCCCAGTCAATTAATCCTAAGATTTGCCAACTTTCACAAAAATATGCTCTCGTCGCTTTTTGCTTTTATTCTGCATTCAGCATCCTAATCTTCCACTTCTTTTCTTCTGAAATTTATTAGCTTTTCATCTCTGACTGGCCCAAACAACATTATTCGTGAGTTAGGACTTCGGAAAGTGAACAGTTTATTGGATTGAGATAAGCAACGGTTTTCAGGAATTCCTTTAAATGGCTTGATATATTTTTTATATTATAGGTTCCTAAATCTTTAGAGAATGGGGAAGATGTTTTCCATTATATTTTAAATACTTTTTAATAATTGCATTTCTTGAACGATTAAATAGTTCTTGGAAAAATGCCTTTCATCTTTGCGGTACATCGAGTCATTTTATCCGGTTTGAGGATAATTTTCAGCAATGTAACGACGGCACTTTCTACAAGTCTTCATTTTTTTCGTGTTTTACTTGGTCGTAATAACACAGTGAGGGCATAAATTTGTTCATGCATGTCGCATTATAACGCAATGCACCAAAGGAGTGGACGTCGGACTTTCGCAACGTGGAAAAACCAAGGCCCAACCCCATGTGCATGTGTGAACTCAGTTACGACGAACCGTTGTTGGTCAGTGGGCGGCTGAGTAACAGCATTTGCACTATTTGTTAGCGAACAATGAAATCTGCCTTCCAACACACAAGATCTGGATAAAAAATAGGCGACCTCTCAAGTAAACTGGTCTATAAATATAAATAAATCAATGATATTTAATGTAACCAGAGAGGCGCATGAATATTCTACTAATTCAATTTTCCATCATTTTTATTTTACCGAAATTGGTATGACCGAATAGTCATTTTCTATCAATTTTGATATAATTTTAGGAAATTTCAGTGAGATTCAACAAATTTCCAATTATTTCGAAGTGTATATCTTGAAATTCTTAAACTTCGACAAAAATCCTTTCCAGCTCCTTCAAATCCAAAAAAAACCCCTGAAATTTCTTTATAATCCTCGTTTTCATTCGCCGAATTCATTAAATATCTCTTTGTTAGAATATATACCTTGAAAATTTTGGAAATTCCTTGAAATCTTTTGAAATTTATACAAATCTCTTGAAACATCTTAAAAAACTTGGAAGTTCTTTACAATCCTTCGAAATTTTTTATAATTCTATCAATTCTATTCAACAATTTTTTCTAATGACATAAAATCTCTGGAGATTATTTGTAATTATTAAATCAAAAACACGCTTCAATGTAGACAGAATAAATGATTGAAACGTACTTTATTATTATTAATTAGCATTAACTAAGTCTTTGATGTTTTTTAAGGTGAATCAGAGGAAAGTCCAAAGGAAACTTTTTTCAGAGGCGTTAATTATTGCCTCCGTTGCAATCGTTTGAAGAAATCGAAATTAGTCATGTGGTTTTAACTCGATTATAATAATGAGCTTACAGTCCTTTTTCAGAAAAAATTTCTTCTTCTAATGAGAATATCATTGGAGGAAAACATACCATTGGCAAATTTCAGTTGATTCTCCTTAACTGAATAAACGTAAAAATTCGTGGCACGAGATTGTATTGTACGTGTTTTATTGCACGTACACCAAAGGTCTTTCTCTCTTTCTTCCTATCTCTGTTTCTTTCTCTTTCTCTTTGAAACTTTATCATGGAATTTATTTCACAATCTAGAGGAACGTCGCAAACCATTATAAGTCACAAAGGGCTATTGTGTCCATTTTTCCCTTGCATCCCCTACCTAATAACTGGCGATGATCACCCACGCGAATACTTAGGACTTTTACGCGGGTCGTTAAATCTGTACGCATTTCTATGCACTACGCACACAATAATCTTACAGCGTTTCGCTCTAATTTTAACATGCGTGTTTACAATGCGTAATTACATGTACCTGTTCTTTAAACCGTAGTGTTACAATTTACACTTCAAGGTCCCTTACATAAATTATTTGCGGCACGTGACATCTTGAGTGGAGGTATTATATGAGAGAAATCGTAATTCTGGTTTTTCTAGACAATAATAATTCAACGAGTGCAGATCCGATGAGTCTCATTATTTTTTTTTCAAATTTTATTGTCCTATTCTGTTGTAAATGTGTCTCAGTTGATTTACTTATATCCTAGTCTCTTTCAATGATAATTTTCAAGTTATGGAGATTTAAATGAAAATAATACGTGACTATTGTTACTAAATAAATTAAAAAACGTTTTCAAATTGTAATTAAATTCCTAATAATGTGGATACATTTCAATATTGAACGAGTGACTGATGACTATATTTACCCTCAATCACCCTTTCCATCAAATAATTCATTTATTTCTGTCGGTGAATGTACGAGTAGAATCAATATAAATTATGTGGGAAACTGCAATTTGTTTCGGGAATTGAATTTCAATTTAATCTAACTGCTTTTGCTTTATAAACCCGGATAATGCCTCAATTGAATTTTATGTTGATTATATGTACCCAGAAAATTTTTCAGTCCATATAACCAAATTTTTATTTAATAAGAAGGTTCAGAGACGGTTGATAGAGTATCGGAGGTGATCCAAATTTTCTAGAGTTAAGACGATATAACATCACGATATCATCTTGAAATATTGAAATTTCCATTGTTTACGAGAATTCAGCTTACACTCCTTAGGAGATAAGCTTCTTTACCACTCTCTGGACACCGGACCACCGTTTCTAAAGATAAGGTGAAATACTGCAAACATTTGAATAACAGAAGCTTCAGCAAAGCGGTTTTTATCCTTTACCTGAAGGAGCAAAATTATTTGTAAAAGTTAGAATACAGTTTCAAAGGGAAAACATCCAATTCAATATGATCCTGAATTAAACGATACCTGGAGAGAAAAAAGGCAAAGTTGATAAAAAATTTCTGAACAATTGAAAAAAGAACGAAAGAAGGGATCTTAATTTTTAAACACAGATTAAAAATTGACTTTTCAAAGCCATTTTTTGTTTTTTTTTTTCGCTTAATCCTACTTAATCTTCCGCATCCATGAATTATTTTGTAATTCCTCTATGCAGCGAAATCGATGAATGCCGAATGCTGCGTGCAACAAGTGTGCAATGATAAATAACCAGGTCATAAATAAATCATAAAAAAGATGTATCGAACAGTAAGGGATGAAATGTTTGGAAGTTCTAAATAAAGCAACAGGAATTTGCTGTTAATTTCACTTGGACATTGCACTGGCTGACTATAAACGTAACTACTACTGTGGCTGCTACAGTATTGCAGTTTCTCTTCTCTTAATCTGAATCAGCAGAATTTCGCTGATTCTCAGCTATAAGTATATCACTATATGTATAAGTATAGTTGAGAATAAACGGCATTCCGATGATTCAGATTCAGAGAGTATGAACTGAAAGCATTGTAATTGACAAAAACCCGAGTCCAACTTTTCCGGAACGAATTTTCTAGACCGGAATTTTAAGGGTTTGAAGATTCGAACTATTGTAAATGTAGTTCTCTATGTTGAAGTCTTGCCATAAAAACCTTTTCTACTGAAAATCATGTGTGTAACTAAGAAATTGATTGT
>CAJFCP010000075.1:3080255-3156134 GCA_904066005.1 Synergus itoensis | reverse complement strand
TACTTATTCAAATCAAGAGAGTACTTCACAGATGCCTTAATATTGTATAAGACAAATAAATTGTCTTGCAAAATATTTTTTATAAAGGATTTGAAAGGATTCTCTATGATTATAAGGAATTTCAAATGATTTCAAAAGAGTTTGATAGATTTCCAAGAGATTTCGAGAAGTTTTAAGTGATTTTATGAGAATTCAAAAGATTTTAAGTGATTTTAAACAATTTAAAAGGATTTTGGGATTTGAAGATTCGAACTATTGTAAATGTAGTTCTCTATGCTGAAGTCTTGCCATAAAAACCTTTTCTACTGAAAATCATGTGTGTAACTACGAAATTGATTGCTACTTATTCAAATCAAGAGAGTACTTCACAGATGCCTTAATATTGTATAAGACAAATAAATTGTCTTGCAAAATATTTTTTATAAAGGATTTGAAAGGATTCTCTATGATTATAAGGAATTTCAAATGATTTCAAAAGAGTTTGATAGATTTTCAAGAGATTTCGAGAAGTTTTAAGTGATTTTATGAGAATTCAAGAGATTTTAAGTGATTTTAAACAATTCAAAAGGATTTTAAGGGATTTCGAGATATTTTAAGAGCTACAGATCGTATTCTAGCACCGCCCATTACTCTGAACTCAGCACATGTTCCAAAAATCATCGAGCCCGCCTCTTATCACTTAACACCCGACCGAAGGGGCGTTTTTTGGAAATTTATTCGTTTGGGGGTTGCAAAAAATTGGTAAGAATGTGTGGGCACAGCTCTCGAGAATCTCTCGTTACGGTGATTCAAACGAGATTCTTGGGCGCATGCGCAGGGCGCGGGTCGAGCGTTAGTAGGTCGTTCGTTCGCGCGAACCCGCTCGCTCGGCCTGTTCTCAAGATCGGCCTAAGAACCTCACTAGTAGTCAGAGAAAAGGCTTCGCCAGAGAAGCTCGTATTCGGGACCGATTTCTGCGGAAGCGCTCTCGCGCACTTGTTTACTAAAAAGCCGCTAGCGCGTGCGCTTACGCTTACGCTCATCTCGCGAATTATCCTCCCACAGCACTACATGTGGACCATCACCCGTACATGCGCCCTTTGAAAATTTATACAAATTTCGTGAGAAAGAAAGGGTTAAACAGACATTTTTGACAAAAAATATCACGTGATTGGTGCGCGCTCTAGGCAACGTCCTTTCCCAAGGAAAATTCGCGAGTGATCCTTAATTGTGAAGATTGAATTCAAAGAGCCGCGGTGAACGATGGTGTACGGATTCGACATGGAATCGGTGAGTGATTTTACGTTTTATTTTAAAAAGTTGGTTCAAACCTGTTTTATAAAAATAAAAATAAAATGCTTTATAATGCAAGATGTATTATAATAATTATAATGAATCGGGATGATTGAAACTAGTTGCGAAAAGGTGGTTCTTCTCGATGCGATGAAACTTTCTTATCTGGACAAGAGGATTTACTCTTGTTTACAAGAGGATTTTCAGCGGTACTGATGTCACGGAAAATTAATAACTCAATTTTTAGCCATCGAAATCACATTCTTTATTGAATAATTATTTGCAACTATTGCAGGTGTATTAATTTTGTACTGAAAGTAGTCCTAAATTCTTGAATATAAAGTAATTATAATATAATATAATTCCAGAGCTACGCATTGAAATTATTGTTTGATTCTATGTTAAGAAATTTACGTTGATTCTGTAAAGGCATTCATACGTGCACGTTGCAAACTTGGTTTAGTACCGTATGCGTTCGCGCTCTATTACACGCAACATCGTCAGTCGCGCTTTTCCTCGACATGGTTATTCTGTTCCAGTTTGCAAAATGTTTATTCAATGTTTCCCAAAGTCATTCTAAAAAGTAGAAAAATTAGCCTAATTTGCAGACTTGTATTTTTCAATTTACGTCAAACTTCGCTGATGCACATGTTCATCAATCATAAGCGATTTCTCTTGAACATAGAAATTGAATATGTATTGAGGTTTAAAAATATAGTTTTAAAAATCTGTTTAAGAGGAAATTAAGGGAAGAAGTGTGTTTTTAAGTTTTATTTGTGCCTGAGGAAAACTCGTTTTTCAAAACAAACATACCCTGCCCATTGGCCGACGGCAATGCAGTTGACCCAGTCACGGCGACACTCCATGACAGAGAGAAATCGCTTGCGAATCTCTCGAGTTGCTAAGACCGTACGAGAGAATACAAGTACTCGAGGAAAGCCTTTCATGGATCTTCTTGAAATTCAAGACTCGCACATTGCGTCTTGTACGAGTAACTGTCTCGTATTTCCGCCTACGTGAAAATTTCCTTCATCAGGAAAAAAAACAATTGTCGAAAAAGGAGTAAATAAACCGAGATTCCATACTAAGTAAAATCATAAAATGATACGCATAAAAAATGGCACGTTTTGTAAATTACGTTTACAGTTGCACGTAAAAATTACGACACTTTTGGTTGATAACTGAGAGATATTCTTGAGCAGCATTATTATGTGTTTGATATATTATTTACATGATTACTACACTCTAGAGAATATAACTGATAATAGAATGCTAAAGTAAAATCTAGAGATATTATTATCTTCAGTTTTGCTGACAATTTACTTAATACTGCAATTTTCCCAGACATACTTTACAACACGCTATATTTATATTTTCGTCCCGCACACTATTGATAAGAGCAGGTAACTGTTTTGAGTAAATAAAGCGTACGTAATACAAATCGTGCAAAACAAATTAAATTGAAAGTGTGCTTGTAGACTATATAGATTGGAATATTATTGTTAGAAAATCTGGACTCGTTGTTGAATACCTGACAAGGTCAGTGAAAGGCTTAATCGCTCTCGAACCACTGCTCGAATTCATATTTTCTTCAGCATCAGCATTCACACAAAAAGATTATTTATTGTTCGTTTGTTTACATATTACTTGATCCACTGCATAAATTCAGGCATTTTCATTCTACTTCTAATGTCATGATTTTGCTAAATCGATGCCATTAAAGAGCTTGGAAATGCGTCTATCATGCAAATCCTATAAAGCGTCGATAAATCGATAATGATAAAGATTGTGTTATTGTTAGATCGATAAGAAGATGAAACGATTTTATGCATTATTTCCCTCAATTGTTTTGATATTAGAAATTGAATGAGATTGTCATTTAATGCAATCCTATTGACTGCATTAATCCTCAATTAATACGAAATAGGTGTTGATACGGCCCTGTCGTAGAAAGACACGAGCCGATGACTCGACTTAAGGAAGGCTAACTTTCGAATCTTCTACTACTAGTTTCAAGTCTCGTGAGGACGAGAAATTCACTCGTGTTAGCAATGGAAAATTTTATAGTAAAAACAAATCATGTGCTTGTTCCTTTTCGCCTCTCTTTACCCTCTTGGTTAATTTCCACTTTCAAGTAGTATCGGCTTAATCGGCCTTGACAAATCTGCCCAAGACACAAGGAAAAAAACATTCCGATTCTGTTTTCTAAAAAGAGGTGAAAAATAAATGAAAAAAACACGATACAGCTCTTTTAGATATCGTGTTACAACTTACAGGGTTATCCAAATGCAAGCATTTAATGATAACATTTATGCAAATTTATGCTAAACTGCTTTTACTGAATGGAGGCTTTTAAGTCTCAAGTGAAAAAGTGACATTATTTTTAAATATTCCTTCAAACGAGAGGTACAAATTATTCTCATTTTCAAGTATCAATCTTTGATATTGTTTGTTGATTTTGTATTATGTATTAAGTAATTTAATTTAGTTCAAAATGTATATGTAAGTCTTTCGTTATCATTTCTTCATTGCTATAAGAGCGTGAAAGGGAGTAATTAAAAATTTCACTCGAACGTGCTCGTCTGATAGCGAGTTCTAAATACATCCACTTTGGACTTTTAACTTTTCCAGAATCATGAATTTTTTTTGATTTTTTGTTTACTTTCAGCAAGTCAAACATATCGCTCTCTGATTAAGCTTTCGACATAAATATGTTTCACTATTTACGAATTCCAGATTCAATTTAGGAGTATATTTATGTATATTTCTTTTTGGGATTTTTTAAAATGAAGATTTTAAATAAAAATGTATCTGTACAGACCTATAAAGGATCGCTCGTGTCCTTTAACTTGCGATCAACGCCGGTACCAATTAGTAGCACCGTCGCAGAATTTCCTTTAAGGTACTTAGGAGAACGATAGCCTTCGGTCGATTCGCAAGGACGAAACAGAAGCAAAAAGCATTTAGCAATGGCTACTCCCAACTGTTATCAAGAGACTTGAACTCTTTCTAATTTCAGTAAACGATTTCCGATACAATCCACTCTCTCTGCTTCTAGTGCTTCCATTTTTTTTTACTTCAGAGTCTCACTTCTGAATTTATGGGTCTGGATTAGCGAATTGCGATTTTAAGATCAATTTTTCAAACTTGAAATTTATTACTAAGGATAAAACCAGAGTCCTTGAAAAAAAAATATATATTTCTTGGTTTTTCATATCTGGGGAAGGTTCCAAAAGTGTGTAATTCGAAATTTGAATCATTTTATGCCATACTAAAATTAATATACGTACATACAACATTTTTAATGTGCATTTATTACCTTTTGTATACATTTTATATGAAAGCTATAACTTTTCATATAAAATGTATATGAATTTTAATTAAAAAGCATATGAAGTCATTTGCATAAACAATATATTAAATTTTACGGAGATTTTTCTAATAGTGAGCTTTTAGCCATGAATCATGTCCAATGACGCAGGATTTAGTAATGCAGGGATCTAGTATAATCTCGAGATGGTGGGACCAGGAAAGGTGTAAAAAAGTGGTTGTTGCGAGCACCCGTAAAAGTCAGTAGACTCGAGCCTCGTGCAATTACAAGTGGCAGCTCTCCTCGGTGAAAAAAAAATCGAGAAAAGACTAAAGTACCAGCAACCGAACTGACCCAACCAAGAGACCGACCGACTGAAGGAACAAACGACCAAACCACGCCCTCGCTAATGCAACACCAGGACAGGATTCGAATTGGCACAGCAAGGACGACGACTAACGACCGACACAAAGACTATAGCTTGGCCGATCGGCGAGCACGCACCAAGTGAGATTTTTTAATTACACCCTGTTTACACGCCCGACCAACCGGCTGGTCAACTATCTCCCCAAGATAGGGTCGACTGACGTACTTTACTGAACCACAACGACTTAAGTACCTTGGCACACGTGCGCTAAACTGTTCCCTTGCCGAGAGCAAGGTAAAGTGATGAAAAAATGGAATCTTTTATGCTCCGTAGTAATTCTACGCAATTAATTGCATATTCATTTTTTTGCCTAGTGCGAAAACGAGATTACGGAAGCAGACTCGCTGAATTCATTTACAGCTTTCTGGTTTGCAGATAATCGTGGAAGAAGCTGGTTTATTCAAATCAGTCGAAAGGGCATAGCAGGATAAGCATTTGAAAGTTGCCTCCGCCTGAATCTGTCCGGGATTTTTACTGTGAGCTTGTACTGATTTTGTATGATTTACAAGGATCACAGCCGGTCCTCTATTTTCTCTATTTTGAACAATTTTCCTTTATTTCCTCTATTTTTAGTAAAACACTTAAATTTTAAAAATAAAATTTTAATTTAAACAAAAAAAAAAAAACTAGCTGTCAACTTGTATCAACTTTAGATATATTCCACTTAAAATATGTTCAAAAGAACCTTTTTTTAGAAACTGGATTTTTGTCACCACTACAAAGTTTCCTCTATGAGGAAGCAATATTGCCAAAATTTTGAGAATAGCGATATTTACGATACTTACTAAAAAAAAATAAGAAACCCACGAAGTAGAGGAGTAGAGTGCTAGAAAGAACCTTCATTTTGTCGAAAACTGAAAACTTATGCTTCACTCACAACGACTGATAATTTTTTGGGAAAATGCATGGCTTTATATACTAACCAGGGTCCAGATATATTTGTTATCAAATATATAAAAACTTTACTGTTTGTTTTATTTATTATGCGCCTAATCTATTTCTCTGATTATAAGTCGTGTGTCACACACAGATTACTGTGCAAAATTCCACGACATGTGACACAACACACATAGAAAAGGTAAAATATTAAAATATTAAATCTGGCTTTCGAGCGAGATCGATATATTTTCTCGACTGTCAATAAGAAATATTCATATTTTTGTTTAAACAAAAAGTTCTTGCAGAATTTCTAAACACTATCGCGAACTTCAGAATTTATGTCTTTTAAATAAATAATTTTAATACGTAATAAAATAAAATTTCTAGTCTTGCCATAAAAACCTTTTCTACTGAAAATCATGTAACTTCTACCGAGAAATTTGAATTTCAGCGATCTGTTCTCACAGATGCCATGAATATTGTACAAGACAAATAAATTGTGTGCTTAAACCTTAACTACATAAAACATCTAAAGAATAATTAAATTAACATCTTTTCCTGGATGCAAAAATATGTCTTGCAATGATAAACCTGTTCTACTGAAACCTATATGCAATGTTGTGTTGACCCCGAATTAAATCATCATCTTTTTCTGAATGCAAACATCTGTCTTGCCATAAAAAACCTTTTCTACTGAAAATGAATTATATTATAACAGATAGTATATTATAAAGATGCTGCAAATATTTACTAACACAAATAAATCCTATCTTTAAAAAATGAGTGCAAAAATATGTCTTGCCATGCCAAACTCATTCTACTGAATATTATTGGTGAGTTGACATCATGTGGAGGTGCTAGGAAAGAAAGTTGCTTGAATCAAGTTCTCCGCCTACCTTCTAAGATTCATACGGTATCTCTGATAATCTTCAGGAACAATGTAACAGGTTTAAGCTTTTAAGCAAAAGCATTATGCCAACCCGTGGGGCATTACTTAGTATAGCTCATCTGCTGGTTTAGGTGCACTAACGGCAGCGACCTTCTGCGCTTTCCGAGAATTTCACCCACCCACCCCTTCGGGTTTCAGGGGACCACAAGGCCCTCATTCTACATCCTCTTGGGTTGTAGACTTTAGGCGAAAAAGTGTGGAAACTCGTCGTTAAATCCGACGCCATTGGACTCCTGGTACTCTGGGCCCGGGTCGTTAGGTCTTAAACTCTTTTTTCCTTTCACTGGAGCTCTCTTCTCTCCTGTTCGCCCTAGACTTCTTCTTTTTGTGACCTTCGACCCGAGACCATCGGTCAGGGCTGGTGCGATTCCCATCGCAGTTCTTTGCCTCGTTGTCATCGAGACTAACACAGAAGGGTCTGACAAAAGAAAATAACCTTTGCTGATGCCCATTGCAACTCAGTTCTGTGCTTTACTGCCTTTCTTACAACGTTATTATAGCTGGAATAATGTCTCCCTTAAGCCCTCAAATGGGATATTAGAGAACCATTCCAAACTTAGCTACCGAAGAAACCGAGAAGGCAAAACTGTTAATCAGCACTTCAATAGGAACTGCAGGAAAAAGACTTATTGAACTGAAACGCAAGAATCGGGTCTGTTTTACGATTTCAGACTTGTTATATTACTATATAGCAGAAATTTATCCGCGTTTATCGGGATTTTAAGAGCTTTCAAGTGACCTTAAGGAATTTCAAAGGCTCTTAGGAGATTTAAAAATAACAATAATCTTCTCATTCTATTTGATAAACTAAAGATCTCTAAAACAATGTCTTTAAACTATGTAAATAGTTTCAAAAAATATAACTATTTCTCTATGAGGTCTCCAATGAAGTTGCAAATGCTATAACACAGCCTTTGAAAGTCTCAACTGCCGAGGCAAACTTTCTGCAGAGCAAAAAAAAAACTCGGCGAAAGGTGAAGCAAGAACTGCTCAGAAATTAATGATTTAAAGTTCGTACAATTTTATTTTATCCTAGTAGAGAATTATTTTTTGGCGCCGGAAAAAAAATCTGTAACTAGTTTCGTGAAACCTTGATGCGAAATTTTACCTTGGCTAGTTCTGCTTCCTTCTTCCGCAACGATGCGAATATAAACAACTTTCTATTAACATCAGTTAACATTAAATATTCTTTTAAATCTCTTTTTTTAATTCGAATTTGGCTGCTCTACTTTTTAAGATCCTTCACACTTCTGGTATTTCCGCTTTCCCTCTGTGACTTTCATGATCACAGTTTGTCGACTTTGTCTTTGTCGTGATCGTGTTGTAACGATTGGTGTGAGTAACAGGCGATGTGGATCAATCGAAAAGTTGCACAACTAGTTTTTATATTATAAAATAGGCTCCGATACATGTAGGTATGTGATACATATAGATATGTACATATATCATTTTAATAGAATTGTATTCGTGTATAAAAAGACATGTGTGGAGGTACGCAATGCAGCGGAATCGACCCCCTTCGTCTTAATGACGCCAATGCGATCCGAGATCAATTCGGAGGAAATCTAGAACATTAATCTGTACCTACGCAGGTAGAATTGACGTAAGAGCCATTTCGAAAGATCAAATTCATCCGAGGTCGATTATTCCATGGGGTTCTCAAATCCTGACAGGTCGATCACCTTCTGATAATTTTTCTATTCAATTTTGATTACTTCCGGCAGGCCAAAAAATTTGTTTATGTAAAAGTAAATATCTATATCTATTATTTCTTCATTAATAATAGACAAATATCAATTCTGTCTTTTTTTCTTTCCGCGTTGAAAGTTATGAGAAATCTTTGAAAAATATCGTTACCGTTTTAATCTCGTAATAAAAAATTGCCATTTATAAACTAAATTATTAAAGAAAGGTCATTAAAAGCGTGCGTAGCGCGCTACTCATAAATAATAGTCAATTTGACCTTTACAATTCGAATTTTTTCACTTAATTTCGGATTGTCTGCATTTATTGATGCAGAAAGCAGTAAATTTGCTACCCCCTATTTATTTGTCTTCGAGGAAAGCCTCGAGAATCGAGATCGATCGTTGTCCCGGAATAGGCACTTAACTGAGTATAAAGTACGTAGTTACATTTCGGTCTCAGTAATGCGAAATTTACAGCGGCCATTATGTGGCTGACATTCTTTGTCTTGTCGCTCAAAACGAATCCTCTTACCTTGCCTTGGTGTAACTGTTTGGTTATGCTCACCAGAATTACGTTCACCTCCGATGCCTCGAGATTCGCTCTTGCAAAACGATTTGCCTCTTGCCCTTTCTCTTTCTCTTTATTCTTGCCTCCTAGTAAGTACTCTCAATTTATTTCACCTGAAAAAACAAGAAATACCTTAAACATCGCAAGTTCTATAAAAACGCACCTCAGCCAACGTAAAGACATGTTTTAGCAAAAACCTCTTTGAAAAATAGCAAAAATTAGTAAAATCGTAACTATTAGAATTTCTTTCTCTGTGCCAGTGTTCCAGTTACGAGTTCATAGTATGCGTACGTGAATCGACCACCGAGTGGATGAGCTCCTCATTCATAAACTTACGCATATACGCACATGCTTTGCGTGAAAATAGCGCTTGTATTTTTATCCTCTCCATCTGCTGAAAAGTACCCACTTTATTTTATTTATTAATTTTTAATTACTGGTTACTGAGATATTAAAAACAACGATATTTTTAAATTTTGCAACCGAGGCAAAATTGACACCTGTGGCGCCAAAATAGATTTAATGTTTTTTGCCTGTTTGGTGTCTTAAAATTCCATGAAAACATTTAAAAACTCTTGAAATTCCATAAAAATCTCTTCAATTTACAAGAAATCTTTTTAAATTTCTCAAAATCTCCTGAAATCCATTAAAATTCCACGACGTAGTATAAAATGTCATATTCATCAGTAATGTAAACTAATAAGTAAGTTATATGGATATTAATCAAAGTACTTGCAATTGCGGTTAGAAAATTAAGTTACTGTAAAATGCAAATCGCCTTGTGGTTAGAAGATCATTGATCCGTGCTTTATGAATGCCATTAGTACCAATTTAACGTTAAATTAAATTTGTCATAACTGTAAGTAACTCCCGTCTTGCTAAAGCCTACTTTTTCTACTTCACGAAATTCTGCTTTCAGATATAAAAGTAATACGAATAATAAATGTTGATCTCCTTTGAAGGAAGATTTGAATTAGATTGAGTTTAAAGAGCGTAAATTTGCCCTCTTGAAAAGAACGTTTGAGTTCCGAATCCCTTTCTCGGGTAATCGGTTAATTGGTGGAATTACTGCAAATCCGAAACGTCTTTGAACGGTAATATAAGAGAGCCTTAAATTCAGTTGGAAATAAATGGCTAACTAGATTGGAACGTTGAAACTATGCTCCGAGTTAACTTAATTGTGAGCAGGAACGTATGTTCACATATGATGACGCGCTTCTTCACGCATACCAACAAATCTTCTTCACTTACACATTTTCGGAATTGTGCAGGTATAAAGTTTCACGAGGCACACTTACGTGCTCGTATGCGTCGCTTGTAATGTGGCAGACATAGCAGCAACGGAGTTTCTTGAGTACGCGGTTTTACCGTTAGTCGCGTTCAGCTGTTTCTGCTGTCTCGACACGACTTACATTCGAGAAAACATTTTTACAACAAAAAACGCTATAGCGACAAAAAGGTTCATATCTCGAAAAATAAAATAAAAGATTCGAAAGAAGCAATCTAGATCGTTCAATCATGTTTCTTCAGCTAAACTAAATTGCAACTGTTTGTATCTTCCAAACAAACATTTTTAAACTGATATTTAAACTGATCTTTTGAAACTTTTTTAAAAATATAGAAAACACTTGAAATCTTTGACATCCCGTGAAATCTCTTAACAAAATTTTAGACCTGACTTTGCAGTTATTATGGTTTTATTGGAACTGACAGATACTCGATACCAATGTCGCCAGAAGTTCTTTTGAGGCCTTTACTGTTTTTCGAGCTTCTTAGAACGCCTTATCTTCCAAGCCCGAACATGTCGAGTGCTTTTGTCGTTTGCTCTTAATGCCTTTGAACACAACCTTTTCAATTTCTTTATCGCGAGTCAACTACGGTCCTTGTGAGATAAGTTCACGTAACATTATTAGCGCTATTTTAGCAATATACTTTCTCCAGATTACTCTCCTTCAAATCTATTCATAATGCAAGGCCATTATTTTTTATCCACAATTCAATTTCACTCTTTCTTATTATCTTAATATATTATATTACTACTTAACTCTACTAGGGTTCATCTTGTAATGGAAGTACTTTACGAGAAAGTAATAAATCTTTAGCTAATTTCAAAACCTTTATAAATAATCTTGGTTCAGAAAGGTCATCCGATCAATGAAAATTAACCTTGCTTCTTCCATAAACTCAAAAGTGAAGTGCGTGATAAATATTTCAGGTTCTGCACTCTTACTTAGTAATATGGTTCATAATTTACAGTCACTTTAGACACTTTTATCTTTTCTTCAATCTTTTGTAGTTTATTTTTATTCGTGCAAAATCAAATATGCAAAATCAAATATGCAAAACCAATTATGCTAAATGACTTTAGATTCGAAATTTTTCTAGCCAGTAAAAATTGGCACACCGTTAATTGCAAACGAGTATCATATGGGAAGAAAGAAGAAAGGAAGAAAGCGCAAGGCAAAAAAGAGAGAGAACCCAAGAATTCTCGTTTCATTTGAATAGAATAGAAGCGGCTGCGATTTACAACCTCGTGTGACTGCAGTCCTCGCACGTGACTCTTTTTATCCTTCATATTTTCGTATATTTTCCCTCGTTTCTTTCTTTAGAAAAATTGTCCGTCATGAGAAAAGAGACAATCGTGACTTTTAAGCTTCTTAATGAATTCTACCATTTTCATACAAATGCATTAAGTTATACCCATGGGAGAATTTAGCATAGATTTACGTTCGCTTTATTCAAGAATGTTTCCTTATGGATTATTTTTTTACTTGCTTCAAACTCCAACTTGATTGAAAAGAAGGTTTTGACAACAACTATAAACAATTAATTACCGGTATATAGCATTCGATCATTAGGCACACTGACAAAAATAGATTTTAAGTGTAATATGAAAGGGTTTCTCAGGATTTCGAATATGTGCATCGATTTGTGAGGAATTGGAAGGGCTGTAGTCCGAATTAATATTTAAAATATTGGTGTACATCTCGGATGTTACGCAGTAAAAGATACTCATCGAACTCTGAAGATACTAATTCTTAACATGTATCTATTATAGATGGTGGTCCCTATGTTTGAAATTCTGAATGTTAAGACGTGTCATTTAGATTTGACGCAAAAACATCTCTTTTCCTCAGTGCAGTAATGGAAAGTATAAAATTTGATAAGAGTTGAACTAGTTCGATTTTTGAGTAGAGGCAAGATGTTTTAGCGAACAGTATCATTGAAGCGAAACCTATCTGGATGGAAAGATATCATCTATCGGTAGAATGCTGGTATTGCTGGTACTGTATCGAAGCGTGCATAAAGAAGGATGCTTCTTGCATTAATGCATATGGTCGAGCATGTCGAGACAACATTGTAAGAGAATAAATTCAAACACCTTTTGCCGGTACCTTGGGGGTATTGGGTATATGGCTATCGGGTGCAGGGCAATGCATAGGTAGATATACAATATACAATATACATATACCAATAAAGGTGGTATGAGGAATGCACGAAGCAAGAGCCTACCAGCCTAAACCTATAGCTATGGGGCGTAATGTGCATATCTATCTGCGGTGCTCTGAATGTAGGAACAGGCTTCTGAGAACGCGAGACCATTACTGGTGCCGGCCACATACTGATATCTCAATACAAACCCTTAGTTTGAATCCATTATAATACTGGACCGACTGGCGCGTCCAGGGCTCGTAATCGCAAATGCCATTCCAGTGGCCAAGTCCACCCACGGCGGGTTACCAACAGTTACTAAGAGTTACCAACGTCGCACTTAACAGTAGGCTTAACGTGGGAAGGCGAGAGTGTTCCTCAATCCTTAATCCTCAACTTTGATTCCATTGCTCCTACGCCTTCCTTGAGACGAAGGATCGCGATCTTGTTCTGTGTTTCCGATACTCTCCACGTTTCCTTTCGTGGGCGAAAAATTCTGCCTCATTACCAATAATCTGATTGATTCTCTCAGCTTTAGGAAACACGTTATGTCTTATCAGGGGTAAATCATGTAACTTTCACATTTTTCCATTATTCTTAGATTCCCGCAGTATTTAACACGTTTGACGTTTTAAATTCAAGATTTCAAGATTACTTAATAAAAAAATAAATGTATTTTCTAAAAGAAAATACAATTAGACCTTAATTATGTTTTAATTATTTTTCTAATCTCATTGTTGACGTTTAAGGGGGTCTTCTCATGTAATACCTTATTTTCGAGCCCTAATTTCAAAAATTGATTATGAGAAAACTACAAATGATTTTGGGACGCGGTTTCGATTAATGTATTGTTTATTCTTAATCCTTTAACACTATTTTTTGTTTCTTAGAAAATTCACGTTCGTGACTTTTATTCGTCCTTGATTACCCGTGTGGAAAAATTTCGGGAAGCTGGCCAGACCGTCTTGTCTGTTAAGAGTTTGAACAGAAACAAAAGACGGTCTGGCCAGTGCCCTGGAATTTTTCCACACGGGTACCTGCAAGGTCAATCCGTTCACCCCGTGGACTCTAGACTTTTTTGGCAAGAGCGAAAATGGAAAAATTACATGTTACCATTTTAAATGCCGCACTTTAGGCTTAATTTTTTTTAAACTTCGCTAGATTCCGTTTATCACATTTCACGGTCGTCGCTCTCATGTACAACAAGGTCATAAACCGGCGCGGACTTTTGTGCCGGTATGAAGCCCAAGATGTAGAGTATGGATCTCGAGATTGACCCCCGCTAATAAAAAAGCCAAGATGCTTCGATGGGGCTCGAAATAAATTACAAACGCTTCACTCCTTCTCTCCCCCTTCCACGCCAATCTATGTTTAATCTTTCCCGCATTCGCATTCGCGTATGCGAAATACGGTGCCTCGATGTTCTTCTGAATTATACATAAGTCAGCAAGTAAAATATGCCGTGAGCGTTACGAGTGTATACGAAAAAATAGGAATAAATATAAAACTTAAAGCAGCACGGGGTGCAAGTACGGGCGACGTGTTATACAGGTAGCAACGCGTGCATGGGCGGCGCTACACGAACTTCCGGATTAGGGATTTTTGACAGCACTCCCCCTCAAAAAAAGTGTTTCTTTTGAATTTTTTATTTATATAAGCTTATATTGTTTACATCATTTTTTACGCTATTGTAAAAGTGCTTGCGAACACTTGAAATAACTAGTATTTTTTAAATCTCTTGAAATCCTTAAAAAAAAAATTCAAAATCCTCTAGAATCCTGAGTAATTCCTTAAACTGATTTAAAATCAGTTGAAATGTCATGAAATCTCTTCATATTAATTATTCTTAAAATCTCCTAAAATATTTGAAATTTGAGAATTCCATAAATTCCTAAAAATATTTTTGAATCCCTTATGAATAGCGCCGTCCATGAACGGGTGAAAGAAAACTCAGGTAATCGCGTGCAAAGCCACTTGCGAGATTCTCCCCGTCGAGAGAAATCGACGATTATTGGTTATTTATTGGAAAAGGTGGATACCGCTAGATTCGAAACATTACTTTCTTTTACGCGGAGAAATACTGCCGGCGGTCCCCTTTATTGAAAAATAAACAAGGGAAATTTCTAACGGTCGAGTTTCCTCGTTTAAATTCTCTACCATCGTTGGAAGCATTCTAATTGACATGTTAATCGATCGCTGTCAATTATAAATTGAAAGGTTAATTCATGTCGATATATAATAATATCCTCGATTCTGTTATTAAAAACTGGGCGTGGATGCATAGTTTGCATTATAGTTTCAAATCTGGGGAAGAATTCAAAGGCGCAAAATCGTAATGAGATACCTCAACTGGCGTTTCTAAGTCTCGTGAGATTTTCCCGATGCAATGTAGACTTGGCAGACATGAGATACCGGTATCTTGGTTCTATAGAGGACTTAATAGTTTCCACTTTAACGCTTTCCGTATGTCACCTTTTCCACGTAAATTATCGTCACGCTTTATATAGCTCAAGTGGTGATTTCGACGGCGTGCCAGAAAGCATTGTGCTTTTTTTTATCGAATGCAAACAAAACTTGTTGCATAAGCGGAAAGAAAGAACCGTTAGCACTCACACAGGTGCTCAAAGCTTCAAGTGTGGCGACACTTTCCGCGTTTCCAGTCTCAGGAATTCCATTGCCATTGCCAGATTACAGCAGTTTTTGCACTCGTCCTCGATCGTAATTTCAGAGCGATGTTTACCGTCAAAATGTTCCTTTCTCTTTCCATAACATTCCAATTGCTGGTCCAAAACCTAAAAATAACTTGGAGATATTTCAAAATATCTTTCTTTACAGGGTCTAAATTGTTTTATATTTCTTGAAACTTTATTAAATCCTTTAATCCTTTATCATTGAAAGGATCTGAAATTCTTTCAAACTGTTAATAATCCCTCAAAGAAAGAATTGAATATATATAAGGGCTTTTATGTTATTAAGAGCCTTGAATGGCTTCTTTATGGAAAAAGATCATTTATAACATACTTAGAATCCTGGTTTTGTTTTTAAGGCAATAATAATAATTGATCTTTACTATTTTGAGTAAAGAGGCAAATTTTTGCAAGACGAATTATAAAATATATTGCACGTGGATGTCATTACATATATATTAGTCTAACGATATGCATTAGATATGCAGTATTATTGATTGTGTGAAACGCATTGCAAGTCGTAAAGCGCGGCAATACAAATTTGTATAAATCTCTCGCTGTAAATCAATTTGTTATTTTCTTTCTAAAGTAAATACACGGTACTGATTTATGCGTTCGCATTTATATTGGCTTTAGCAAACAGAATCACGTTCGAAAAATATATACAATAAATTAATCTACTTTTCCATCACTCACAAATCTTTTGAAATCCCGAGAAAATCCTTAAATTTCACAAATTTTCAACTTGATAAAAAAACCTTTTGAAATCTCCTAAATTCCATAAAATCATTTAAAAAATCTCATAATTTCTTGAGATTTCTTGAAATCTTGCAATGAGGTGTACACTCAAAATTCGAGTTGAAGAAACTCAAAACCCTCGTTTCAAGTGGAAAGTGAGTCATAATTTTTCTATCTACAATACAAGCAGGTGATCGTAAAATCTTAGACTCGCTATATGAATCATCAAAGACAGTGATTTTTATTGCTTTAGAAATATTTTCTTCTATTTCTAATTGGCTACTCATCTTTTCTACTTTTGATTCCATCATTTTGCCGACATTGACGTATCTCTTTTTTCTTTATCAAAATGCGTAATGTTCCTCTATCTCTTTCTCTCCTTTTTAAATCTATATTTCTCTTCCACACGAGCAGACCTTTTTTAAGATCGACAGTCACCTCTGTCTCTCTTTTGCTCATTAAATTCCTCAAAGGCGCCTCGTCTCTCTCTCACTTGGAGAACGGAATAGCACCTTCAAGGCCGGCCAAGTCGGGTTTTCCAAATCGTGGCCCAGCTCAACTTCCTATCTGCGTCCTTGTCCCTCCTTGGTCTCGTGATTCCAGTTTCAGATGGGCAGACTCAGAGGGAAAGAGAGAGCTATATAATAAATAAAAAAAGCAATAAAGTGGCCGACGTAAGTGGATTAAAAAAGGTATGTGAGATGCACGACTAAACTCGCTCTGCTGAGCGTAACTTCACGGGTGTTATTGCGTTACGTGAAGTCCCTTTTTTTAAAAGACTGCAAATTTAGCGAAATGAAGAAAGAGAGTCTTGAATGCATTATTAATTAGAACTCTATTTCTCACTAATTACTAATTATCTTTTAAAAATGAAAATAAATTTATTCCGCTTTCAATTTAAACTCCATAATCTTTTTTTTTAATTTTTCATTAATTTTTTTTATCCAATGTTAATTTATGGGATTCAGATCATGTATAGAGTAAACAGAATATTGATAGATTATATTTCAGTCCTGGAATTTTTCTCTGGAACTTTTCTCTTTGCGATTTTAAAATGGACGAATTCCTCGACGTTGCGAAAAAAGGATGAAAAATTAACGTTGGCATGAAACAAATGGTACTTGGGATTGGGTCTATTTTGTAAGTGAGAGAGTGACATTAACGAAGTGAGCACATTAGAGTTTGCATAGCAGCAGTTGTTGTATAAGTGTGTTTTTGTAAGTAGCACATTGAGAAATACGCTGATTCTATTAATTAGCCCTAGTGGTTGGTAAACATTCTTTAATTCTATGCCACAGTTCAAGGATAAGAAAGAGTCGTGCGAATGATAAGAAAGCGCGTGAGACTTCGAATCAACGGGAACGATATGCCCTCTCGATCTTATCAAATCAATAACTCAGATGGAGGTAAATTAGAATCTAAAAAAATGCCAATTTCAAAATGCAGAGCTGCGAGTGATGAAATTATTATTTTTTATTACTCAGCTCTCTTATCTTCTAGATTGAAACTCTAACACTTATCTCCTTTATATTATGAATCTAGGATAATATTATGTTTAAATTATGAGTTCTGTGAAACTAAAAACCTAAAAGAAACTAATAAAACAAAAAGATAATAGAGTAATAAGTAATAGATAAGAGTTCATGACTCAGATCATTGTACAACAAATAATTCGTCTCTTGTGATAAAAATCGAATTGTAAAAAGAGGCTGACCTCCAAAAGTGATTTGCGAATCTAATCTTGACTTGATAATTTATTTTTTTTGTATTTCACACCTCCCTGGATTGAAATCTTATCAAATCTTATCAAAGGTTTATAATTAGCAACGCAATATTGCATTAGTTTAGTATATTTGTATTTTCGTTTGTGTTTTCGAGGTTTTTTTAAAGAGCGTTTACTGGAGTCGAAGTAACGACAAATTTGCACATTGGAGTGCCTCTATTGTCGGCGCCAGTAACGAAGCAAAGGAGGCGGAGGCTTTAGACCTTTTGCACCGATATTGAAGGGAATTGAATCGTTCGATTATGCAAACGTGACTCTGTGCTATTAATCTCATGCGTGGGTACGTTTGGAACGTGCTATAAGGCATGCAAAACCTCGAGGCATCGTTAAACTAATAAAGAAAAAGAGAACAATTTACTGGGATCGAATCCATTATTATTTTTGAAAATAGCTAAACCAGAAAAATATAAAAATGTAATGATTAAAAAGAAAATAATCTAAAAGAGAGAAAGAGCTGATTCTGTTACTTTATTGAATCCTAGTAGTAGCACTCTATTCTGTCTTTTTATGTTTTTGTCAGTTTGACATTTAGATTTCCAAGGATTTCAAAGGATTATAAAGAATTTCCAGGTTTTCTTTAAGATTTTAAGGAATTTTAAATGTTAATCTTGGAATATTTGAAAGATATCGATATTTTAATTTTAGTAGGAAATTATCATTAATAAAGAAGATTATTTTTCAAAATGTATTAAAATTTGAGCTTTTTTTAATAATAATCTAAAATCCGCGTCTAATCGATTTCCATCGATTATAATTTCCTGTGAGCAGATCGATCTCATGGGTAATCCGGACTAATTACTGTTGTTTAGGTGGAATGTGTGAGTACTTACGCCAACAGCAATTTATCCTCAGTAAGCGATGAATTCGAAATGCTACAAAATCAGAGGCACGCAACATGCATTGTGTTCAGGAACTATCGACGCGTAATCATGTGATGATAAACGAAACCAAAACTGAAACAATTTCTGTCGAATTATCCTCTCTTTGATGTATCAAGAATTTTGTGTATGTCTTTCAGGAATGGGAAAATATTTATATTACAAACATAAATGGATATTTTGTACATATATTCACATTTCCCTACTATTTTTGTACCATTTTTGTAAATACATACATCAATTATTATAAATTTCTTATCAATTTTTTTATGAAAGTGGATGATCTGAATTTTGAAGTAGATATAAACTGTGTTGGTCAGCCAAGCGAGTGTTCTAATATTTTCGGACCATGTTAGCTAGCGCTATTATTAATACTATTCTCCACATAGTAGAATAGATTACCATGGACAGACCGTCTGACCGAAACTGTCTGCAGCTACTGTGCAATTTATGCGCATCGCAAATTTAATTGGCATATATTTTAGACATGTTCATTACTAATGAAAATGCTTTCCTTAATATAAATTAACGATCCTTCCAGGAAAATCATATTGTTAAAATTACATATGCTCTGATGAATAATATATTTAAAATTAACACTTTCTTATAATGGAATTAAAAAATAAAGAAATCATGCAGATACCCTCATTAAAATTCTTTAAACATGTATCATTCCAAATGATCTTATCTTAGATAACTCAGTGCAATTTCTGCTACTCCAGAATTGTATTTATCTTACTTTTAACATTCTCTTTAATTAATATAGATAAAAAATTAATGTCTATCAAAAAAGAATATTACCATAGATATAGAGGGATTAGAAAGTCGTTAGCGATTAAGTTATTAGCATCGAGATGAGATCCTCGCTATCGATGGTCATAAATTTCGAATGTTAGACCATCAAAAGTATGTTAAAAAAAAGAAATTCCACTTTTTTCGCTACTTGTACGTGTCATTACGCTTGAACGAGTTTGGCAAATAAAACTAAAGCGCAGGTGCGTCGAGCCTCTGAATGCAAGAGCCACTTTTGCCCCGACGGTTCTCTTAATTGATGTAAATGGGATGGAAAAAAAGTACCGCTTCGCGATGTGAAATATAACTTTACGGTGTCTCTTTAAAAAAATACTATACCGTAACTTTTCTCAAAAGTAATATAGCGACTTCATTTTACCTAAAAATTATGCACTTTATACTTTTACTCCATAAATATTAACTGAAATATATCATGACATATGTCGAGATTATTTATGATTCTATGAATTATAGGAATTTACTATTTTTCTCCTTGAATTTTGAAAAACAATGGAAGAGAAATAATGCGGGGAATTTTAGTGCATTTAGATTGTAAAGTTAACATAAAAAGGGACACAGACTCCCTAACTCTGGCCGCTTGATTTTATTATTAAGGATCTGTAGAGAAGGATGGAACGTTGACTGGCAACGTCTATAAAATGTTTAATAACAGTCGAGGTATTGCTGCCTCATAGTTTTCACCGGACAAAGGCCGCGGGTCATAACTTTTACCATAGCGATTCACTGGCATTACCACCGAGCATCATGCTCCATTATGCGGTATTATGTTACTATTTACGCTTTAGCAACCGTCTATTTATTTGTCTTACTCGTCTTCCACCTTCCTTACCTTCACCCTTTCTCTCTCCTGTAGTCCTGTTTCTCACTCTCTATAACTCCGCCCACTTCGTTCTTTTACGAAACGAGAGTAAAATTTCCGAGCACACTTTCTAGAATTCTAGAATAACTCTATTTTCTGAGACAAAATATGAAAGAGTCCGGTTCGGAGCAGAACCTTAAGAATTTTAAAATATTCGGTCCAGTCATAATATATCATATAGCCATACTAAAGGATCTCAAAGATTCTTTAAGTTTCCAAAGCATTTGATAAACAATTTCAAAAGATTTATTTAGATTTTAAGGAATTTAAACAGTCTTTTCGAAATTTAGAACAATTTCGACCCTGCTTGTAAGTTAAGGTTACTTCTTTCTCGTAATTAACAATTAATTCTTTCTCGTTACTATAACAGCTAATTCTGAAGAAACTTTCAATAACTTCCTGAAGTGTCAACATTGAAAATATCCGTATTCCATTCCGGGTTTTATTAGGAACCATCAATCACTCAGAAAAAAACTAAATGGAATAATCCACCTCGTTCTTGGACTAATGATCCTGTTCTTTTCCTCTAACTGCTATACATAAAAAAAACCTCAGACATCGCTAACTCAGATTTTAATCCTTAAATCCTGTTGGGAAATCCCGGGACGAAAAAGTTCTGCAGAAAATAAACTTATAGATTCATTCATAGTCGTTCACGGGACGGACATGAGCATTATGTAAGGTGGATTACACATCCAGACAAAAAGATGTCGATGAGAAACAATTAGCAAATACGCCGCTTGAATGAATACATCTAAATTATTTATTGGAAAATCCCCGATTGTCGATAGAATATGCGGTTAAATTTAAATTAATCTGCGTCAGGACAAGCAGGTTTATTTATTTTTGGCGAATCCGCGAAAAATTGCAAAAAAAATAAAGGACCTTGTTAGATTATTGATCTTAAGTTCAAACAAATGGATTGACAATCTTGACAGTATTTCTCTTAAAAAAAAAAGTTTAGAGAGATAAACAAACAGTGATTTGTATATCGGTTGATGATCGGTTTGTTATTGATTTATCTGTATCGAAATGACCAAGCAAATTATGAGAGTAATGTCGCAAATTGACAGATACATCAATTTCTAAATGACTTTTCCGATCGAAAGGAAGATATAAGATCATACATTTTTATATGTATGTATGTATGTATGTGGTGAATAAAATATCCATTCTCGCAGTCTCTCGGGGGAAATGATTTCTGTCGGTAAAGCAGAACAGATTGCGTACGAGTTCATACGAGTTTGCCTCGACACGCCTTCGCGACCTTATCGCCTTCTACTAATCGAATTGTTTCGATTGATCCGCGAACGCCGATCATAATCCGTAATAGTATACTCGACCCTTAAACGATTTCACATTCTATTTTACGACGTAATTAGATAAATGATCGGCAAATTCTCCGATCGTTAAGAAATCATGTATAGTAGCTGACATTGTAAATGTTTGTCTGACTGTAGCCTGGATTTTTCTACTTCAAATCCTTCCCTTCATGAGATTTTAAAGAATTTTAAATATATATTTGACCAAAATGTCTTTGATCATCAAAATGTATAATTACTATATACATTAGCATGATTGTTTAAAAATTTAAAACTTTTATTAATAATTTATTTATATATTAAAATTAATAGTTATTAATGGAAGAACTTTAGCATAACTGTCGATCAATTTCATGCTTCGAACGAACGAACGGAATCAGTAATATTATTTTATGTAATTTCTCTCGATTATTAATGAATAATAAAGTAATAAAAGTGAACACTTTTGGCTTTTAAGCGTATGCATAAAGAATTGGAGATATGCGTGTTAGGTTCTATTTATATTCAGATAGCTATTATGTAAGTGCGAAAAAGGAAGGTATGGAGAGAGGACAATAAGAACTCGAAATTTGAACAGTTGGAGGAGAGAGAAAAAGAAAAAAAGGAGCACCCACTGTGGGGAATCCCTGGGCTTTAGAGAACGTGGTAATAAAGTGGTGTTACGATTGCTAGCAAGGTATTGCTGTGGTGGGCAGATCGTGCGGTTATCATTGTCCTACGATCTCGTTCGAAGTAGCAACCAGACTTTTCGTTCTATCCGTACGCATTTGCGAGTACATACATTGTATACCTTATCGTTATACTCTCTTCTTGGGCCATAACTTTTCCTTTCGAATGGCACAGTTGTGCCGACACGACAACCAGAAATTGTACTTGAATTTACTTTGTTATAAAGTGAAGTAAATATGCAAATTGAAATTTAATAATATATTCATAAACTTTAAATTCATTACTTTGAAATTGTCCTTAACATTTATTATTAACATTTATTATTAGGTATTCCTCCAGTAGAATATCCAGAGAAAAATAACTTTGGTTAATTTAAACTTGTGTTATTTTACTAAACTGAGGTTTCAAGGGATTTAAGAGATTTTAATAAATTCAAAAACATATTTTTATATTTTTATATTACTTTCAATTCTTGAAATTCTTTTGATTTCATGTGAAATTCCTTAAAATTAAATAAACTACATAATTGATTTCATATTTGACTGTACTAAGATATATTCTCATCAAGTTTTTAATGAGAGACTGATTCCGAGAATCAAAGAAATAATGTTGTTTCTCTTACTTGGCAAAGAGTGGGAGGAGAGTGCATAGATGTAGTTTAAAGATGGCGTCAGGGTCGAAGGAGTCAATCATGAAGTAGGAAAATAAGAGAAAATTTTCAATTTCGTTTGGAGAATTGAAAACATATAATTTAATATCTTTAATTGTAAAATATATATATTTCACAATTTGACTTTGATATTTAAGATCTAAATTAGATTTCTCTGGTAGTCAGGATACAATAGGATGCCGCTTTAGAATTCGATGACGCAATTGCCGACAATGTAAATTATAATGAGAAGTTCTGGATCGATTGGGAAGAACTCCTTCTTCCTCTTATTGAAGAGGAAGGAGAAGGTATCACAAGAAGAGGAGGTAAAATTGAAAGGGGGAGAGGACTTAGAAGAGCGACGATCTTAGAAGCTACGTAACTGTCATGGCGGCTACGCGTAATTTTAAATCAACTGCGATTTAATGCCGGTTTGATTATCAGTTCCTTTAAATTCAAAGGTTGTTTTTTTTTATCTCACAGTAAAAGTGATAGAGTATAATAAATAATCCGAGTGATAGTGCATCAACTGATTTAAACTTACATTCGATGTGAAGAAGAGTGCAGCATCAGTGCAAATGGTACAACTAATTATTATTTTACTTTCGTATGTATTTTTAAATACGATATTTAATTTGACCGTGGGAATCAAGGAAGACACTATTTATTCTTTTCCGGATTGTGAAAGATTTTTCAATGTCGACAATGATCGAGAAGATAGAGGTTGAATTGTTAGGATGAGCAAAAGCATAATTGCGCGTCGCGTTTGCCAATAGGATCAGTTCGATGGCTTTCGCGAGGATAAGAAGACGCCGAAGAAGACGAAGAAGAAGAGCAATAATGTGAAGTTGATCTCAAAGAAATGCACCGTTATCGGTGACAATATCAAAAAAATTTCCGAATCTGATTCTTATTATCTTGATCGAGATATGATAATTATTTCTTCGTGTGATATGTTGAATAGTCTCCTAATATCTGTGACATATCGTGCGATTTTTCGCGATACGGATATTAATTATGCGACTCATCATTAAATTCATCAACATCAGGCAATGAACTCTAATATTTTCCACTCTCTATTTTTCGAGTGCAACGTTGGATTTTTATTTGGGCTGCGAGCGGATTCTTCACTTTGAGCTTTGGCAGGTAGGATTCGCGAAACAAATTACAGAAGAAATATCAATGTAAAAAAAATCTCGAGTGTGCATCAAAACTCGTTTAATCGAGTAATAATTTATTCTTAATCGATGCTGTACACCTTGAAACAGAAAATCCACTGCGTGAGAAATGGTGCCAAGCAATGAAAAATCTCTTTCTTCTTGCGAAGATAGTTTTAATAATTTGTCATCGATTAATCATCTCGCATTAATGGTAATTGTTGTCATTTATAAAAATACGAGACATCTTTGCCCTCGATAGATGCTTCTCAGTTTCAGAGCTTGGATCGCTTATCATATAGTGAAAAAGTGTGATAAGATGATAATTTATTTACCTACTTCTTGGATGTTCAGCAATTCCCTTATCTCTTATCACTCCTTCATTTATCAAATAATTATACTTAATATAGAGAAAATGATAAGAGGCACATGACTAATTTCAAGTAAAGTTAACTCGTGCTGAAATTTCTCAAATGTGAGCGAAGATCCAGGTGTGACCCTGAGCGATTGTTACAATCCTGAGCATTGAACCGTAACAACATAATCTCCACTATGTCCAAAGTTCAACTTTTCGACATTGGATTTGATTCTTGATGAAATTCTTATTTCAAGTAACTTCTAATTAGATTTTAAAAAATCATCCAATTGATTTTCAAATAAAAAAAATGAATAGTCTTATCTTTTATCACTCTGAACCAGTTTTTGCTGTAACTGGATAAAGCTTCAATTTGTGCAATAAAATAAACAAAGAAAGTCCTTCGAAGGTCGTTTTAATGATTTCTCGATTGCAATGTAAAGTCAAGTCAGAACGTGATAGCGTGTTGTAAAAAAGTTGAGGCCGCAGAAGGTCGAACAGAAAGAATAAAAAAAAAGTGAAATGGGAGGGGTGGGAATAAAAAGGACAGAATGTATCTACAATAAGGCAAACAAAGCAAGTTTGTGACGTCATCGAATTAGAAAGGACCGCCTCTTGTCTGTGTGACGTCAAGAACGATTAGGAAACCGCGTATTTGTGTATATATTGCAGACTATACATTATACATTTATAGATTATACATTATACATTATATACATTTATATATAATACAAAGAGTCCTGTGGTTAGATGATTTTATACTTCTAACATGGTCCTTGAACCTCCATTTTTTAGCAGGTCGATGAACCACAAAAATTACCGCTTCTCAATTCGTTGGCTTCTAGCCGCCATTTTAAATCGCTCTAGTTTCGTAGTAGAAACGATTCCTTTTGTTCTCTCCATATAATTCTTACTCGAATAAAATGTCGATCATGCTCGATTAAATGCGATCCTAGATTACAAAGAAAATTGAGATTTTACGCTCGATTTAGCATTATATTCTTGGAAAATGTTAAATTGTTTCATGAAAAGCTTATCTCTTTATATCGTTTGAAGAGCATTTCGTTTTCTAATCATTTTTATTATGGCAAAGTTAAGGGCAAATGGGAGGTGTGCTTTTTTCTGTGTAGAGTATAGTTTATTTATTTTTGAGAAAATTGGCAGAATACGTATGACTAAAATCACACTTTCAATTTTCCCTTACAAAAAATTGATTATGAATATCTTTAGTGAAAATATATCTAAATTAAAGAGTATTTCTGAGAAAGATATTATATAACTCATTCATCGTTTCGAAGGGGACAGTGTTTTGGACTCTAGTGCTTTAATGTTCAAATTTATGTGTTATCTCCTCCTCTGCCAGGAATAGCAAAAGATATGAGCCATCAATTTATTCCACGACGAAAAGTAAATAAACGTGATGCGCGTCTCGATTAATTTTAGCAATCGATATATATATTTGGAGGAGTTTACCATATCTGAAGATCTCTATCGATCTTGTTGTTTCGAGATCGAATGAAATGTAACTAATTGAGTGTCAAATATTTTAATGAGGAGAGTCTTCTATCTCGATCTTTATTCATAATCTTCTTTTATCTTTTATCTCATTGTTTTTGGAAGCAACTCTTGTCAATAATTTTTTTCTATGAATATATGTTTCTGCTATAGTTGTAAAAAAAAAATAAATCTTCTTCTAATTAGAAGATTGTTTCTTCATTTATTTTTATTTTTGTGAAAGGTGATTCAAAGGGTACATTCACTCGACCGAGTAATAAGCGAAAGGACGACCGCAAGTATATGCATTAATCGTATCGTTGGCTATAATGACGTCAATGACTTGAGTGTAAATTGTGCTTGCTAAAGAGTAGGAAGCCAAAGAATTTTCTGACCCAAAATAGCGGCCCATTCTACTGCGATACCTGAAATTCGGGTATTTCAAGATTCCCGCTTTTATTCAGATACACTGCTCGAGATCTCAGACATAATAAAAAGTGAAATATTCCTCCCCAAGCCACAAGATATTCAAACGAAGTGATTACAAAAAGAGAGAGTGGAAAAGAAAATTCATATGTCTGATTAACTTGAAGATTTATTCCTGATTGTTTATTTATTTATTACATATAATAATCTTACAAATTTTAATGACTTCAGGTAGCCATAGTAGTTTTTCATGTTTTGAATTCTGTCAGTTGAATATATAGTACAGTAAATATATAATATTTCAAGAACTCTCTACTTCCTCTATTATAAATAACAGAAGAGCTCAAATCTGATGAAATGGTGCATCCTCGTCTCTATAAACATATATAATATTTTATGAGAACTCTATATCGCTATATTGACTCAAAATGTTACACCTTGCATTATATAACAAAGCCTAGACTTTTAATAATATCACTAGGTGAAATACACGGACACTAAAGTTTGTGAGATCGGAGTAATATAATAAATTTATCTCACATCGAACGAATATTCCATTGTATAAATCTTAGAAGTGCAATAAAATGACGCCTCAATAAAAATCGTAGACTGAGAATTCTCTGGCTGAGATTTTACTCCCACTCCTTCCCTTGTCTGGGAAATGGCATCAAACTTGAAGAAACTCACCTACGAGGCCAATGTATACCATCCAGCATCCATTCGGTCGGTACGTTCCAAGAACATAGATAAGCTCTCTTCAGATCTTCAGTATATAGTATATACATATATATATGAGTTGAGTAGAATCTCATCGCTTTTGTGGCTGGGATAGGTATAATCGTTTATTTCGCGTCGACCTTTGCAGGGCACTACGTCAAGATGTCAGACGCGACCCCGCCTGGCGTAGGGAAGATGCACTGGGAACGTTGTAATGGGCTTACAAAGCGTAACAAACTGATGCGAGGTCAAACACACGACGGGCAATAAACACACGCCAAGATAAATGGCCCTTATAGTACCTACCTACCCCAGGGAAAGTGTTTCGGCACAACTTAAATCCCTAGGATGCAATGCGATGCAATGCTCTCTTCAAAGTCTCAACTCCCAAGCAAAGTGTTTTACTAAGAGCTCTACTCGATCTCATTCAAGTCACTCCTCTGCCAACTTAAACGCCAAAGGAAGATCCCTTCTAGTTTCTTATTGGTCTTGCTCTTGCCCTTCGGATTTCTTACAGAGTTCAGACACCTTCGCTTCTTGCCTAGGGATACGATTGATAGGATCTAAGAACAACACCTTGTAAGACTTAAAAATAAACTGGGAAACTTTAGTTTAATAACGACTTGAATTTTGAATGTGGAATTTTTAATTTGAAGATTTCAAAAAATTAAAAATATTTCGAGAAATATTTTGAGATAAAAAATCTCCTCCTACTGATCTTGATTTCTATTTCGAGTCATATTTCGAGATATCTTAATATTTGAATAAGAATCTTAGATCTTTGAGGTTTTGAAATTTTTAGTTTAGAATTTTTTAGAAATATTATAATGTTAAAAGCAGCACATTTATCGATCTGTGGAAAATTAATGTTTCTCAATTTATGTTTTGTTTCAGATGCCACAGACGGTGCCTACAGCGGCTGGCTTTTCGCCAACCTTTGACTACACAACCTTCCAATTTGACCTCTCCCTCCTTCCAGACGATTATGGTGTTTTGAATAATCAAAACACCCTCAAAATACCACAAATCAAGCAAGAAGCTTGTTCTCCTCGTCCAGGTTCACCAACAACCTATCCCAGTCCTCCATATCCAGGTCTGGGTGGAGAACTGTCCCCAAATTACTCCAGAGACGCCTCCCCAGCTTATCCAACCAGTCCCTACTACGTCCCCCAGAGTCCACAAAGTGCCCAGTTTTATCCGACGAGTCCAGAACCCACGAAACAACCTGTCAAAAGAGAGAAAAGCCTCGACCTTCTCGCTATTCTTCAAGAATCTAGGTAAGCCCGTGATAAAATATTTTTTATTACCTTCTCAGAATTTGAAATTATGGAAGAGATTCGGAATCTCTTAACACCAGAAGGATCATTTCAGGCAGGAAAAAATGACTACCATAAACGTAGGTGTTCCCAGAAGTTGAGACTATTTCAATTTTAATGACTTTCAAGTGGGTGATGGCGAGATTATTTCACACTGAAAAAAATTTAGTAAGCGTTAACCAAATCATTGTGACGCAGTTTTTTTTAAATCACGATACAAGATTTCTAGACATTTCAAAGATTTCAGGGAATTTAAAAATTGAGATTTTAAGGAATTTTACGGGAGAACTTTGCAAGAATGAATATATGTAATGCTAATCAATTAGTTCTTTTTTCCTTTTGCAGTCTTGAACTTCAAGAAACTTTTTATTTTTCAGACTACTTGCTGAGAGTCTGGGATACAAAGAAGACTCAACAGACTGTACAGTGCCGTGCACACCTCCTCGAACCGAAGAAGACATCTACAACAGCCTAGACAGTGATTTCTTGCCGAAAAAAGATTCGAATCCCCTTTTGAAGGAAATTCTCTTCAAAGAAGAACCTTACTCCTCACCTTCTTCCTCGAATTCATCATCAATCTCTATTAGTTCACCAGCCTCGACGATTTCTTCAGCGGCTTCTTCTTCAGCTTCTGTTGAATTTGAAAGATCTCCGCTCCGAGAACTTCTTTTCAAAGGAAGTCAAAAGGACCTTGCGGAAGAGACATCAGCTGTCTTGAAGATCGAGAAAATCCAGGAAGATTCTGTTTTGGGAAAAATTACAAATCCCCTGCAGAGGGAGGAAGAATTATTCAGAGACGGAAGAAAGAGTGACCATCAGTTGTTGAGGGAAGTTCTTCGGGATACCAGCTTCCAGCGGAAGTACAATCTGAGACCTGTGGATCTGGCAGGAGTTGGAACTGGATTTGTTGAGGACATGGAACCCGGAGAATGCGTTGGTGATCTTACAAGAGAGCAAATTGAACCTGTACTCAGCCTTGCGATCCAGCAACTTCAGAAGGACTTTGACAACACCTGCGTTGCCCTCGGCATCCATCCTGGTGAGTGTGACACATAATTATAGACTTCTTGACACTTTTATGGATCAAGAGACATTTGCAGCGATGTCTCTCTCAAGCTGAAATTTAAAGCCAATTAAAACCTTATCAGATTGTCTTTCTTTTAAATAAGTTAGAAATTACATCACCTTACGGGTTAGTGATGTAAACTAAGCTCGGAATGACTTCAACTTAAATTGTTTACCTTAAGGTTTATAGTATAACAATATAACATACGAAATACCAGGGTCTTCCAAATGATGCAAGCAAGTTCCTGGGATTTCAAAAGATTTCAAATGATTTCAAAAAATGTAAAGGTATTTTGTGATATTTCTTGAAAATTTTTACATAGTATCTATATTAAATTTTTTTCTCACGTGTTGAAATTTATGAAATCCAAGCTTGAATTGCATTAATAAATCTACTGCTCAACTTCTCGCTTGCTTTAAATATGCAATTAAGGAAATTACTTTTGAATCGACAACTATGCTTCGTCATCGAGACAGTGGGAATAGTGCTCGTTAACGAATCATGAATACCGTTTCTGTCCCACTCTGAATTATGATTGTGGTTGAGTATTATTTTAATCAAGGAAATCTATTAGTTTCAAGCAATTTTACTGCATCGAATCAGGATTCAGGAGAAGAAAAAATATACTAATTACTACAAAGAATAGAAACCAGAAAATAGAAATCTATGTAATCAACTTGCAATATTTAACTATTAATCAAATGATACCACATTTTAATTGCGGCTGTAACTAAACTTGAAAATGAAGCCAGTAAACTTACTCATTCTTCGCAAATAGAATAGAATAGATCAGAAAATATTATTATTATTATTATTATTATTGTTTTGCATGACTAGGCTACCTTGCCCGAGGCCAATATTCGTATACGACCGGTTCCACTATTCGTCTAAAACATGACCTCACGTTTCAAATAAGTGAAGAAGGTGACGAAGTCATTTCGACCCGAGAGTTACGAAACTTTGAGTCCTCTGAAGGCCAAGGAATCAGATTTAATCTAAAAAAAAAAACGATATTTTCAATCGGGTTTGTAACTCAATTTATTGTATTTTCGATTCGTTAAGAGAATAGTTGTTAATATATAGATAGTCATCCGATTTCCTAATTCTATTTTTAAAAAAAGAAGTTCCCTCAGACTTGAAATGGGAAATAATTTATGTAATCGTTTCGGTTCAATTGAGCGATAAAGCAAGTCTTCAAGATTTAACAAAAATAGTTACGAGACTACTTTTTACTTATTTATTTTACTAGGAATATTATACGCGCGTTATATACAACGTGAAACTCAATAAATTTAGGTATTTCAAATAAAAATTTGTTCAATTTAGCGTACATCAAATTTTGATAAATTTTCAGAAATTTTACGTGATTTAACGAAATTTCATGGGATTTTACGGCACTAGCAGGGAAATAATGATTATAGCCCTAATTTCAGGAAAGTGAAATACCTATTCCATAATCTACTTTCACGGGTTTATATACAGGAACTTACCACACTAAAAATAGGTGGCGTTAAGTGCTCATAACAAACATGTGTTACATAAAATTATTTTACTATTTTTCCTTTTTTTTTTTTTTCAGAACCTCGCCGCTGGAGTGCGGCTGACGTCGCAGCTTGGGTGCAGTGGGCCAGAAGGCAATTGCAGCTACCCTCTGTGCCTGTCGAAAGTTTCAACGTTGATGGAGCTACTTTAGCGTCCCTCACTGAAGAAGAATTTTGCAGGAGAGCTCCACAGGTTCGTCAAAAATTAATTTCGTTTAATTAGTATCAATTCATCTCGAATTTTTAATAACATCCACCCTATAAAAAGTAAAAAAATCAACTACTTATTTGAAATCAAATTGCAACACGTGGAGAAATTGGATATTAACCCTTCATATCTGGGAATTAAACTAAATAATCGTCCGATAGTTTAATATCCATAGATATTACAGGTTAATATTAATTTTTTTCCCGTGTAAACGATGTAGGGTAAACAATTTTTTCACACTAATCGCTTTCTCTCTCTCTCTCTCACTCCCTCTGGATTGCATTCTTGTCGAGAACGTAATTTTCATATCGAGCGATACTGGACTAAACACCGACTCGTTTTATCAAGAGTTAAAAACATTTTGGTAAAAGGTCGATGTCAATGTGTTATTGTCTTATCACTAACACAACAGAGTTATGGTTTATGGACATATCAGACTTGAAATGGTAGATGATCTCTACCCAAGAGGTTATCCTTTGCCGAAGAAAATACCATGACATCGCGATAGCGTAATAAATCCCGAACGTGACTCTCGTATCTCTAGTGCAGTTCCAAAGGTTCACAAAGAATAATTTATTTCCCAGACAAGTCTCACATTGGTAATCACAATCGACGAATTGCTAAAATCTTTCACTGTAAACGTTTATATTTTCGACTGCACATTTTGAAAGTAGAACTACAGAAAGTGTGTCGTACTAAACAATATTTTTTAAAAATCTAGCACCTAACTTCCACCTCTGCAAATCAAAAAATGATCCTTCCTCAGTGAAGTATTTCTTTGACTTTTCTCACAAGTTTTTTTAAAAAAGTGGTAATTAAAAGGAAAGAGAAAGTATTCAGAGATGAAGAAACGATCGTTTTTCAGAAGAAGGCTCTATCTCAATTTGCATTTAATAGCTTGAAAAGCTATATACATAAGTTACATGCATTCAAACATGTTTTGTAATTTATCTTTATTATCTACTAATGTTTCTCCTCCTGTAGAGAAACATATGCGGTATACAAGAGGTCGTTACAGGAAAGACTGGGAAATACTATTCTTGAATCGATTGTGTTAGTAAAATATCGGATCGCTATTGGGTAACTGCGCAATGCCATTAAGACGATTGGAAATATCTATATATATGTATATTGTATATATCTTCGTCTCCTGGCTCACAATCAGAAAGACAATCGAATTCTCCATCGATCGTGTAACAATCAAATTGCCCATATTTACGAGCCAATGTCTCAAAAACATTTATCCTACAATTCCAACATTTTATACTTTATTGCAGTTTCCGATTAGTTAAAAAATCTCTCTCAATTTCACAATGAGTTTATATTGAATGATGCAAGGCGGAAATATGAATAATCATTTCTTTTCCACCTTTTTTCCTTGACATAAGTAAATACACGAATTTAATTACCGATTTCACCATTAATTCGAAACTCGTGAACTCGAATGTGTTGTTAAAGTGTGGATGGCGGTTCATATACGAGATACAATTCAAAGAACTCTAATGTCAGGTATGAACCTGTCCACACTAAAGTACCTGTTGCCCACATGTAATATGGATGCCTACGCACATCAGAAGTTACGAAGAAAGACGTCAGCGTTTGAAGATTTCCAGGAAATTTACTTTCACCACAAACTCAAGTTTCGTTCGTAGCATGAATGTTAAACCTCTAATGTTGAGTCAGTATCGCTGATCCAGAAAAATGGTAAAAAAGCTACCTTTACTTTCAGTCAACAAATTTCGTAATATATTCATAAAAATATTAGACAAAGGGTCAGGGCCTAAAACGTAGTACACAATTTGAAGGGATTTCACGATTTAAATCATTTTCATCGATTTTCAATGAATATCAAGGGCTGTAGTTTTGAACTTTTTTTTAGTGGGGGAATACAAGAAGTATGTAATCATAAATTGAAAACATTTCAGGCCCTGTCTTACATTAGATACATATATATCGAGTAATCTCGTATTTTGCTCTGTCCGACAATATAAGCCTAACGATTGGACTGATATTTCATCTGGTGTAAATGCTAAACGAGCACCAGGACGACGTGAACTCGATATCTCGAAGGCATTTCCATCGGGTTTCGCAAGATCGATGCACCGATGCGAGAGCATGCACGAGTCCTGAATCACGTGGAGCTTAGCTGTGCGCAAAGTGATGTGTCATCGGGAATCTTGCATTGCAAAACACACCTCTTAAGTCTAGCAGCTGGAACTTTATATTTCCTCTGTCTAAAATCTAAATAATTCTGGATTAATTTTGTCACGGATAAATCATTTTTCATATAAAATACTTTTCTCAGAAAGAAATCTCAAATATTTAACGATGGGCCCTACAACTGTAAAAAGTCCCCATAAATTCTCTTTCTTGGAAGGGATTTTATTGGGGGATAAATTTTATTCGTGGTCGTCAAAGGTATACGTCATTGATGATTGAGGCGCGGGCAAAAGCGCAACAAACCCGCTTTCAAGGTACAATTCTTGATTTCTTCTTAAGGATGACGTGCACTTGAAGGCGCAATCTCGTTGATTGGCTCTTTCCCTGGACCCAGCCTCTTTCATTGGACCCAACAAGTCCTAAACGATAAGTAGGTCACCAGAGCTGCTTTCTCTTCGTGAGTCGAGGCACGACCGGGAATTCTATCGCTTACGTATCTTTCGCCGACAACTATTCTAACGCAAGAGCGAACATTTCTTACCATGTGACTTGAAACACAATTACCTCGAAATCCTCAAGTTTTATGAATCGAATCGAATGCTGAGATTAGAAAAAGCATATTTTGCTTCTGAATGCAATTAAAAACTCAGAATTATATCCGCCTAATTTAATCTCCCCCATATTACACCTTTATCTTTAAGTAACTTTGAATAAAACTTTGTACATTCAAAATTCGAGTGAACAACCTCTTGGCTGTCGAATATCAAGAAAACTTGCTTATCGAAAGTTATCTAACTTTGATTACAGTGCGGAAGTGTGTTACACGCTCAGTTGGAAATCTGGAAAGCAGCAGTGGAGGAATCGCCTAGGAATACCTTGGCTGCCTCTTGGAGTCCGGCGGGAGTAGTTCAGGCGCCAGGAAGTGGAAACGGAAGCACATCTTCCTCTGTCGGAAGCACCGGTCCAGCTAGTGTCAAAGGATCCTGCTCCATGGATTATTCCGACGGTAAACTATTTTAATACTATAACTTCGCTTGAGAAAAACATTTAAAAATATTCTTATCTATTTAAAATATATATTTATTTTAAACTGTTCAAATATAATTCTTAAATAGCATCACTGATAAACATCTCGTTCTGATTTCAGATGAAGATGACGAATCCGTGTCGACCCAGGTAGCATCCGGCGGGAAAATGCGAAACGGAGGCTCCCACATCCACCTTTGGCAATTCTTGAAAGAACTCCTCCAAAGTCCTGGAGTCCATGGATCCTGCATCCGTTGGCTGGATCGCACCAAGGGTGTTTTCAAAATTGAAGACTCAGTCCGAGTTGCTAGACTCTGGGGCAAAAGGAAAAACCGACCCGCGATGAATTACGACAAGTTGAGCCGCAGTATTCGCCAATACTACAAAAAAGGTATCATGAAGAAGACAGAGCGAAGCCAGAGGTTAGTCTATCAGTTCTGTCATCCCTATTGCCTCTAAGTCACTAGGGTTCCAGAACTCGAGATCCCAAGATCAAGATCATCGAGTTTTATCTTCGTGATTGCAAAAGCCCGTAAAAGTATCATCAAGATTAGGGAAAAATGATCTCTTCCTAATCTTGATTCTACTCTTCTTCAATCAACAAACATCGAATTCTCACGTAGATCCAATGGAAGCTGTGCTCTTCTTAATTCCGTTTCTCGATCTTGAATCGATCTGAATACACTTTAAGTGGCTGAGATCAAAAGAACTCGATTGAGAATCCCAATAATCTGATTGTGACTTCGAATCCAGATCGAGAATCGAATAAAACGGCTGATACTTCCGAGTCTTTCCGCAGCGCGGAAAGATCCAAGTGCAAACACTCTGAAAATTGTTTGTTTGAATCAATCTGGTTCAATGATCAGTATGAATCAGACAAATTTTTTTCCTGGTGAATAAAACGAATGCCTGTGTGTGTGTTAGTCTTTAAAGAATATTAGGATGTTTGAATCATTGTATATGTTGTGTGAATCTGTAATTTCGACGAGGTGTTTCTGATGCGGAGGTCGCCAAAAAGAATCCGCCGAGTTTGCATTATTCTGAAGAATAATGTCAAGCGACGGTCGGGTACCAAGATGTACGCCCGGTTTGGGCGCTTAATTAATTACAAAAAAAAATCTCGTTACTCATTCCTTATCGATACTCTCAATCGATTCGTTTGCGTTTCCAGGCTGTTTAGCTCAAAGCACAGCTTTGGCTCTTTCTCAACTTAGGGTAAGTCGTAATAACGCGCGAGAGCTCTGTGACGGTATGCTGAGCCCTTTGGCGAGACCAGAGCGGGAGGTACGTCCCGCAAATGTTTTTTTTTTTATTTAATATCAATCAGCTGCTGAGGTTAACACATAACAAGGATGATGGAGTCTCTTCTCACGTTTGCTTGCTGGTCCCTTTCGTCAGCCCCACAGACCGCTATTCCAGCGATCTTAGCGCGCGGAACATTTCGCTGCTGCTTGATCGCTTATGCTGCTTTTCCAAAATCTTTCTTTTTAATCCTAGGGAGAAAAAGTCATTTCCCAATTAGGAATTTCATATTAATAAACAGGAATTAAAGCTTGAGACCGACTTCAAGTTATCCTGTAAATAACTCGAGATCCTTAAATGAGGAAAACAAACCTTCATTCTCGAGAGGTAATAAAATTTTTATTGTTTTTCCGACATTAAAGCTTAATAAAAATGTGTGACACTGTTGAAGTGCAATAAACAATGTATACATGTAATTTCTGAGACGAGATAAGATCTTGAATTCTTGCATCTCGAGTCTCAGATTTTTATTATATTTTCAATTACACTTGTCCTTTTGTAGAGATTTATAACTTATGAGAATTTATCTTTCCTTATTTCAAAAAAGGAGGATTTTGGAAAATGGTATGTGCCAGGGCTTGATTATGCGACTGGGACCGGTGATTTTGGTCCCATATATCTATGATATATTAAACATTGTATGTTCCATGAACGATTAGTGTTTAAGAATAACTAGTTTTTAAGTTTTCTGGCTCACGTGAGCCACTCTTATTGATGTCTTATTCTCAAAAATTCATCCTCTATTATATTATCTTTTGTAATAGGCTTTAAGTTACTTTAATATAATTTTTTTCATTTCAGTACCTAGACGTAGAAGCATCGTTAATAATCCTGTTTTACGTACATGCTTAGCTTTCTTCTTCTGAGTTATTTAATTATTTTATTTAATTGTATTTAATTTAGTTTAGCCCGACTTGGTCGCTCTTACAGCAAAGTTATTTTTCGTTATTTCTTGTGTGTTAATTTTATAATTATTTTATGTCTGGTAGGAAAGCTTTTTTATTTTTAGAGGCTTCTGAGCATATGGAAGTGTCAATTATTTAAAATGATAGAAGCTTTCAAGAATATGTTAAAAAATTTTTCTTCAGAAAAATTCGAAACCCTCGTGTTTGATTTGTAAAACACTGAAAATTCTTGAATCAATATATTAATATTATTAGTGATAGTCTGGAGAACATTTTTTGTGCAAATTGATAAATGTCTTAAAATTAATTAAACTTGAGTTGAATTTCTCATGCGACCGAGTCTCTATCAGATATTTAATTAGTAAGTTTCGTTTGTTGTTTTTTGTACTTTTTGTACTTTCGTTTCGCTTCCTTCTCTTCTTGCCTCGCCACCTCGTGTACCAACGCTCTTGTACATAAACCGATTTATTTGACATTGGTACGCACGTATTTATTATATCACCAAGAATCTCTAAAGACACGATTCCGGTACACGAGGTGGTCATGTACTCGCTTTACCAGCCCTAATAAGAGGTTCTTAAGTGCGTTTACATAATGGGACCGTAAAGCACGGTTTGGTATCAACGTTCGTACAACGCGCTTCTTTACATACATTTTCTTTCCGGAAAAATTCCAAAAACTTATTCTTTGTTACCTAAAATTACTAAAACTCTTGAAACAATATCATTCATTTTCTACTACTTTTTTTTTGTAAATAATGTTATTTCAGGAAACTAAATTCACAAAAAAAGTTGTACTTTCGTGGTATCAAGTGCAATTCAAAGCAATGAGGTATAGAAAGTTCCAAAGTACATTGTATCGTATTTAAGCGAAAGCTTGCGGCGATCGGTCGCAATCTTCCGCAATTATTTATTCCAGAGATTCGATATATCGAAGGTACTTTGCTACCGGTGTGTTTGCAGAAGGTCACTCGAAGGAAACTTGATTTTTCCCGATTGATTTTCCGCAACAGATGTGCGAACTCCATGTAAACTATAAAGTGCACATAAGTTATAAGTGAACACGTGCGGATGAATTAAATGGAGATTATATTGTTCGTATTCTAATTAGGCTAATAAATCGAGGAGTATATATATTTGTACGCGTAATTGTATATCGTATACTGTTTTCTACCCGTTTAGATTTTATGAGATATTATCGCACATCGTACACATTTGGTATATGTGTCTTAATGAGATTATAAATATATATTTTATAACGTTGGTGTTGTTATTGTTCGCCCCGTGTACTGAACACTAACCGAAAGCAATATAAAGAAAAAAATCTACAAAAAAATGTAATAATAATAATGATAAACCATATCTGAAAATTGTCTGATTCATTTACTTTTCCCTTCTTATTTATTTATTTATTTAATTTGAGGCGAGGAGAAATCAAATATTAATACAGGAAAGATTCATAAAGAGTTGATTTTATCGAGAAATATAATCTAGAGAATAATTATTTAAATTGCAGTAGTTTTCTAAACACGGTTGCACCTCTTTGACGTACTTTCGACCATCTGGAACGGCGAAAGTAATCAGCAAGGTCCTCGAGTGAAAGTCTCTGAATCATTACTTCTAGATTGGTGCTGATGAATCATTGGATAAACGTAATCTCCTTTCGACTGAATAATGCAAAACGACCTTATTTGCGCAAAAATCAGCTGAGCGTAATACGTATGGGATATATAGATAGTAAAATGTGCTTATGGTGATATTCTGATAAAATTAGGTCTTGAGGTGAACCAGTGGGAAATTCTATATTTTAATTTTCATTCTAAATTATAATTTGGAATTTACTGATAAGTAAGTTAAAATGGCGATAGTTATAAAGTTTGCTCGAAGCTGTAGATGTATATACATTCACAGTTTTAAAATATATACATTACCGGTTAGAATTATGGGAACAATCCGTGAACAATTTTCAAGATGCTTTACATGCCCAGATATTATGAGAACATTATGAGAGACACAAAGGAAATGAAACTCGTGTATTATATACGCAGAATAGCTGGAAGGTTGGCCTTAAAGATGTCGATAGCCTAGAATAAGTACTTCGAAGATCCAATTAAGCGTCGGCCTTTATTTATGAAAAGACGACGTGCCGCGGTTCGTATTTGGTTCACATTCCAGTTGCTTGTAATCGATCGTTGGGCTGATTTTTCAGTATCAATTTTTCCTTTTCTTCTGAGTCTACTCCACGGTCAAGGTGTTGTTGCAACAAGGTGTTAGATTAATTGTCCGATTAAAACGTCGTAAATCACTAAAGGGACGCCCACAAATCGCGCCCTCTATCCAGATTTGCTCTTCCCTCCCTTTAACGCCGCGAATCCGCGCTTCTATATGCACGTATAAGTATTATATTATATTATATTATAAGCAAGGCTGTACCAACCTACCATGATACGTATCTTTATGGCCCCGCGATTTTTCGCGAATAACATGACGCCAGCCGGGTTCCTATCGCACGAAATTGGAATGCCGCAGGTGAACTTCGTGTTTGATCGAGGAAACGAAAAAGAAGCGAAGAAATTGCTCACACCTGATCATTCCTAAAAAAATAATATTTCTCTCTAGACATATTCAGATTTTTGAATGTACATCTCGATTTTTTTTTCTCGAGTTTTTCAAACTCACATGAAAACATAAACATTTGATTATTCCAATCAATCATTAAAATTGACGTATCGTTTACAGCTGATTAAAATCAAAAGTACTTTGATTTTTATGCAATTAGAAGAGGATATTTTTCAAATTGTTTACTCTGAGGTAAAGTAATATGTTGTTCAATGTAGCATAATTACATGAAATAGATATTAGCGAAGGGAATTGAATCGACAGGCATGTAATTGGCATCATGCAGGATAGCGTTTAATATCGATCAATCAACGGGTATTCATTCGTAGGTACTTATATTCTGTTGCATTCCTTCGTGTATTTAATGATTTATTTTTGTATTAAGCGCAGTGAGAATAACACAATATCGCATTATTTATTATTTTTATTGTTACTGGAATCTGGGCAACTGATATTGCAATATTTCATTTATCAATTATATACCTACTCAACACAATGCATAAAAACATAAATAGATTCACTTATCAGATATTTAATAGCTAATAAGCTACTCTTAATAATATCAAGATACAGTAACAACTTTCTGAGATTGGGTCAATAAAGTTAGCAAGGAAACGAAGATTTAATTGATTAACATTTCACCTCAATTCTAAATATATATTCTGTTGCTATAAGCGCAGTATCTGCGAATTATGTAAGACCATACTGAAGCCCTAAAGCATCAATAGAAGGATTATTAATCGGCTTGCTTGTAGTTATAGTTAATAGTTAATAGTTCCCGCATAATGAAGATGCAGTTGATATATAAATATTTGAGGACAATTTTACACAAATACACGTGCCTTTTTATTGAATTCATAAGAAATATTTCCTTCAACATCTATTTATAAGATATATTTATAAATATAAGTAAAAGAAAGGTATGTTGATCAGATAAGTCGCTGTAATCTTATACATTTTCTTCCTTGGATGCTTGCACAAGAATCTCGCAATCTTGAGCATCTTGAGAGCTTAAACTCCATTTAGCACCCACAGAAGTCTTCTTTTGTCACCCTCGGAAAAATCCAGTAAAGAGAAATAATGTTAGCATTGCAAAAGCGTGAATACTGCATAGAGACAATCGAATCGAAAGTAATACCCCGAAGGGAACAAAGGCAGATCGCAACGCTGTCCTCGGCGTGAACGCGATGCGCCTTTCACAAAAAAAGGATCCGCAGCATCCACCTGCAAGAGTGAAGCGCTTTATAGAGTTATAAGATATAAGAGAAGCATTGTCTTCGGAAAACGAGCACCCCCGCACAAATGATCGCGCGTGCGCTTGCTCGAACCAAGGACAACAACATTCTCTGCAAAACTAATTGCCAGGTAAATATATATAGAGGTATGCGCGTATATCTGTCTATATCGCGCGGAATTTATTAAGCGACCCAGAGAGAGATAGACAGATGGAGATTCGCGACCTCGAAGAGAGAAAGACTTCCAACAAATCAGAAAATGAGGGACGAAGAGGGAAAGAGGGACATTCGTACAAGACGCGGGCGCAGTAATTTATGTTTTCATTATGCGCTAACAAAGATTCGTTAATTTATAAGACATGTTTGAAAGTCGAGCGTGATACTCAGAAATTCTCTCTGCAAAAGTATTGTTGAGAGTCTGCAAAAAAATGCGAGATCTTGAAAGAGAAAATGTAAGTTGAAAGGGCAGTGGCTATTATTAAATGGCGTTATTGCGGTTTGCAGTCAGCTCACAGTAGAGTAAGAGCAAGAACTGCTGTCACCTTCACCTATTGTTGGTATCCTTCTATAATTTGTTTGAAACAATGAAAAAATGCGATTATTTAAGGTAGTGTATTCGAGATACCATCATAGGAGCAAAATATGATCAAAATTTGCAGTTTCCAGTTGGCTAAAGCAAATTAGAAGGTGGTGCTACCTGCTGTCATTAAATTTTAAGTAATTTTGAAGAATTTCAAGGATTTTGAAGAGAAAAATTCCCAAAATAGGTGAAGAAATTTAAAATGAATGAAAAAAATAAATAGGTGACGTCTTGTATTTATCATTACGAATTGTATGACTTTTAAGCTAGAATTGTTGCATTTTTACATTCTCATCAGAGAATGTATTAGTTTTGTGTAAAATTTGACCCCCCCATTTTTTGTCAAATGTCGACGTTTTGTGACCCCCTGAACCCGAAAAACATGTTTTTACCAATGTGTCTGTCTGTCTGTCTGTCTGTCTGTCTGTAGATTTTTTCTTGTGAGCACGATAACTTTTGAAAGAATTGATCGATTTGATTGGCCTTTGGTATACTCTTTTAGTGTCCTAAAATGAAGGTCAAGTTCGTTAGCCAGCCATTTTTGATAAAAATTAAAAAATTTGGATTATTTTTAAAATTTTTGAAAAAATTTTTTTTTTAATTTACAAATTCTGTTTAAGGATATTCGTAGTACTTAAATAGTCGAACAATTTATCATCATGACTTTTTTGGATAAAACAAAAATTGTCAGACTTATAACATTTTGAAAATTCAAAAAAAAATAAAGAAAATTAAAATTTTAAGCTAAATAACACACGCTATGAAAAAAAGTTAAAAGATGAAAAATGTTCCTTTTTGAACGCCCTTTAAGACTGGTATAACCACTTTTTGAATTTTCTTGAAAAATTGTAAAATTTAACTTTTTTAGCCAAATAACGTGATACGCGTTACTTGGCTAAAAATTTGAATTTTATATTTTTAAAGAAGGTTTAAATATCGAGCGCGAAGCGCATGTGCACTGATGAGAATGTGTTCCTTAAGGTCGATAGAACCTTAAGTAAATTAGTTTTCTTCTTCATTTGAAAATAAAGAAATTTAAATAAAAGTATATAGCAGCGATGAAAGTTGGTAAGCGAATGCAAGCGCGCGAAGTGTGATGAGAATGTGCTCACAATGGCACCCCTAGTTTAAAATATACTTATTGTTAGTAAACACTAGTTCCCTTCTCTATAAGGAAAGAACAAACAGTATAATAAATACAAGCAATCATCATCTCTGTTGATAAATAAAAATGCAGAATTTTCAATATTCAATGGGAGTCTCCTAAGTACTATAATTTATAGCGCGGCTGATTTTTTCCACAGATTTGCATTATGCCCATTATCGAAGGATGGCACTTAGAAATAAAATACAGCCTGGAGGAAAATGCAAAAGGTGCAAACCGCAGTCTCTAATGTCAGATTCGTTCACCAAATCATCATCGGTTTCCGTTGCGCAGCAGCTGAAAGAACTGCAAAACCGTGTAATTCCGACTCGTAACTATTTCCGTGCCGTGAAAAATGAACAGAAAATGAAATATGGATAACAGTGGTTAAGTAGTCGTGGTACATAATGAGAGGTAATGACGACACTGAGTTCCGCCCTTCCGATTCTTCATCGCGATGGGAGATAATAGTGCCAAAGGCCGCTAAAAATTATTTCCTTGGAATCGCACCTTTGGCCAGCGTTGATTTTTAAAATTTATTCAAGTCTGTGAATGGAAATCCCTCAAAATTGGAAGACTTTCCTAAAGCTTTCAAATTACTTTACATTTTAATTTATAATCAAACTTATAATTTAGAAACTTTCTAAGTAGTCCAATGTACAACTCTTAGTTTTGTAATCCTGCAAATTTAAAATACTGATAGGGGAGGGGGGTTTTTGTAGAGGGGGTGGGATGTGATCGAAGTATTTCAGTGACCGGAGTCTTCCCCTTCATAAATGCAGGTCAAAGGGGTCTCTGGAAAAGAAGGGGTGTCCAAAGGGAGTGGTTGTGACCAAAGAACCCCACCTCCCTCTAGAAAACATGATAATGGTGTTTTCCGAAAAGGGTGTTGGATGTGACTGATTAAGATGAAGATTTGGTTAACAAAGAATACAATTAAGCTAAAAAGATCTCTCATAATTAAAGTCGTACAACTGTAATAAAAAGTTTTTAAACGATTTTTAGATATCAAGAGAAGAGAGCGCAGTAAGTGGACTTTCGAGCGAGTGGGAAGAAATGACACTTCGACAAACGTTTGAATAAGATAGATCACGGCCGCCTGTTCTTGCTATGCAGCTCGGCGAGAAAACGACTCGTCGCGATCGTGCCAGATAGTCCAAGTTACAATTTACAATCCGTCGCTTGAGCCGCGAAGACCGATTGCGAATCGGTTGTTGCGTGCGCCGCGTTATGTTGCCACTAATTTGGATTTATGTTCGCATTCGCACGTCGCACCTCCTGTCTTCTGATAGAAACTGGTGCGATCGCAAACTTTTCCCTTTTACAGGAAATTTAGCGTCGTCTTAGGCTCTTCTCGAGGTTCCGTCAATGTGGAGAGACAAAGTACCTACCTGTCGATGTCCTAAGAGCAAAGTCATTCATCTTTCAATTGAATTCAATTTACTGCATTTTCTTCCTAATTTAAATATCGATTGGAGATTTTAAACTTCTCTGAATGAAGAATGTTTTATTAGAAACTCGTTCCTGAATGAGATTTTATGAAAAATTTCAAATCAATATATATTTGCGCTATGTGAATACGAAGCTTTTGAAGACTGTTAAGTTAGAATCTTGGCCTGCATTTCATTTTATATTTCTTACTTTTGACCTTTGTCAAAATTCTCAGTACATATTTCAAAATTAAAATACAAGCACACAGTTCTGGTGTTCATTTATAATAAATAAAAATATTTTTTTATAGAGAGAATCTCTGTTATTTAAATTCGGAAAAGAACTTTCATAAATTGGAATTTACTTGAAGAATATAAAGACGAGAGTTTCTTAAAATTGATTTTGTTGATTGAAAAATCTTTATAGAATTATTATTTATTAAGAATTGTATTTTGTATTCAAATGAAAAACATACAATCGTTTTATTGATTTAAACCGCCCTACCAACGACATCTGTGAGACCTTCGAAGAAGTCTTCTCAGTCTGATTGCTTTCACTTGATACATTCTCAATTAAATTACTTATCACGCGAGAATAAGAAAACCGGCTCAATAATAAATTTAACTTATGAAAACTCTCTTTAACTACATAGACTAAAAATATAATGTTTACTATTACTTTTTTGAGGAGAAATTTGATTTATATTTTCACGGTACCAAGTGGTACCAACTGGTTCCAAACGCCTGTACTGATGCAACCTTTTGAAAACTATTGTCACTTTGCCAGTCTTTAGGCGCGAAGTGTCTTGCACGAGTTTCGCATTATCGAAAGATAATATATTTTTAAATTAAAGAATAAAGTATTTTTGTGAAAGTCTACTACAGTTTTTAAATTAGCAGCTAATCTTCTTAAGTAAACACTCAGCAAGGGATCAATTCTTCCCAATTTTCCACTTTCCAATTTCAAAAGATTTATAGATTAATTAAAAACAAATAAATAAATTAGGAATTACAATTTTGCTCTTGTATTGAAATCCATTGAATAAGTTGAATAAGTTCTGATATTGAACTCCAGTTACCCTTTTTTCTTCATGAAAAAGAAGTGAAATATTTTCGAGTTTTAGAAATAGAAGAGTCTCATTCTTTTCAGTCAGAAAAGAACTTTGGAAATAAATCGAGACTCTTAAAACACGAATGAACACATTCTATTATTTCTATTGCCTCTATCACCTCTACGCATGCTTGCCATGAGAATGCTTTCCAGTTGGTTGCCCACAACAAACCCGAGTAGCCGGTTGCTAAGGACGCTTTATGCTGTTTTATGTTGCTTTATGCTGACAGTATTGCTGTGAAAGCAGCGCGTTAAAGAATCGCAAAAACGTGGAAGCTTTTCGTCTATTGTGCATTTTCGCATAAATCTCCGACTCTGCTCATAGCACTCTGAAGCTTTTCTGCCAATGTCGGATTCACTGTCTGTCATGGAACATCCGTGACGTGTATGATGCAAGTGTAAATGTTTTCGTGAGTGGAGTGAATCGATTTGTATCCACGTTTAGAAATTTTCAGAGGTTATTTTTTAATTTAAATTACATATTTATATATAGTCATATGACATAGTCATATTTTTATTTAATAGAATGAAATTAATTACTTTTGAATGAATCGGAATTGAAATGATTTATATTCAAGTCTTTGAAGTCGAATGAGGAATGTTACATAAATCTTTCTTTGAACTCTTTCAAAAATAATAATGAAATCATTCAAATTAAATCCTCAGAATAAGGACAAATTTAAATGGCGTCTTCAAGAAGAACCTCTCAACATCGAAGAAGAGCGAGGCCAAGGCAACGAACAGAAAGCGAATCAAACGAAGTCGAAGAACTTTCTGGGTATAGCTTTGAAGTCGAATCGGCTGATTATTTGAGAAATACAAGTACTCCTCAAAGGCGATACAAAACCTCTCGCAAATTCAGGGAGGAAATAAATACAAACGAGGACTCTGGAGAAGATATGTCGGATATTATTAGACCCCGGAGGAGGTCTTCTGTCCTGGAAAATAAAACCAACTTGGAATTGAGAAAGACTCTCAATGAACTTCGCACCGATGGAGCCTTCGACCACGAAGAGATCGACAGTCCGGAAATTCTCGAGAAGAAAAGAAAGCGTAGACTATCGAGACGACGAAGAAGTGAGAATCGTTCCCTGGAATTGTTAAAAGATGTGGAAGAAAACAGTAAGAGAACTTCAAATAGAGCTCGTAGATCTTCTACCTTGAAGTCTGGACCGAAAGAACGAACTAGGAGGAAAGGAAAACCCTTTCAGGGTACAATTATATTATAATCCTATTACAGGAATCATTTATTTTTTCTTCGTGAAGCAACTTGAACCCCATCCCCTCTCCATCCCTCCTTCCCAATGTTTACTTTCCCGAACCTCTTTTCTGGTATTCTTTTCCACTACTCTTTTCCCCAATCTTCTTCCCAAACACACTTTCTCGTTACTCTTTCCATCCCTTCTTTTTCAAGTCTCCTTTGTCCACCCTCTTTTCCATCTCTCTTTTTCAACACCCTTTTCCAAATTCCCCTTTCCAACTTTTTCGAAACATCGTTCCCACCCCATTTATTTTCAACCCCACTTTTTAAACTCCTTATCCATCTCTCTTTTCTCACCTGAAAATATCGTACGTTGAGAGTTAGCTTAAATTTTAAGATATGAAGTTCTAATCTTTTAAGTTCTTTTGAGTTATATTACTCTTAAGATTGAAATTTCTTATATGGCTTACCTAAAGTTACTTTCCAATAGGTGAGGGCGAAGAGGTCGAACTACCCATCGCGGAAATATTGAAGAAGGCTCAGGAGAATAATCGCACAAAGTACGAGGAGCCGATCCCCTTAACTGAACTAACGTCGGATACGATCTATGTTCAAGGTAGAAATGGATTTAGCGCCATGAAGATAGCAGGCGGTCGTTCTGATAGTAGAAAAAAAGTTGAAAAATCAGCGGGATCCTATTCTCATCCAATAAGAGTTGCGATCATGGTTCAGAAGGTCTGGAAGTGCACGGGTTTTATCTATCAAGGTCTTTTAGGTGGAATGGCTTTTATGCACTTCATTTTGGTGAGTGGTTTCGGTTCCAAATGTTGTATCTTATCTCTCTAGGACAGATAACATCTATACTAGATGCAAACATCAAAAATATAAATATAAATATAAATATAAATATAAATATAAACATAAATATAAACATAAATATAAATATAAACATAAATAACACTACTCAGCACAAAATAACTTTAATCTTTTAGCTTCAAAGCTACTTCAACGACTCGTCCAAGTTTCTGTACGACTATCCCTTCATTTGTGAAATCTACACAAACATCTTCTCTTTCTTGATCATCATGTGCGTCATTGCTACATTCGATAAGTAGGTTTCCTTTCCTAATTCATTTAATGACACTAACGTCACGGTATTGATAAAATAGAAAATTAATGGAAGTTGTTACTAGTTTTATTGGAAAATTAACGAGCGCTGATTCCATTTAGATTCGACCTCGCTCATCTAGATGTAGAACATCTGCGCGAGATCTACATCAATGAAGCTAAATCTGCAGTAGCCATTCCCTTATATTTGATCACATTCTGCTTGCACCAAGTATCTCTGAGGGTCGACGATAAACTCTCTCTGATGTACTACAACTCGAGTAATAGTGGGATCAACGAAACGGCCTTTAGAAACGTAGGTATATTGCACGTTTAATTAATGAATTCAATCACAAACTTTAGACTCCAGGGCCTAAAATGTTGTGTAGTACGATACACTTTATGAGAGAGTTTAAGCATTATCAAAATATTCAGTCGCAATAATCGTTTAATTTTGCTTTTAGTACTTGAGCGGCAACTAGAACCTTATTCTGTTTTGAATGTAAAAGCCCCTGGAGCGTAACTCATAGTACATTCGAAAAGTACCGAAACGTTTTTGCCATGCAAACCAATGCCAGTTTTTGTTTCAATGCGTCTTCTACCATCACAGTTTTTCACTCGCCATTTCTATTCAGGATTTGTGTTTCAGTCTACCAACGTTGAAGTTCCTCTCGACGAGATGACGACCTGGCAGAGGATGACACTTTCAAAGGATGTGCTCGCCGTGTTAGCTTGGTTCTTTGTTTCCCTTGGTACTCGAGACGACATGTTGTTGGTACACCTCGAAGCCATGGAGAAATATGCCGAGAATCTGTACCCAACATGACTCTATCGATCCAGCTGATTAAGACGCGAGATTAGTGCCTTCTTCAGGTGAAAAAATATCAACAAAAACGAACGATAAATCGCTACAGAAAAAATTATATTATCTCTCTCGAAAGAGGAAAAAAGTGAATCTTGTTAGCTAGTTTTGAAAGCGTAAACAAAATTAATTAAAAACTGACACTGCAAAATAGAATACCAAGTGAAAAAGTCCACGTGGAATTACACGTCGAATTCCACTTAGGAATTCCACCTTTTTCAGAAATGAAATGCAATAATAAATCTAAGCTTCTAAAGTGAATAAACGGCAGCTTAGTTTCACGTTTATTTGTAACAGAATAGCAATTGATATGTACAATATTTATAAAGTTCGCCTAAGACCTAACAATATGTATATATTTATAATATTTGTTTACATATACATACATGTATGATATAATGTAATAGCGTAGTAATATAAGAATTCTAAATCACAACGAGACAATACAGATGAAATCGTCCGTCAAAAATGCGATTTCGTTTGTTGATAAATATAAAAAACGCACATAACAGACAATAGAAAAACGACTTGTCATAAATAAAATTGTACTCTTTGCAATATTCGCGTCAAATAAATACTGTTGCAGGATGAGAAGTGTGACTTGAATTTTTGGCGTTTTATTACGCTAACGCCACGGATATTCATCTAAAATAATTCTCACTTATACATTATCAAGGCACTGCGTAAAATCTAAGTCTAGGTGGATATTAAATCTACTATTTATACGTTTCTCGCGCTGCGAAAAACCTCCGATCGCGTATCTGCAATAAAAAAAATAAATTGATCCAGTAATTATATATATAATAATTTCCTTGACGATTTTTGTGCCAACAACTCAATCTTGTGCAAAGTTAAAAAGAGTCTCTCAATTAAAAATGAATCACAAAGTTTAAACAATTTTTCAATTATGCTCTTTTTCAGTTTTAAATAAGAAGAGGAAATAACAAATTGACGTCAATATCAAAAGGAGATGAGATTCAATAGGATCATCTTCCAAAACGAGCTGAAGGTATTAAGAATTTAAAACTAAAAGAGAGAAACTGGCATTCAATAAAAATGTTTTTATGTCTAAAATTCGTTTGACATTCTTCAGTGTTTGAAAGATCTTTGTTTGAAAAAGTAGCGTCGCAATGCGCCAGTATCGCGGCTTCAGTCGCTTCCCCTTGATTTGGTACTTTATGGGTTTCGGTGGTCCCGTTTGCTCGATATATCACCGAAAGAATTCGTCAGTAAACTGTACGGCTATATCCTGGCAGTATCGGAAATAGTCGATTGGAATTGGGACCGCAATAGAGATCTCCTCTTTTAGTATCGATAAATTTCAGTTACATAAACGAGTGTCGTTTTTTGGAGACTCTGCTTTCAATTCACAAGCCCCATTAGTCGGATTTATTGCTAAAAAGATTCGTCATTAAATCTTGTGGTTCGATGGCAGTTTCGAGACAAGAGTCTTTAAAGCATCTTCTTGAGTCTAATCGTTTTGAGTCTTTTTTCAAATTTTACGTATTGAGATTGTCAATTTAGGAAGAGTAGCGTGAAACAATTGATGATTCCTCGCAGTTCATATGAAATATTTAAAATATTTTTTGGATGAAAAATTCGATTTCGGCTGAAAGATTTGAATTGAGGAAAGTTTCATTTTCTTAGGCAGAGGAATCGATTTCACTAGGGTTGCTGGTCACGCTACTACCTCTCGTTTTATCAGACTGGATTTTGTGCATATCTGCACCAGGAATGCCCATTATTATTGGTCTCCTGGTAAAGTAATTCTCAGTCATCGAAATCGTGCCGAAGTTTGATATAAAGGCAGGTTCCCAAGACGATTCCGAAGACCTCGAGGACGGAAAGTCCCAAGCCAACAGCACCAAGGATGATGAGATGATCCTTCGTTGTTTCTAGGAATTTGTATATGCAGCCCTGAAACAAAAAGTAGTTTTATGAAGATGGATAGAATTTTTTAAGACCCTTCTTTATTTAAAAATGTTTAAAAAATGTATTTCAAAGTTGCAGTAGTAAAAGAGTACAAAGTATATCCCAGTATAATAAAAGTATATCTTATACAGGGTCTCCGCCACTCTGTCTTACTTTATTTTAAAATATGGCTATTTTACTACGATGCAGAGACTTATACAACTCTAAGTTTGATTTATATGCAGATTTTTCATCAGAGCTTTAGTTTTAGTGCTTGCATTCTTTTATGAGCTCGAATTTTCATTTTCGAGGAATAAAGGTCATTCTTTTTTACTCACTGTATATTGGATATTCGAAGGATGGTCCCTTCTTCCACAAAGGAAGCTGGGTGTCTTGCAACAGCTGTCTGGTACGAGACTCCCATTTTTCTGGACTTCCTCATCCATGTGCCATTCGCTCCCTAACCAATCCTCGAATCTCATGGCACCGCAGCATTTGAACTGAAATCATAAGATTTTTATTACTTGAAATAAATTTAATTAATTTACTCACAATTAGTTATGCATCTTACGCTACTCATATAATTTCAGATGTTCAGCATGGAAATTATTAATAACTAAGAAAAAATTTACGAATTTTCTTAATTTATAAGATTTAAAATTGTGATTTTATTGCAAAAATAAACACTAGTTCGTTTGATACCTTTTTATGACTTATTTTTGAATTCATGAAAAAAATACCACAGTTGAAACCCAAAATTTGTTTTTCATTTCCTTTGATAACAAATCATCGATATAAATATATATTGTAACAAGAGATTTTGATGAAAATTATTTTAAAACATATTTCATATATTTGTATTTCATTTATTTTAACGCAGCACATTGCAGAGAGAATTAGTGGCTTAAATGCGAAAGTGGAGCAAGTAGAAATTTCACGCAGTGAAATAAATTCCATGTGGTCCGACACAGAGAATAAAAAAAAAAGCAAAAACGTTCGTATATTTTATTTTTTTCTGTGTCTGACCACCTAAAATTTATTCCACTGGCTGAAATTGTCGCAATTTCTCTGTTTATGTACCTATAATCGAATCCTTCTGTTGTGTTATACAATTATGCATAATGAGATGACAATAAAAATTAGTTTAGCCTAACAATTCTTTCCGACAAAAAGAGTTTTAATTTTCTCTTAAATGAAGGCAATTGCAGGACCGTGAACAAAAGAGATGACTTTATAAAAGAATTAGTCTACTATTCTTCATTTAGCATTGGAAAGCTGTATATTTCAAATAGAGGACATTTATGGTACTCTAGTATTATTTCTCTCCGGGCACGCTTTCATAAAAAAAAATATGGCTTCTGAAAGCAGCCATCGTTTCTCTTTCCAGTAGAGAGAAAGCTTTTTTTTCGAAATCATATATGTAATATTCTTTGAAGTTTTTCACGGATTTATTTCAAGCTTTTCGAGAGATATCGTCTAGTCTTTTGAAATTTCTTTTAGCTGAATAGTATACGTGAAAAATAAATAAATGAAAACTCAAATTCTACAAACTTGAACAAAATATTTCAATTTTAAATTGTAATTTAAATTGTATTTTAGTATATATTGGAAATAACGAAACCCATTTTAATTTGCCTCTCATTTCTGAAAATGTTCATAACAAAGTTTCTGTCTGAATTATATTCTTCTGTGTTCTCAAAGGAAATACGTGATCGATGCATGTGCTAGAAAAAAAGAGAGAGGATTACAGCTTCGTAAAATCTGCCATTTAACTTTCTACAATAGAATATGCTTTCATTAATGTAACATGATTGTTTTGAATATTATATCTTCGTCTTATTGTCCTTATATATAATATTTAATCTCGACAGTAGAAACGGACAGTGTTGGCAACACAATTACAATTTGATGTTTTTTCAGTTATTAAATTAACTTCTTTAATTGATTAAATAAGACCTAAAAAAATTAATAGTTAGCAATGAAATTTCTTAAATGAATAGTCTACGTTCAAAAAGTTGACCTTTAAGTAGAAACAGAACGTTTTTGTAAGACCGTTATATTTTTGGGTAACAATTTTAAAAATTATTTATTGAATTTCCATTGAATAAACCATTAAAATAAGATTTTTATGAAAAAAAAATTGTTAGAAAATAATTTAATATACGTTTCAAAATTAACTAAACTCATCAGTAGAAACGGCCAGTTGTTGGTCAGACAATTGCATTTCCACGCTTCTTCACTTATTACACAAAATTTCTAATAAAATTCGAAGTTTACATTAAATAAACTTGAAAGATAACCTTGAACTATAGGGTACGAAAGTTTAATCTAATCTACATTTCCAAATGACTAAATCTCGGCAGTAGAAATGGACAGTGTTGGTCAGACAATAGCTAATTTGATGCTTTTTTACTGATTACATTAATTTCTTTAACTTTTTACATAAGCCTACTTTTTAAAACTTGATGAAAACACTAAAAAGAACAAATTTATTTTTTTTGACGAGGGGGGTTTTATCAAAATTCCCTAGTCCGGAAGTTCATGTAGCGCTGTCCACTACATCCGATAAGCATGACTTTGGATGGACAAGGGTCTAAACGCAAATAATAGTGTATCTTGACATGAAATTCGATACAAGTGTAAGTACACGATATCGATAATGGATGGTGCTTTCTATAGAGACGTTTATATGCGATTCTTCCGCGATAAGTCCTCTCATGTTGTATACATGTATGTATACGAGCTCGGTGTTACGTTCCGCAGCTTGAAAGTAGGATGTAATGCACGATCGTGTACACGAGTAGGTACTGAGCATCCTAGTCACATACATTATGAGGATGTACGAGTATTTGGTACAGTATGGGGTGGAAACTGCACATGTGTGCGGTGTTAAGGCGGGAATAGGGGAGCAGAAGAAGGGGTTTAACGCAGTGGCATCGAGTTCACGAGACACTTTTTTGGAAGACGTTATGTACTTTGAAAAATATGTGCGATACGAGAAAGCGAAGCTCAAGGAAGAAACTACGTTTATCGTCCTCTAGCTGAGGAATGTCTCCGTGTCACTTTTTATCCCACCTTTTACACTCGATTGCATTTCGGCGCGAAACAACACATCATACTTCAAAGTCTTATCTTTCCCAGAAAAAATTGACAATAAAATTATCAGAATTGAGGATAGGATGTAAAACTGTTTTGCGAAAGCTTACCTCTCTTTGCATTTGATCAATTGCAGCTGTTTCTCTGGCCCTTACAGAGTAGGTTTCGAGGAAGGTGCGATTTAAGTTCCACTTTAATTCTGGCCCAACCTGTTCTTCATATAAACGTGCGAGAGCACCAACTCCAGCTTCCAATACTAAAACTCCCATCACGACGAATATATACTGAAAGAAAAAAGTGACAAATTTATACTAGTATTTACCATCGAAGTTTTATGCTTATTATGATATATTATTTATGTAATTAGAAGTGAAACGAACATGATGCAGTCATATAATATTCCATACATTTTCTAGCAGTGCAGATGTGATTAATTAAATGTGACGATAAGTTCATTATTTTGAGCTACAATATCGTAACTTTCATGAATTAAATATGGAAAAATAAATAAGCTGTAGGTTTTACAAAACAATTTATCTTTCATGTTCGAATTATGTTGAATTTTTAATACTGGTAACTGTGGAGTTCGAAGCACGCAATGCATTTCTGCTACTGCAAGAAAAGATAAAATATGCATCAAATTTTCTGTTCCCTATATATAATTAAGTAAACTCGATATCTATATATATGGTGTTTTCGCAATCACATGGCTTCCTATAAATTATTATTAACAAAGAACGTTTGAAATTATGATCTTAGAGAGCTAATTTAGTCGTTATTAAATACAATTACAAAAAGTATCTCTCATAGCTTATATCTATATATCTTTATACTACATCTTGTTCTTATCTCATGTGTGGGTGTAAATGTGTTCAATTAATTTAATGCATGTATTCGGTTGGTTGAAATAATATCAATCATCTAAAATAGCGGTGTTCAAAACGTTTGTTTATATAAGTACTCAGAAGTGGTTGAGGCGAAGTATGTTTTCAACCCTCGTGAATTATAATAATCATCGAAGGGATAATGATTCTCGAGAAGAAAATTGTACATAAGCGAAGATTCTGACAGAGGGAAAATAGGCATATTAAATAAAACATGAATCTGCTGTAACCCCGATCGTAACCAATTATGTTATTAAACGCCAACACTAAACGAATTCAATCCCAGTTTCCTTCTCTACAATGTTTCTAAATTCTCTGGAATACTTTAAAATTCTAAAGAATTCCTCGAAACCCTTTTAAATTCCAAGCAATCTGTTAAAATTCCCTAAAACTCTCAAAAATTATTTGAAATCCCTTAAAATCCAGACAAATTCTATAAAATATTTTCAAATTCTCTGAAATCCCTTTAAATTCCTAGAAATACCATAAAAAATACTTCCCAATTTAATAAACTAAGAAAATTTCAAATCACGGGAACGAAGTTCAATTTCTGAAAATTGGATTCTTAACTTCACGAGGTTTGTTTGAATAAAACGAAAAAAAGTGGAGTTTGCGGTGCTTAATGTACCATGTAGGAAGGCGAAAGCAAAAAAATCGCTTGAGGAATTCAAGATTGGAAAGCCTCCGCTATTCCGCGTTATTAGGCTTACAGAGGAAATAATGAAACCGTACACCTGTTCGCATTTTCCTCAACATACACACAAATAGATACATTTATACGCAACCTTAACTGAAACTCGATAATACCACCGGGAGAAAAAAAGTTTAACCGAAGGTCGAGAGATTTCAATGAATTTTAACGAGTGATTGCGGAAGACTCGGAAAAAGTAAACGTTAAGAGCGAAGGAGAAAAAAGACTGCGAGGTGAACTAAGGCGTTTTATAAATTTCCTCGTAGAATTAGGGAGAAATGTGGAAAGTAGTCTTAAATACTCTTGTTGACGTGCGATAATTCAGTTTCACAGGCGAGAGAGCTACTCTATTAAGACTCAACACTTAAGCTGGAGTATTTTAATTTTCTTCTTTTAAGACCTCTCTTATATTCGAATCCTTTGTTTGGAGAACGTGCTTCTCCTAAAGTAGTGAAATTAAGATGTAGAGATGTATATTTTTGATTTTCCTAGGTAAGATTGTATCAAATATTTTTTTTAAGACCTAGAGTTTAATGAAAGGGGAGGGCGTGTAAGATGGTTTAATTAGAGAAGCTGTATGGGCCGAAGGTATAATCTATTAATAACTTAGTTCTAATCAATCTGCCATTTTGTTACCTCAGGTGGTCCACTCTCGACTCCAGCGAGGCCATTAAATTGAGCTAAGCCTGATGAAGGCTATTTGGGTCCTATATTGATTCTCACGGAGGATCGATTCGAAAACGAGGCATCAAAGATTGTCTCTGAATATCTCGATGAGCAGGTAGGTATTAACACCCAATCAGGCTTTGATACAGTCGCCCATTCTTAGAAATTTCTTTGAAGAGCACACTATAATCTACGTAACATGCAATCAAGGAAAGAACCTTGTAATCATTGATATCATTATGCAGCAATATAATCTCCACTCTTCTTTTCAAAAGAAAATTACAAAGGCAGACTTCTTTTCTGAAATAATTCATTATTCTCTATGAAGTGCTTTCGTGTACAATTATCATTATTATTATTCAATTCTCGTATTTATGAACTTTTTTTAAAGGTAATTTGGTTTTTTAAGAAATTAATATCGGGATGTAGAAAAAGACCAGAAAAATCTTGAAAAAATTCTGAAAAAATCGATATCGGGGTATATATTATTACAACAATCAAATTACTGTTTGTTTCCATATGAGTAAATATTATTCTGGATAAATTCTACATGCAGTTTACATTAATTACACAAATGTATACTTAATAATTAATAAACCATATTATTAACTGCAGGCAGCGTGATTATTTATTCAACTCTACACGTAAACTGTATAACGAAGCTTTTTAAGGTACTGAATAATAATAAGTTTGCTCTTTTTTTGAAATCTGATTCAGCAAAACGGGAAGTGCTCGATTTGCGTTCATGAAAGCGAACTAGAGATTTTCGTCGTTCTTTCGTTTATAATATATTTATATTTTGCAGTTAAACTGGTTTGACTAAATCCGGTCTTATTTGCATAGTATAATGAGGAGTTAACGAGTCACATAGGCGTTTACTCTGGTACACTCGTTTCAATTGGTGAAAAAACACTTTTAAGCAATTTTACTTAAATTTACGTGAATATGAATATGAAAGCCTTTTTATTTAAAAAAAAAAATACTTTTCAGAACGTTTCGTTTTGAAAGCATTTCAATTTTCTAAGGTTCCTCATGTAAAAACATATTTTGAAATAAACTCAATCTTCAATTCGATTTTGAAAATACTCAATATTAGAAGAATTTAATATTGCGAAAAACATTTGATCGAATTAAAATAATTAAATTGAACTCCAGTGAGTTTTTGTAAGAATTTCATAATTAAGAACTTGCCGAGATATTATATGCACAAATGAGTGCTCTCCTCTGCTGACAGGAGAATTCTCACCTGCGTGACTGGTGATGTGTTGACACATTCATCGTGTCCAGACTCCTACGGGATCCAATGTTCCTGTTAGTGCTATGTTTTGTTAATGCAGTAGCATTGTCAATTCTGTTCGAGGCACCGAGAGCTTGCCTTGCAAGGCTCTAGAGTTTCTGGTTCTAGGTTCGAGGTCGTTGTATTAAGTCTACAAGGAGAGCAATTCCTGCCACTCCCAATATCAGAGAGTAACGATTTCGAACCATACAACATATATACTATAGTGACTGTGGGTTCAATGCGTGTACCCACTGTGTGGGTTCTGTCCTCCTCACTGAATCTGTGAATGCACCATATGTGCTGTAACGTTTGATCTACAGCTGCTTGCTTCAGAGCCTATTGAATATATCTCCCTCCAATTCCAAACCCTCCTCAATATCTATTAATAATTTTGCTATCAAGCAATCCATTAATTCGATCGCTTCCGGGATAATATTTGGTTGAGCCTCACAACATTCGAAAACCTAGAAACTGATGATTGTCGAATGTTTTCGACAGGATCAGGTATCTGTCGCTTCAAGGGAGAATCGAATAGCTGAACAATTTCCGTTTTCAGGATTCTTGAATGATTGACATTATCTGTATCATTCCAATATAGTGTATTCAAATCTGAATTAAATATCGGTTTAAAGCACCTCATCGTGTCATTCAAGATCAAAGACAATTTCCAATGCGAAGGCAGTTCCTATCGCAGGCCTTGGTCATCTTTTCCATCTCAATGAATGTCGATGTAGAACTTTTTCAGTGATTCAGATCAAATTTCAGTCTTTTCTTAATTAAATCAAGTAGATACCTGATCAAAGTCATAATTAATTAGAATCATCATTCTGAAAACTGGTCTATTTCGTCCTGCGTTTCTTATTTGTGGATATGGATTCGTTTGAGGAAGTTTCATGTATTTTAAAAGTGCTTTTACGTCATATGTCTTGGAATTTGCACAGGCGTCGGTTTCGATGTAAACTTTGAAGCGAGAGACGACAAAGTACCGGCTCAGCGTCGACTCATGTTAGCCCTTATCTTAATGCCAAGAAAGCCACCGTGCAAGTTTTGTTTCTCACAAGAACGTCTACCAAAGGTATTAACTCGAATACTTAGAGATACTTCACACACATATATATCAGATTACATGCGTAGGATTATGCGACGCGTGGACAACTTACGAGCTCGAGAAGGGCATAATCATTCGCATTTACCGTCATTGAATACTTCCCACCTGACTTTACACCTGTACAAATATAAGAAAGAATACTTTTCTCTATTTGAAAGACATTTTTATATAAGCTAATCTCAGCATGAATATTATTATATTATTATGAATATTATTAATTATCCATGCAATGTTTTCCGCTCAATATATTGATAGTTGCAGAATAATGCAAAAAAACTCTTACTGGAATTTCTGATCAGGCAATGACATCCGAAAATTGGTAACAAAAAGTGAATTAATAAACTTGCGGGTCTCGGAAGAGTTTAGCATTTCAGAAAGTAGTCATTAATCATGAGAGTGAATGCAGGTAGCTATAGTGGTTTTTTGTGTTTCCTAAAGCAAGTGCATTCTGTTAGCTGAATATCGTGGAATTCATTAAATTTTGAGAATGTCCCGATCAATCATGAAATTAATTCTCGACCCATCTCGGACGCGTGCTTAAGAAGGCATAATCGTTCAAGTTACAAGGAGAGATGCTCGTAGAAGGTGATTCTAGTGCTTATAAGAGGCCCATTAAAGCCTCCCTGGTCCACTGGAAGCTGTAGAGTAAGTACTCTCCGTCAAATCTCGATGGCCGAGGAGCACCTTTGGACCACCTCGAACCATCTACAACCAAGTTGGAATCTCGTATCAGAAGCGTGCAACCCGAAAAGCATAATTATCGAAGTCGTCGTGCCGAGTTGCCCCGACTTGGACCATTACCGATACCCTTATATGTACAAAAGGACCCCATTTCCATATCAAATCCTCTTCTCTCGCGAGGGACGATTGCAAGGCGTCGACCAACCGAATAAACAGATACCTATCTTCAATGCAATCACTGTGCGCAACACTGCTTCGGTACAATATGCTCTGTCATGCTCTAAAGACAGGAAATTGACAAGTTTACGTTCGGAGGAGTAGATCAACAAACTCTGGAACGTTAACTATAAAATGCCGAGAGTTTAAAGTGCCTTAGAATTCCTATTGGTTAAGAAACGTGTTTCAAAATAAAACCGAAACTGATATAGTAAAAAGTGCATATATTTGAATTTAGAGAGAATCATAAAAACTTTTTTCTAGTTATCATACTTTATTGAATCGTAGAAGAACTTTATAAAATATCCTGCAAATCCCGAAACACTTTTGTATACTTTTAAAGTACTTTAAAGTCTTTTTCGAGCTTTACTGAATCTAGAACCGAAAAACTTGAAAAAAGGCAAAAAAAGAAAAATTTAGAAAACATCACGAAGAAAGTACTTTTGAGACCCTAATTGATTAATAATAATACTAATAATAATAAAAATAATAATAATGAAACGCAGAAAAGGTTCTCCCTGAAAAATCTTACTTCTTCGCCCCTGGTAATCATGCAACAGTAAAGATTCAATGAGAAGCTCTGAAAGCCATAACAGTCTTCTCTTCAAGTTAATGTCTTTATAATTAGCTAGCCCTTTCGGCAGTCAAACTGCATCCAAACAACTTTACTCCTCCACCTGCAGGTAGTAAACTTAATTCTTCGCTATACGCAATACAGTAACTGTTTTAAAGTTTAAAAAGTAACCTCCGGACAAATTGAAACCGTTTATTAAATTTTGTTCTTGGCACTGAAGCAAGTACCATGAAAATAATTCACCCTAATCTCTAACAATTACCGAAAATCGTGCCTAGAAAATGTTAAAACTATCTCTTAACAACAGTCGAGTTTCGAATAAAGTAAAAATGCTCTCGTTTTATTTCGGTAACTTTATCTCCTCATTTCTTTTCTGTAGAAACAAAGTACGTGCAACTTATCTCGGGCGAATCGGCTCATTAGCCGAGGCTATATATGGTGCTCAATTAACATTTTTACACGCGGGAGGTAAATCCAGATAACGAGCACAGCGAAAGTTTTAAAGTGCGAAAGAATGACGGGACTCTAGGAACGAGCAGTGTAATAAGAGTCAAGAGGTCAGGCATGTCACTCTTTTTTGCCCCCTGCCAAGCAAAATGGCAATGTGAGATATCAAATATTAAATTCTTCAATTTCTTGAAATACTCCCACGAAAAATATATTATCATTTTATGCTGACCGTGTCTTTCAAACGTCTAATTATCCTTCTTCAAAAATAAACTTTATGCATGACTTCAACTCTTATCTTACCCTCGTGTTACGTTTGGGTCAAACGGAAAGGGGATTGGAACGGATATGGTATCAGTTTCGCCTCTTCTCGACTTTGCGTTCTCTTACTCTCCTTCATGCGATAAATCGACCTTAATCGAGAGTTAGCGCAGGATGCCGGCCGCTCCTGGATTTAATGGGTAGAGTGGATTATCTTTAATCCCACCTAAATGATAGTTAAACGCCCTTAACAACCGTCACTAACCACAGGCTCTGGTTACCGGTTGAATTGTGCTCTGTCTTAATTACTTGTTGTGGTCGGCCTGGTTTGTAAACGCTTTCTGATTATGCTCTAAACATGGACTCCACACCAGTCTTAATAAGAACTTTATTCCTAATCACTCATACTCAAGAATCTTGTTGACAAGCCTTTCGGAAACAACCTCGGAAACAACTCATTTGGTACACCTTTCAAATGCCAGATGGCATAACAAATAAGAAAGTATTCAAAATCACTGGAGGATAAATCATCAAACGACTGGTTGATTTAATTGATCGCATATTTTAAAAACGAAGAAAATAGTTTTACTACCACTAATCACCTATGCATTAAATATTCATTTCTTAGCTCGCGAGAGTGTATGCATAATAATTTACTTTAAAGGGTGCGTGATTAGCGATTGAATTCATTATTTTAATAATATGGTTTCGCGGTATTTTAAGTATTTTAACGCCTCTCATAAATAAAACTGCACGATCATTTCGGCAAGATTGTTAATAGATGTAAAATATACTTGTAATGTATGAGTATAAGCTAGATTTTGTAATAAAGATTAAAATTGCGATGGGTTAAGTTAATATGTGTAGAATTTAGTATGAAATATCATCAGATATAATGCATACAATACTTTGTGAGGGTTAATAATAAATGCTTTCCACCTCCCTCATTACGGGCACTTGAGAAGATGTAAACATCGCTCAGGTACGCATAAAAGTAGATGAAGACCGCAAATAACTATACTTTCTATAACTACGTACATAATAGTAAACGAGAGCGTGACTTCAATATTTACATGCATATGCGCATTGCGCATATTATGGCTCTATAATAATTGTTTCTCTAGCATCGATTTAGAATCATTGTAAAACATAAAAAAGTAAATATTGCATTAAAAAATGATCATGAAGGATCACATCTCAAATCTCATACTGAAATTCATTATTTAAAAGATGCATGTTTTTCATTTTTTTTCTACCCTTTACGAGATGAAACGCGCTAAGGGAAATAAAATTAGAAGCGCAAATCAGAAGATGAAGGTTACCAAGTTATTAAATTACGTATGTATTATAGAAAAGAAACTGTTTGCGTAAAGCAAAGTAATCCCATTACAATTTATTTCATCACTGCGCACGCGAAGGTAACGGTGTAAGCAAACCGAATTTCATCTATAACACATCTTTCTCTCTCGCTCTCTGCTATATGCAGATTTAATTTTGAAAAACTTTGACGCTAGTGGAATACTCATTCGAATTCAGAAACTTCTGACAGTCATACTCTACGAGAACGTGTGGAAAGCACATTTTTACTTTTTAACTATGTTAAAAGCTTTCCTGAGTGAAAAATTGAGTTAAACTAATTGACTTTTACCTAGGATGCTTTAAATGAGAAAAACATATAGATTAAGAGTAAAGAGATCTATTTACATACAATTACAGTATTTATTTATGGACCCATAAACATGGCCGACGCTATCATGTATTGCAATCGGCAAAAAGAGATTTTATGATATTTTAAGAGGTTTTAAGATATTCCAAAAAACAAACTGTGCTGTGAAAATTCCCCAGTCCGGAAGTTCGTGTAACGCCGCTCATGATAATTATAAAAAAGTTTATTTGGATTAACAGTTTTATATTTTATAACTAAATTATTAATAAAGTCGTACAAGAAGTTCTTCTTTCACTCATCTCTGTTCCCAAGTCTGAAAAAACTTTCTCAAACTTAGGCTAAGTCGATCTGAAGGTACTGGCTGATTTTTCTACAAGTCTCTTAAGACTCTGGACTTTGTTGTTGAAACTCAACAATCCCCCTGACGAACAGTTTGTCCCGTCAAAGAAAAGTAGAAGAGCCGTAAAGTGCACGTCGGTAAGGGAGAAGCAGTAAAGTACATTAAAGACGATTGAAACAAAAGTTCAAGATGAGGAACGTATACATAAAGTCAGTAGAGAGACAAGAAATCTCCAACAACTTTTCAATTTCTTCCGATAAGGTAACCGCCAGAGAAATGAAACATTCTTTTGGCTTTCAAATAAGCGAAATGTTCTTCTGGATTCATGCGATTTCCTGGTCTAGTCTACTGTAATGGTTTTGATCAATCTGGAATTCCTTAAGGACCATAGAGACGTTTTAAGAGAAATCAGGTTCCCAATAAAGTCTGCCAACCCTTCTGGGACGCATTCCACCTTACGCCAGAAGGAAATCGTCAAACGAAAAAATCCTGAAGGAAAATCTTATTAGCTTCGTGCAATGTCTACCATATATTGCAATATATATAAACCTCAATAAAAAATTTTGTACGTAGTATAGGATTTTCCAGGTTTCAATAATTTGTCTTGTAGTTCACAAAAATAGAAGAAACTTCGCAAAAGGATTTCGTCCAATTATGGCTACATTAATAAATTAATAAATTAATATTATTGGAGAATATTTTTAGTTCTTGTTGTGTGACTTTAAATCATTGGACGTATTTTAGTGATAGACCGTATTCATCTTATCCAAACAAGAGAGAGATTCAAGAAGCGGAAATAGCATCTGGCAGCTTTGCTTCAAGGTTCATGGGAGGTAACTTGACATCGACAAGCTTCGAGTAACCCTTCTTACTTAATCCAGCCGTACACAAGATTAATTCACCGATTGTGTAGTTAGGCAGTGACTAATTTCGTAATTCGATGATAATTCCTTTCCTCTCAGACATACTGCATGCCATTTACGGAAGACATTCACGTTCGAAACAATTCTAATTCTTTCGAGAGCGAGAAAACAAATTGCTGTATCAGAGAGATGGAAAATCAATTTAAGACCTTAAATTGACGGTAGCACTGACTGGCACGCGTTTAGAGGATCGTTGCGTGCAGCCCACACGCATATTTGCAGTCCATCGCAATCAAATGCAATCGGCGAGTCGCGATTTTAATGCAACGTGTCTCGCTGCTCTTTGGATACCACAGGCATAAATTGAGCGTAAGTATTGCAAGCTGAATACTTAGGGAGTAATGTGGTTTTGCCCCAAGCATTTGGAGGGTAGGGCTTGAGCAGGAACTGGTTCGGAACCAGTTTAAGGCCCAAGATCAGTTCGCATTCGTACTCATGCATCACCCTATAATCCTATATCAGTGCAGCAACCAAAAACATAAAAAAAAATTCTTACATTGACACCTCAACCATTAATTTATCTGGAGAACGCCCAGTTCACTTTCGTGCGAAGCAAATGCATTATTTCTTACATGTTCTTTTGCTCTCGACTTGTCCATATGCTTTTTAGTTTTTTACGTAGTGAGGTGTCAAGATTAATAATAGATATTCTTAAGGTGACAGCAAAGTTTATCGGCATGGGCGGCGCTATACAAACTTCTGAACTATAGGGAATTTTGACAGCACTCCCTCTCCTAAAAAAATGTTATTTCTTTTGAATTTTTTATTTATATGAACATATATTGGTTATATAAATTTTTTAGCCAATTTTGATGCATGGAAGCGCCGCCAATGATAATTATTCAAGAATAATAAGGAAAATTAAGGCATGAAAGGTAACATGAAAATAAACTGGGTGAGATGACAAAGCGAGATTTAGTCTGATATACCTACAATATAACCAGCACGCAAGAAACGCATCGCTCAGAAATATTAAAGAAACCTAATAAAAATTAATGCATCTGTTTAATGTGCATACTCGTTAAACTGTTTATTGCGTGTAAAGACTGAGAACGTGCTCGGATTAATAATTGCAATGGAAGCGTGCACTTCCACATGTAACGTGTAATGGGAAAAGTTTTCCTCGTTTATCGACAAACTTTCATATATATTATTGTTTCTTCCCAAAATAGTGTGAAAAAGTTCCTGATTGCATATTTAATACAATTGTATATGCAATATAATTTCCTCCCACGCATAAAATTAATATCTAGCGAAACCTATCAAGAGCAAAATCAATTTTGTGTCCGTCGAATCTCGTTGGATCTCGGAAGCTGGAATTTCCTGTCGTAAATTGAAATCCCCTTCCGTCTTGGCCTCAGAACGGTCAAGTTATTCTTGTCACGAGAAACGATATAATTTAGTAGATCGATCTTTACGTGGCAATAAAAACAAATGAAAATTCTCTCAGTCTTGAATTAAATAAAGTGCATTTCTCTTGTTATCAATTAAAGAGAGATACTAATTGCAGAATTTGAAATTGGTGATTCCAAATTTGGCTAAAGTACTTATTTATTGTCTATGAAGGATAACAAATGCTCGGTTAAAACATTTCGAACTTACTGAAGTTGCATTTTTCGAGTCGTTTTTCAGTTCAGTGGTGTGGAATAATTCATGTCTGGGATCGAGCAAATGTGCTTTTTAAATCACGTGGATGGAATAATTCGCAAAGTTTTGCAAGTTGAAGCAAAAAGGACTCACCACTAGAAGAACACATCGATTCTCGGACGTGACGCCTCCACAACCGAGCCAGCTTCCAATTACGGCAAGAGAACCAGCAGCTATGAGCGCGTAAGCCAAAATCGGATACGTCGATGTTGCCATTAGTGAAATGTAGGTGTGTTTTGACACGACAGTCCAGACTCCGATGCCACCCACTACCAGACCGGAAAGCTAAAACAAACAAAGTCCACTGGTTAGGCACAAATTTCAAATTACTCTAGAGTAGGATTAAAGGATCAATGACATTCACCTGCAATTTCAAAACATTTACATTTTTAATTTAAAAATAAATAGACTATTTCTCCTTCAAAATCTTTCTAGCCATATTTTATTAGTAATTTATAGAATTATAGGAATTTTGTCAATGCATAAATAATTTATTGGCCTGAATTCGGTAATAATTCGATTCGTTCTTAATTTTCATTGTAATTGATAATCTCCAATAAGAATTCCCTTCAGACGAATGGATCGTAACATCAGCATCTTCCAGCAATCAATAGTCTCCAACTCTGAAGAACATAGTATAAAACTTTCTTCACTGTTCTTTCAATTTAATCAGTTTGGTAATTTATTTGAATTGTAATTAAAGTAAGAGTCCATCGACTTAACTTCTTTGAGAGGAATTCTTAATTATGCAAATGAAAGGTTAACGTCCTATTAGATGAGTTATCAATCTTCTTAAAATTCGGGCAATCTTTATCCTTGTTCCTCACACGAAAAAATGCGTCTTTATGATAAAATATGCTCCTCGTTATAAAAGAAAAAGTATCCTTTTAAAATAACGCACAGACAATGAATCCTGATTTTTTCGAAGATACAACATAAGAATCACATATTCTCTAATATGCGACGACACGCTACCTCTGTGGTTATCTCCCTCAGGTGCGATTCGCAAGGGACTCGATCGTGTATCCCCGGGAATTCTTGCCTCGATATCGTAAATTCCATCGAACAATATTTACGTCGCCATAAGTTCTGTGTTCCCCAGATTACTTTATGCGCAAGCATGTTCCCTCGGGGTCTCTGTGGTCGTCGGCTAAAAAACAATGTCCGAACCGGATGTCGTCGAGATATCGATTCACCGACTTTTTTGTATTAAAACTTAAATCCCATAATCTTTATCCGATATTGGATCAAAGACTTGCATAATAGAGAAACAATTGACAACTACATAAAGCCATGCACTTTAAGCCATAAGTCATGCATCTTTTAAAATCCCAAGATCAAAAACTGGTACTTGGGAACCGTAAAAAAAATGATGCCGCGAATTATTAACTTAAACTCGCGAATGTCTTGTGTACATCTCGTTAACTTATGTATACCAAATCGCGAAGGTATAAGACGTGAACTTAGAGTTTGCACAACATCCTCAAAGAGCTGTTTTACATATCGGTTTTCGTTGAAACAGAAGCTGTAACCGAAAGTACGTAATGTTTAACGAAGAGCGCTTCTAAATTAAATTTGTCTACCAGTAGCTTGTTCTCTGAACTCGACACCTTCTCGCAAAGTTTTCCTATTGAGTTGGTAGATTAGCATATATATTCGTATCCATACCATCCGCATACCACCCGGAAGGCACAGACATTACCTGCAACATACGTATAGAGTAACCCAGGTACTGTTTTCCACCTGGCACGTATAGTTTGCCAACTACCTCAGGCAGACCTTCAGTGCACAGGTGTAATCAGCGTGCATTACCCTGGCACATAGGTGAATCGTTCCGATGAGCCTAGGTTTGCGTCGCGTGCACGTGTGCGACCATGCTTTGCTGAATTCATGCAGACGCGAATCACAACTCTGAATCTCTCATAGAATCCCACTAAGGAAGATCGAAAGATCGGACGACGACCTCCACATGAAGGGCTGAATCGTAAACTTCGTATAAGCTTCACTGGAAGAGCTGCAGTCATTATTTCGGCGATAGCTTCATTAAGCAGACGTTTACTGGATGTTCTGCACCGGCGATGCCTTCATCAGCACAATTCTGTTTATTACTTTCGTATTAGCTTACCAAACCTTTAACGAAATACACAGAGCTGTAATGATGTATTTTGAACCTTAATTGTCTTCAGAAATCTTATATGGGGAAAAAATATTTAATTAACATTGTTATTATTAATAAGATTTTTTATATTATTATAGAGTTTGATAGATTCATTCATTTTTCTCCTATTTTTGAAGAGCATTTGGACCTTTGAGAAAGTTTCTTTTTATCTAAAAGTCGTTCCACTTTGGAACTAATCCGTGTATCTTCTCATCCCACGTCAAGTGAAAAAGCTTTAAATCAATTCCTGACTTAGAGTGAGGAATGCCTATAAAAGTCGGTTTGGTTTTATACCTAAAGACTTTATTTTCCATGTCGATGGTACTTCGAGAGAGAGGCCCTCCCAAGATAAGACGCGTGGGCGTGAAGGGACATTTGGACGCTCGAATTCCAGAGAACCTGTCCCTGCCATCTTCGGACTTTCCTGGTGCTGCAAGGTTGAAATATAACGGTCCTCAATCAGACCAACTCGTTTACGACTTTCTTCATTTACCTCGTTTACGAAGGCCGACACATTTTGGGCACACGCTTTACATCATGCTTGAGAATGCGCGTAAAAGAAATGTCTCTGATAAGCCTGCGTGTTTATGAGCAAACATTATTCCCTCTAAACAGGCTCCACACGTCGATTTTTAGCTACTGTAGCTTTCTATCACTTTATCTTGTAAGAAAATTAGAAATAAAAGAAGCACTTAGAAAATTCTCAGTCATTTCCCGGTTACAAATTAAAATAAGTGTTGCATAAAATTTAACACGTCACTCAACACGAGGGGAAGTTCCTCATTAAGGGAATGATAGCATAAATTACGTAAAGTTATACATTAAATATTTCTCTCAGTGCAAATTATGCACTATACAACAACTACTTATCGTTAAATGTATCCTAGTTTTCACGCGTCCTAAGTGATTTATTATTCTCTGTGCTTTCGTACATCCGCTCATATCCCGCACGACATAGTATGCACGCTATGTACAATATATATATGTGTACATGGTTTATACCTTAGTATGTATGCTTTTGAGTGTATATATAGGCTTGCAAGGTGAAATGGCGAGGGTGTGGTGAGCAAGCTCAAACGCACAAATATGTTTACCCGCGTGTTCATGCTACTTGATGGAAGAGGACCCTTTAGAAAGTGGCTATCAGAATGTAGATCCTGAATTCTACCACTGACAAAGAGCCTGAATCCTGAATTCTGTAGCATTGAATCACTGAAATATTCATGATGAACGTAGTCGTATACACACCCGGGACTCTCTTTTGTAATACTCATATCATTGCCACACATACTTTTGCTATTAAAAATATCTCTTGGCACAGAGCCCTAGTCAAATGATGAAGAGAAGAGTCTTTAAATTTCAAAAACCTTTTCCATCAGGCATTGCGATCCGTCGTGCGCCCTTCAGTAATTTATTCTAAAATATTTCTCTATATATTTCAAGAACAACTACACAATGTTCAGTATAAAACTTGCAATTTAAAAAGACAGTAAAATTTATGCATAAAAATTTAAGAGTACCGGATTCTAGATATTACGAACAAATGAGTTCAAAAAGATATTTAAAAGTTTTAAGAGATTTAAAATAACTCTTTTCATTTCATGAAAACCTCTTAAGATTTCTTGAAATTGATTAGAATTGAAATTTCAAAAGTAGAGTATTTCTGGAATAAAATTCTTTTTCATAAAAACCCCTGTCATTTAACGCATCTCGTTCTCACGTAGATGACGTTTAAATGAGCTTTATCAGTGCTGAGGATCTCGTGCTACTGCATACTTGGAAGTTTCGACGAGTGCTACCGAGATTCTTCTCACATTGATCGGCCCCCAAGGTGCAGATAATTATCGTCGTTATCCATAAATTCCCTTCCACGCCATCCTCACATGCTTCATATCCTCATCCATTTACAAGAAAAATTCTCGGAACGCAGAATGCTGCGGTTTTGAAAAAGTCGACTTCTAGTTTTCGCTCTAAATGGAGAGATTTTTCACTTTTTTAAATTTCCCTTTTTACAGAAATTACTTTTATGGGCCGGCAGAATTACGCCAACAGTCGGAGATGCAGAAATTCTCATTTTAAACGTTTCAACTCGAAGCAGCAGGGAAAAACAAATTAGAGAATGAGTGTAGCACTATTCGTTAGTGCCACCTCCACGTAGTTTTTATATTGTTCAGCTAAAAACTGAAAAAAACGAAGAAGAGAATTAATGAACGTTAGACTGAATGAGGGCCGGGATTACATAAATCCGCAATCACGCTCAGAAGAAGAGATTATTGCAGGGACATCAGGCAGAGAGATTTTTCTTTATTTCAGTTAGGATAATTACTCTCCGAAATTGATCTTTATTTATTTCTTCAGAAATTTAGAACCTAATGTTGATTATTTAAGATAATAAGTTCAGGAAGTTGAAGCTCAATTAACTTCAAACGCTGTATGTGGAATTCGAGCCACTTATCGTTATTCACTCCCAAACTGCTTGAGCGTAATGGGTCTTTCCCATATATGGTTTCAGTGTCGGTGAAGCTCACTTGACTGTGTAAAGAATTAAGCTTCACGGAGTAAAGGAAATATTTTTATTGTTGAAACCTTGTACTACACAAAGACATTTGTAAAGTTTACTCTCAGTATCTCTATTTTTACAACATTTTAAAAAGGTTCCCTCGAATTCCTGAAACGAAACATTTCTAGAGGAACTCTTCATCTGCATACTTTATAAACAAGGAATTTTTTTTTGAAAAGATTTGCTGAAGCGATGATTACATTGAAAGTTGAGATGAAAAGCTATATTGGGTTGTATGGCAACTCAGAATAATTGAATGTAATCCTAAAATATTATTACAATGGTAAACAAACTCTTTGTGGATAATCGACCATAAATCGAGCATTTGTTATGTATGGTTTATATTATATAAGGCATTAAAATTGAGGGACATCAAACGCGTAGTTTAAGACCATTCTAGGGTGGAGTACTTCAAGTTACGACATTGAATGTCGTGGAATGACCCATGTCTGAGCCGTATTCCATATTAGCATTTACGTCGTGAGATTTCTTGTCCTGATACTCCTTATTTACAACGTCAAAATCAATCCACCTCCTCCTGAACATCACGCTCGAAAGTTGACGGTGATAAACTTCGAGTCGGTCATGCAATGTGACAGAAAATGACAAGGTTAATTACATTAGTAAGAAAATGTCAACTACGAAATGCTGTCTTATTTCCATAATGAAGAATGACAAAGTGATATTGCACTATATTTGTCAAATCATTTAGTTGATTTCTAAGATCCAGATCATAAATAAAGTGAACAAATTTCAAGGAATTTTAAAGAGACTCTAAAGGATTTAATTAGGTGACGACCTGTTATGATTGGGAATATTTTCGACAAAGCACTGGTCTTTGTAGGGTCTATAAGTAATTAAGATAAATGCTCACTGACGCTTCAAAACTGTAGACACTAAACACGATCTCCTAAATTAATTATACAGGTGAATGCAGAGTGATACCACAGGAGAAACTATTTCCATTTGTAATTTTCTAGCAGACTCGAGAAACACATTTTCAGGTTGTAATATTAACCTGTTTACATGAGCCAAGCTCAACTATAATATTTGCGCCTGTATTAATTATAATCCCGGAAATTTCCAAATCCCAATTTATCGTTTGCTTCCGCCTGATGAAAGAAGGCTGCCCTTTAATTGTAAATGCGGCCCTTTCATTTAGGACTTTTAATTGCTTCCATAATTGAGTTCCTGAATTTGAAAAGCAGCTTTCTTGCAATAGAGACCTCGATATTGATTGGTTAGTATTTGTCTTCTACAAAGTGAATTCAGAGCTTTCAAGCTGAATTGAAAAGCTCCCTGCGCTTTTAAGTATTCCGCGAATGCCACAGAAAATCCAGAGGCTCTGCGGAAATGGCACGTAAATCTTTTGTGAGGCTTTCGGGGAGCTTCTCTATTTTCAGAAGGAAATTAGGAATAATTATATGTATATTTTCCCCCGTTGCCGACAGAAGCACTCCAGGCACTTTCATCTTTTAGGGTAATACGTCGACTTATGACTCGAGAGCTTTGCAAATCTCACGGGACGTCACAACCTCGGTTTCTGGATAATATCCTTTTTACTCGAAAAATATTTTTTGCTCCGGACTATATTTTTGTAATCTTTTCAACCTGACGCTTTTAGAAGCTACTTTTTTCACGAGTGTGCGAAAACTTGTGTATGCTGCTTTCATTTATTTGTGGCCTATGTTATTTTATGCGTCAATTATTTGAATATGTATTCATAACACTAATATAAATCGAATTTTACTATTACAGTCAGTTACCCATAAATGCAATGTTGTGACAACCTAGGACACTATCCACGTTAAAGCGACACTAATCAAGCATCCCCTCTGGGATATAGCATCGGTTACGATCGTTAAAGACATGACCTATAGTTAATAGATGTTTAACGATCACCTACAAACGTATATTTTCCGCACACAGATGTTCTGAATTACATAAAATAAACGTACAACCTAATTTAACAAAAATCAATTATAATGATATGAATAATATCAGTAGATCATTAATATGTTTACAAAAAATGAAGTGTTTGTGCAAGCTAATTATAATCACTGGCTTTCTGATCATAGTTATCTCCTCTTTCAGTCTTCCAAAGCTTTGAAAATTACCCAACTTTGAGTATATGCATAACTAAGTTCAGCTTTGACAATTTATAAATTTTTAGAACACGCTAATTGCTTAAGAGCTCAAGTTTTGAGTAACTTTTTTCTTTTTTTTCAAAACAAATGTATGCTCATTAGTGGCACCTACCTCACCGAAAGTTTCCCTGTATACAAGTTTTTCTCGCACGCTTCCTCGTTTTAAATACATCTCTTTTCCTCACTTTCTCGTTATTTCACTCTCATTCACAGAAAAAGAAATACATTATTAGCCACTTGCATTTTATCGTTGCCTCTTTAAGAGGCAACGATAAAACGCAAAACACTTGAGTTTCTAAAGCGATAGAGGCTGATCAAATATTGAGAAAAGCAACAATTTACAGGAATTTCTGAATAATAGGGACACTGAAAGAAAATTGAATTGAAATTGTGAAAAGCCTGTAAATACAAATGTCTCACAGATTCCAGTGTATAACATTCTCTGCTTTGAGAATGGCGTAGATTGAGGATAAAAATTTTATTTCCCGACGAAAGGATGAGACATACCAGGTTGAAACGCAGGGCTGGGAGCAGGGATATAGCATCATTGCCACATGCAATATGAAATGTCTCGTTTTACGATGCCAAGATGAAATTATGAAATTAGTATAGAGATGCGGAAAGCTGGGATTATACCCATTATCTGAAGCACAGCACCCTTGGCATGAGATAAGAAAATGCCCGTTTATGTCGCCAGTTTTGCATAAAAATATGAACGTTTTGAATTTTCCGGAGCTGGAATACTTTATAAGGAGAGAAGTTCCACGGCCGCGAAAATAATTAGCTGTAAAGCGATACCCAACAGAGTTTTCTCTCTGAATTCCCGACCATTAGGACCACCTGAGCTTTCAAATGAGCCATAAAACATTACTATCGCCCTTCGAGGAGAACCACAATAACCATTACCGGAAACAATTCTACGCAATTCTATGTATAGTTATACATGGCAATATTACTACCGTTTTACATGCCATTGTCTCTCGAATCTGCATTCTTTAAATTCTTTTTAATACCGCGTATTAAGACTCTTGGCATTTTTCGAAATACCCTCAAATCTTTTGAATGTTCTTGAAAGCTTTTTAAACTCATAAAAATTTCGTGTTTTGAAAATTCTTTAATGTAGACTTAATTAATGAATCCATCATACAACGCACATGTTTTACAGCACGGGTTGAATGAAAAGGGGCGTGAAAAAAAATAAAGTTTTGCGCGACTTTGATTGTCAACAAGTAATGGACGATTACAAGGTGTAATTGGGTCTAACAATTAATCCCTTGTCATCTCAAGGAATATTCCAGGAATACAATAGTTCCCCAAGACGCAGATGCATCTTGACGTCGAAATGCAGTTAACGTAGCGTCGCAGCGTTAAGTGGCTACGTTATTGTCGGTGCATTGTTCCGCATAGCAACGAGCAACTCGGCATAATGTCGCGTTATTGTTGTATTATCTATCGTCATATTATTGAACAGCTCCATAGACGAACGCGTTAGAGTGCAGCAGGTTATATTCATTGCGATTTGCGTCGTTTGTGAGCATATCACTGAATGGTAGGCGGCAACATCATCCAGCATCCCCGAGGACAGTGAGAGATAAGAGGATTTAATGCCAGTTGCAAGAATAACACTCGACAAGATAATTCGTGTGGTGAATGGCAGGAAAAAAAGCCCCATCATTAAACGTTAGGAGTGATCAGCATTCTTTTCTTCATTGAACTTTTATATTCTCGATTTTATTTTCTCAATTTTATTTTCGCAATCTTATTTTCTCAATTCTGTTCTCTTAATGCCTTGTAAAATCCCGCTACTCTAATTGCAGCCTAGCAAAGATGTCCGCCTCGCATCCACCGTTTTAACGCCCACTTGGTCTAAGGTTAAGTATACTTTGGTTCCAGTCGTGCGATCAAGCAAGGATTATCTGCTATCCACTAAATGGGTTCTAGAAAAAAGTTAATGGCGCTCAAAGCAGAAAAATAGAATAATTTTCATGTATTAGATTAATGATGTAATTGGTGAGACAACTAAGGTTGTTTTTTTTTAAGATTGAGCTTGTTTTTAGAAGAGGATAAGCAATCTTGAAGAGATTTAGAAATGATCTGAGAAATTCTCAAGTCATTTAGAAGATTTGAGTTGGAATAAATGCCTGTGGCCGTAGATCAAGGATATATAATATAAGTCAGCCGGTAACTCAGAGCATTTATCTGCGATCTGTAGGGTATACTCATAAGCGACCTCTTTTATGACGATGGAATTAACTTCGCCGTGAAACTGAACTTCCAAAACCCATCGCAAATATTTTTATGGGCTATTTCGCCGAGTTTTTATCAAGTTTGAAACAGATTGAAAATACGGTTTCACGATAAAACACGACGTAGTGCCACGCACTGCAATTTCTACGCAAAAGTGTTACGAGGACATTTCATGCTTGTATTTATATCACCCTTCATTCAGCAGTAAAGATATATGCTTGAATGATATACTTCACTTTTCTCGCGATTAAAATTTTATCACAGATGGTCGGACAATTTGAAGAACACACTCCTGAATACTATCTCGATTTTCTTGAACAATTCTTGAACAATTCTTGAAAAATTCTTGAAACATTTTTTGAGAATTACCTAAATCTTGAAAACACTTGAGTATTCCGCGATCGCTTCACCGTTTTCGAGTGGTAATAACTGCAGGAGTGATGATAAAAAAATCCCATCTTTCCTGTATCAAAAGACTAAAAAGCAATGCTGCTTTACGAGCACTTACGAGCTGTTAAAGCAAGCCAGGTTGATGCGTTCGATAATGGGAGTAAGTTAAAGGCCGCAAGCCGAAAGTCTTGAACGAAATCGATTCTCTCACCTTTTCGTCAATGAGGCGCTGATCTGAATCCTGAATTATCGCTCCTTACACGCTTCCTACCAATTTACATATTTCTTCTTCTTTATGTGTCTCGTCTTCTTCCAGTGCATCAGGATTTTGCTTCATCATTGTATCTTACTTATCTCTGTGGTACTCTTTATCATCCAAGTTTTCGCTAGTACTTTGCCATGTATAATACTTCTCACTTTACGACCACGAGTCACATGAGGACTTTATTACCATTTTATGGGATGTCGCATAAGCAATGAGGTCAAATACCTTATGTTACTGCTGACGAAAAAAAAAACAAGACGAATACGAGAATGAATAGAAAATTGAGAGAATTACTTCTCTGAAGTGCGATTTTATTCCATTCTAATGTCGCTGTTACTTGCATTAGCAAGTAAGTGCCTTAAGCAAATGGTTTAAGAGGAAGGCAGGAAACGTAACAGAAGTGCAGTTGTAATTACATAATTCTGGGAGAATAACATCGGCAACTAGAAATCGGTAACTTTGAAACAACTAGAATGTATGTACTGGAGAGTCGAGGGACTTGTGCCGTGTGCACGTTTATTAGTTGGTAATTAGTAGTTCATCCGACACAATAATGACTATTATTAAAGATGTCTGGGCGTGTCTCAGTATCCCCGAACTCCGATGAAATCCTCGACGAACATCACAAACACTCTATGAAGCTGAACGTACATCGCTTCAACTTAGAGAATCTGAAGAGGGTTTCTGTCTCACAGTTAATTTAACCGACAACTAAAGTTATGAAACCGAGCACCGTAACACCAGATATTACATGTTAATCTGTGAAAACAATCTCAAGTTCTCTGATTAGAAAAGGAAAATCTCAAGAGTTGATATTCGTTACGACATATATCAGGTTGAAGTGCGGTAATTGGAAAAGAAAAAAAAGAGAGGGAGTAGCTTCATTTAGAAAAGGGTGGTGATTGCGCTAAAAAGAAGAGTCGCTTCATTTTCCGAGGAAAAGCGAACGTAATTCGGTGGCGTGAGGCGCTTAATGACTAGAGAGAAGAACCCGAGAAAGAATAGTATTACAGATGAAATGTACTCACGAATAGAACAACGTTGTAAATGTGAAGAACATATTTCAGAAAATTCACAGAGCAGCACCCATCATCTCTGGTCCTTATTCTTGTTGTCGTTCCAGGCAATCTTTCTGCACCTTTCGCCATTTTGCTTTTTGTTTATTTGCTGCGCTCTCTCGTTACCTTGTCATCGCTCCCTGCAATCAAATAAAATGCATCAAGAGTTAAAACACTACTTTTCCTCTTATATATTTCTTCAGCAAACACGTCAGAAAGAAAGATAATTTATATGATTTATCAACAAGTCTCTTCAGTTGAAATGTTTATAATTTAATAGTAGTATTTTTGCTGTACTCTTAACTCAAAATTTTAAATGGAATTGAAGTAAATATTTATTATTCTTAGTGAAAGAGAAGTAAAATTAGAAACATGAAGTGGAATTAGATTACATCGCAAGTTATGTAAAGTACGCTATATAGTAGAAGAGTCATAACGTATTAAGTACAACAAGATGCATTTCATGTCGATGTAAAGACTTTACTACTGGGTTGGAGCCAACACATGGCGTTCTCAATTTTTCACATTTTTCCGGCAGTGAATCCTTTCACGATAAAATATTCGAGTCGAAAGAGGAAACTCCTTCTGAGGATTCAAAGTTCTCATGGAGTGACCTTTATTTGACTTTGAAATATAGATAAATATTAAGTACCTACATTCCGGCCCTTGAAGGTTTCATCCCATAAAAATTACTTCCACTTTTCCACAGATCTCTTCACCTATCAATTACATTATCAAATCTACTCTTCTTGTTCATCTCACTGAAAAAAATGGTTTAGCTGT